>CM035804.1:7991624-8031624 GCA_020466265.1 Siphamia tubifer | reverse complement strand
CTTCCCTAACTCTCTCTCTCTCTCCCCACACTCATAACCATGGCATCATATTCAACAGTACCCTCAGCTTCACTCAACACATAAAACAGGTCACCAAAACATCCTTTCTTCACCTCAAAACATCGCCTGTGTCCATCCATCTCTCTCCCTCTCCACCGCAGAAACACTTATTCACGCTTTCATCACCTCCAGACTAGACTACTGCAGTATCTCCTCTATAGTTTATTCTCCAGACTAGACTACTGCAGTGTCTCCTCTATAGTTTACTCTCCAGACAAGACTACTGCAGTATCTCCTCTATAGTTTACTCTCCAGAATCTCCTCTATAGTTTACTCTCCAGACTAGACTACTGCAGTACCTCCTCTATAGTTTACTCTCCAGACTACTGCAGTATCTCCTCTATAGTGTACTCTCCAGACTAGACTACTGCAGTATCTCCTCTATAGTTTACTCTCCAGACTAGACTACTGCAGTATCTCCTCTATAGTTTACTCTCCAGACTACTGCAGTATCTCCTCTATAGTTTACTCTCCAGACTAGACTACTGTAGTGTCTCCTCTATAGTTTACTCTCCAGACTAGACTACTGCAGTATCTCCTCTATAGTTTACTCTCCAGACTACTGCAGTATCTCCTCTATAGTTTACTCTCCAGACTAGACTACTGCAGTGTCTCCTCTATAGTTTACTCTCCAGACTAGACTACTGCAGTGTCTCCTCTATAGTTTACTCTCCAGACTAGACTACTGCAGTATCTCCTCTATAGTTTACTCTCCAGACTACTGCAGTATCTCCTCTATAGTTTACTCTCCAGACTAGACTACTGCAGTATCTCCTCTATAGTTTACTCTCCAGACTACTGCAGTATCTCCTCTATAGTTTACTCTCCAGACTAGACTACTGCAGTGTCTCCTCTATAGTTTACTCTCCAGACTACTGCAGTATCTCCTCTATAGTTTACTCTCCAGACTACTGCAGTATCTCCTCTATAGTTTACTCTCCAGACTACTGCAGTATCTCCTCTATAGTTTACTCTCCAGACTAGACTACTGCAGTGTCTCCTCTATAGTTTACTCTCCAGACTAGACTACTGCAGTGTCTCCTCTATAGTTTACTCTCCAGACTAGACTACTGCAGTATCTCCTCTATGGTTTACCCTCCAAACACCTCAATAAACTCCAGCTCATCCAGAGCTCTGCAGCTCGTCTCCTCACCCACTCCCGCCATCACATCACTCCTGTCCTCCAACACCTTCACTGGCTCCGCCCCTCAAACATAGAATCGCATTTAAGATCCTGCTCCTCACCCATAAAGCCCTCCATCACCAGGCCCCGCCCCCCTATCTCACTGACCTCCTAACATCTCATGTCCCCTCCCACAGCCTCTGATCCTCTTCTGCCCACTTCCTCGCCCCATCGCCCAAAACCAAACACTGAACCTGTTGGGGGGGGGGGCACGCGCTTTCCTGTAGCCCCCCCAAACCTCTGGAACGCACTCCAACCAACCATACGTCAATGTTCTGACCTCAACACTTTCACATCCCTTTGAAAAACTCTTATTCAAGATTTCAAGACTATTTGTTTTTCATTGTTTGACTCTTGTTCTGTTTTTACGGCATGTAAAGCATCTTTGAGTGCCATGAAAAGCGCTATACGAATAAAATTTATTATTATTATTATTATTATTATTTGACCTAATGGTGACAAACTGTTGCAATGATCTAATGATTTTCTAAAACCTGAACAAACCGTAGTTTCATGTCGACAGTTGGTCTGACTTTACTTTTTCCATTTGGGGACGTTTACACAAGGATGTTAAATACGAAAAATACGACAGCATATTTTATCACAAGTACCTTTTGTTTGCACACAGGGTTCTACAAGTATTAAATAGTATTAAAATATTGTAAATAAAACTTAAGGATTTGCAGAGACCCTGAACATGATCTCAATGATAGACAATCTCTAAAAATAAATAAATAAATAAATGAATAAATTCCAGAAAAAACAAACAGTGAATACTGTTGTATGGTATTTTTCTGTCCAGAATGGTAGAGTCTCAGTTTTTCCTCCAGTTCAGTTTTAGCAGGACACCAAAGTCCAACCTACAGTTTGTTCCACGTCGACTTGTGTCGTAAATGGAGGTGTGATACACTACAGGCTCATTTCTAGTCTGTCATGATTGGTAGATAAATCCTTGTGCCTTCACCATGTCGCTGTAAGAACTCTTTACATCCACCAAACATCACTGTCTCACCTTCTGGTCCAGTCTCTGCTCCAGCGACTGCACCTTCAGCTGTTCCCTCTTCAGCTGGGCCTGAAGCGCAGAGATCTCGGATCTGTGTTTGGATCGTACCTCTGCAATTTCTTCATTTGCACTGAGGAGAAGCAAAGACTCACCATCAGTTTTACCAGGGGGGAGGGGTGTGTCATCTACAGCGAACACATAAGTCAGGTGTTTCTTACTGGCCAATTTTCTCCTCAGCGTGGACTTTAAGCATCTGGTAGCGCTGCTCCTCCTTTTTTATTCTTGTCAGATAATCCTGAGCACAAGCTTTTAATGTTTCTTCATTCTAAGGAAATTAAACAAACACTGAATGATTATTTTCCTCACTTTTATTCAGTTTACTGCATGTTTGACTAAAGCTTCCCTGACAACACACAGTATGTAGTGGTCGAGCTTTTGTAAATTCTGACCTTTTTGTAACCTTCCACAATCCCCTTGTACTTCTCCAACCTCTTAAAGAGTTCAGAGCAGGATCTTTCCATGGAGTTGAGGTCATTAGCTACTTGTTCCTTGTCCTGCAGTGCAGCGTTGAGCTTCATCTGAGCCTCCTCCTTCTCCTTCTCCTGATTAACTGAGGAGTGCCAGAAAAATGGTCATGTGACCTCAACAATCCTCCAGATTATCAAACGTGACAAATACTTGCAGGTTTACTTTTGCTCACCCATCATTTTTGCAATGAACAACTCGAATTCAGCAATTATTTTCCTGTAACGAGAAAAAAACCCCAAACAGTATTAATTATGTAGCCAATCATGTAATCAATGCAAGTCATTACTTAGAGAAACTAAATGTATCAGTGCAACTCACCTCATTTCATGACTGTCCCCAAGAAGTTCATCATGCTTTTTCTGTGCCTGGTAAAGAAACGTATATATATTATGTGATGGCTTCAACCAAAGCTAATGGAAACCCAAAGAAATCACATTTACTTTTTCACCGTCAGCTTCTTACAAATTAATGATTTCCAAGCAAAATTTGGATTTGAAATATTCCTAATGTATCTCTAGAATAAGGGTCCTGATGTTGTGACAAAGATGTTAGTGTTGGTTACAGAAATACGACCTGCAAGTGTTTAGACTTGAACCACAGAACAATACGTCACTGACTGAATGTGACCACTAGAGGGAGTAGTGAGTCACACATTCAGCCTCCCATGATGAGGAACAACTAATGTTAAAGCGGTCATTCTATGGTTATTACATTAATATTACTGTGTTCTCCATCGTTATTGAATTCATTGTGTGTTCGTTCTATTTAAAAAAAAAAACCATCTGGATTGTTTTGTTTCCAGCTGTTTTTGCACCGGAGAAAAATGACTTGAGGTCTAAAAATATCAACATTATTTTTAGAATAAGATGAGGATCATAAGACAGGTACTTATTTTAACAGATGCTCAAAATACCACCAAGAGTTTTAGTTTGAAGAATAAACCCCTATACCATAAAACATATGTGTAAACTATGACAAATGTACTTTCAGTGGATATGAAAGAGGACTTAAAATATAAATGACTCGTATTATGAAAACTGAAAAGCAGTAATTATTTTAATATTGGAGGAAAATAATTTTCCTTTTCTTGGCTTAACTTACAGAAATGTAACTTTACAAACATCCGCAAAGTTTCAACTTCACCTGTTAACTAGTCAAACCCCAGGACATAGAGGGGGTTGTAGCGTACCTCTGTCTGGATTTTATCAATGGCTGCGTCCATGTCTTTCTGACTGTACTTCAACACCTCTATGATGGCGTCCTCTGCGTTTGTTGGCTGAGGGATGAGAGGGACCAGGCTCTCAAGTACCGGAGCATTCTAGAAGACAGTCAACAGATCAGGTTAATGTGTCCAACAGCTTAAACACTACAGATGTTTAAGTGGAGCCACAATTGTCAGTGGTCTCGGTTCAGGACCAACATACAGGTTCTGGTTCTGGAACATCAAGCAGTCTGAAATCATCCTTTTGTCGCTCGCTTTTCACCTCTTTCACTGCCACCTGTGGAGTCTGAGGACTGAAATGGAACAGAAAAGAGGTTGTCTTATTTTTCTACAACATTCCCAGAACCAGAGGTGGAAGTAACAAAGTACAAGTACTTTCTTCCCTGTACTCCAGTACAATTTTTAGGTATCTGTACTTTACTTGAGTATTGCCGTGACAAAGAAGAATTTCTGTTTTTTATGTGGAACAGACAATAAAGCTATCTATCTATCTATCTATCATCCATTTATTTTTCAGGCAACTTTTTACTTTTACTCCCTACATTTTTCTATAAACGTCTGTATTTTATATTCTTTACATTTATATAAATATCTGTACTTTATACTCTTTACATTTATTTAAATATATGTACTTTATACTCTTTACATTTATATAGATATTTCTACTTTATACTCTTTACATTTATATAAATATATGTACTTTATACTCTTTACATTTATATAAATATATGTACTTTATACTCTTTACATTTATATAAATATATGTACTTTATACTCATTACATTTATATAAATATATGTACTTTATACTCATTACATTTATATAAATATATGTACTTTATACTCTTTACATTCTCAGAATAGACTCATTACCTTTTCAAACTGAACAGATGTGACAGTAGAAAACTGACTTTGTTATAGTTAGGACATTTATCTCATAATTATGCATTTATTTAATATGTATCACTGGATCTCATAACTGTCTTTGTTTTTATCTCACATATGATGTTTTTCTGTCATAATGATGATGTTTCATCTAAATTGTAATTTTTTTTTCATTTTTTAATAATTTTCTGTCCACACCCACAAAACTCAGTAACTGTGTCCTGATCAAACATTACTTTTTCAAACTAGACAAATGTGACAATATGAAAAATAAATCGTAAATCAGAAATTGTGATCCACTATATCATAGTTCACTTTTTATATCGTAATTCAGAATTTTGACTTTTTATTTCACAATTTAGATTCTTTTTAAAATATATTTCTCTTTTTTTTTTATCTCCCATTTATAACTTTTGAAATGTTCCTCAATGTTCTGTACATATCGACTAAACAGAGTACCATGACCCAATAAAACACATCATCCACACACTAACTTTTAACAGCCTTATTTTTTATATTTGACAATTTTCATTTTTTTTCTGCTTAGATCAGTATTATTTCATCCAGAGGGGGAAGAAATGCAGTTTTACATTATTACAGTTGAGAAGTTGTACTTTTTTTTTTTAAACTTTTACTTCAGTAAAGCAGTTGAATCAGTACTTCTACTTTTACCAGAGTATTTTTTCACACCAGTAGCTGTACTTCTACTGCAGTACATAATGTGAGTACTTTAACCACCTCTGCCCAGAACAGAACTAAAGTATCTTCTAACGACTGTACTGACCTCTGTTAATAAAACCAGGTGAATTTCTTACCATGAGTCAAAGGTGGTTGGATGTGGGACCTGTGTCTGAGGAACCGGACCTGTTGATTTCTTTGGGCTCTCTCTCAGGAGAGGGTCAAATTTAAGGTATAAGGACTGTTTCCTCAATGCAGACTCCTTAAACTGAACACCAAACATGAAGCAGATTTAGAAAATACATTTACAAGATATAATTAAGGAGAAAAAGAAGCCTTCAGGTACTCACACTGCTGGAGCCAAACTGTTCCAGGTAATCAATTTGTCCATCAAAGTCATTGGCCAAGACTAGAGATAAACAGAAACGCAGCTAATTTCATTTTGTTTTTCAACATACATATTCATTCTTCTTCCATGAGATTATTTTGTTTTGTAAGATCAATGTGTGAGCCACCTTTCATAGCTCAGTCAAGTCGGCATCTTCTTTCACTCAGCTATTATAACTGATGATGTTCTGTTCTCAAATCTACTTTTACTTTAGAGTCAAGTATTTCCTCTGCTCTCCTTCGTGGTCAGAAGTTGGCGTACTCCTGCTAACTTTACATCAGTGCTTCAATACACCACACTGTGCCTCCACTTACACTTACACGTCGTTTACTCAGGGTTGAAATGAGTTGAAGGCAGCTACATCGAGGTGCAGAGTTCTGTTCCTTTCACTGTGTAATTACATCTTCTATCATAAAAGGAAAGTGCACAGCGGTGTGTCAAGTATCACAAAAGTACTGTGCATATTTTTGGTTAAGGGAGAGACAATGGTCATTTCTTTTTATACAATTCGGGGACTTACTTTGAGGGTTAAATTTTCAGATAGTTTTTTTGGTACAGCTGGGAAAAATAATTCTCTAAATATCTGTAACCAAAGCCAAATGCCCCCACATTTTTCGAGTTTTTTCGACTTTGTGCTGTTCTCACCTAGACCAATCTTTACTTACATGTAGTTCCAGGAACAAACTCCTCGCTGAACTCTGACATACTGGTCTGAGGCTTCGGAGGAAAACTCTGCACTGGTTGAGCTTCAATTTCCAAAGTCTTCTCATGGTCATTGGATGCTTTTTGAGTGTCATCCTATCATTTTCACAATTGCAAAAAAAAAAAAACACATAACAATTATGGTTAGAAATGGACTCATATTTAAGTTAGTAAATGATAATCGAGGACAAGCTTCTCTTACAGCTCCAGTCGGGTGGGGTTCCACAGGAGACGCACTCTCTCTGGGTCTATAGAAGAGTCCAAACATACAAGGCATTGAAACACAACTGTTGTCCTGGAAAGTCAATAATCCTCTACAATCAAAGTAAAGGAAGGTCAACATACAGTGCAGGGGGTAAAGCCTCCTTCTCCTCTGGCTCATCTTTCTGCTCCTGAACAGCAACTTCCATGTGTACCGGACTGGACTTCACACTGCACTTTGGAGAATTGGTCATGGCTGAATTTGTGCCAAAAGGGTTGAAGTTTGGGTCATCAAACTTGTCAAAGTCAAATGAATATGAACCTTTTGGAACACGAATTTCCACATCATTACTGTTAACAGGTTCTGGAGCGGCGTCATTTGGTGGCTTTACATCAGGTACTGGCTTTTCCACTTTAGCTTTTGGACCAGGTGGCCTCCTGCCAAACTTCTTAGGTGGTGGTTTCTGTTTAACATCGCCGTCATCAAAATTAAACTCCAGTTTGGTGGGACCTTGTTTAACTGAGTCGACACTTGGCTGAGTTTCAGCAGCTACAGTTTCCACGTCAGGTTGAACAGACACTTCAGGTGCAGTGACGACGTCTGCAGGGTTAGTTTCCATTACGACAGGTCTATCATTTTCTGGCACAGCTTTCTTGACCAGGGGTGAATTCTGGATTTTTGAACCGCCCATTTGGAAAGGGTTGATAGAGTCGAGGTTGTCGAAATCCAGATTGTAGGCGCCTTTAGGTGGCAGTGGAGCATCTTCCTCAAAACTGGGTGGCACTGCATCTTGAACATCATTGGAGGGTGTTTTAGGAGGTTGTTTCTCATCGGGCGTGGCAGTGCATGAGTCGTGTTCCCCCACAACTGGGACCTTCACTGTGATCACACTGCTGTCTGTGGAGCTGATATCAGCCAGAGAGTTTTCCACCGATGGATTGAAAGGTAGCGTATCATCGAGTACCGTTTCTACTTTAACAGGCTCTTCTGTCAAATTTTCTTCTTCCCCAGTTTGGGGAGGGATTTGATCAGTTGGTGGGGGCCTCGCTGGAGAGAGCATCATCTTATTAGAGCCCTCAAAGGGATTGATGGCATCAAGGTTGTCAAAATCCAACTGATAGCCTCCTTTGCTTTGAATTGGCATGTCGTCATCTGGATAAGATGACACTTCTGCACAAACCAACGACATATGTAGTTATTATTCAGCAGAGATGAATATTAGTCTGTTGCCCTATTCACACAGTATCAGGTTTATCTGTGGACCACTGGTACTTCACTGTTACACACCCCCCGGTACCTCATATTATGTGGTTCATTCATACAGGATAAACAAAAGAGTAATTCACACACATTCCAGACATTATGAGGATATGTCGTAAGTTCACAACAGTACATTAATGACATAGTATGAAAACAAAGTATGTATAAGAATAAAGGGGGAAAATGTCATTGATAGGGATGCAGTCTGTACATTTACTCCACACCTTCAAAATAAGAGCATGGTCAGTGCAGATGAAAACAGTCTCCAGTTCTTAAAGACTTTTCCTCTGGAAAACAACCGACTGAATCTACAGACAAATGCAGATAGTTATAAATATTAGTGGACATGTGGGCGTAGCCTGACCATGTCTTCCTTTTACCACATGCTGACACAACTTCAACCACTTCCTCCATTAATCAGTCGAGAAAAAGAGGCGCACAGTTGAAATTACAAACATGTTCATTCACAAAGGACTGGAATTATGACTGGATGACTGTTTTTAGTCCCAAAGCAGTGAGTCATTTGAATTATGACTGGACGCAGTAGGTCATTTGCAGCAGAATTATTACTGATCAAGTCTAATTCAACAGGACTATGAACACAGACATTCTCTAGAATTATTGTGAATTACCAGTGATCCAAAGACAATGCTAATCCTGTGCCAATAGGACATAAGTCACTTTATAATAATAATAAATATATGGCGTACCCTGACAGGGTACATCAGTGTTCTTGGTGGCATCTTGAAATGAAGCACTGTTAAAGAAAAACAAAACTTAGTTAAATTAACAAGCTCTTATGTTTGTTTGTCCTTTGTGTAACTTTTGCTTACTTTGTTTTATCCAACTTCAGGGATTCTAAGGCTTTTGTACATTCGTCAACAGATGTCATCTTGGAAGATTTGCTTGGAGAAAGAATCCGCTTGGTCACCGGGTCTCTTCTTGGAGTTTGAAAACAGACCTGCAAACAACAGTTTGCTAAGTATCTTAAATCAGGTTTCCTACAGCTCAGTTAAAAATAATTTTTAATGCAGTTTCAAATTAAATTTCAGACCACGTCAACAATGAACCAAAAATGAAAAGTGAAAAACCATCAGATGAATTACCTGGAGGCAGTTTTACCAACTGTTTGTTTTAATAGAACATGACTGTTTGGTCCAGTTGATGCTACATTCAACCATTTGCATCAAGAAGAATAACTTTGAAAATTTAAATATATAACACGCACTTGTAATGAACTCAGTATAGTTAAAGGAATACTACACCCACAGAATGATGTGTCCTCATATTCTACTCACCCTAAATTATTTTTTATAACAATGACAGCCTTACCAAATAGTTTTTATTTCAAACTAACAATCTGACTAATGTGTCCAAATTTTTAAGACTTTTGAAAATTTGATTTAAGACATTTTAATGACAATTAAGGCCTTATATTTACAACAATTAATTCAATGCCTTTTAAGACTTTTCAAGGATCCACGGGAACCCTGTAAATGTACAAGCATGTAGAGCAAAGAAAAGAAGGAATGGAGGGACATCGACAAACTAACAACCTAGTGTATGTTTACTGTGTGTTCCCAAAATCAGAACCAATCCTTCAGTTGTTCTGCTCCTCACCTGTGGAACAAACTACCTGAACACCTGAGGTCGGAGGAAAAGTGTTAGTTCATTTAAATCAGACTGAAAACATTGTTCACTGGAGCTTTGACTGACATTATTAAATTATTTTAAATGTTTTTATGTCTCTTATTTTAATTGTCTTTTAACACATTTTAATTCGTTTTATTTTCTTATACGTAAACATCTTGAATTGTCCTGTACATGAAGTGTCATATACAAATGCCTTTGCCTTAGTGCTGCACTGCAGTGTGGCAAAGCTGGATACTTTGTGAATTTGAAGCATTTTCAGATCATAGTCAGTGTTGAACAATAAAATAAAAAGACCTTTGTTCTGTACCTTCATTCCCTTTTGCTCAGACTTGCTGGGCAGATTTTCTGTCTGACGCAGGATTGAGGGTCTCCCAGTCGGTTGAGCTACGGCAAAAATGTCATCGCTTGAGCTGCAACGGTTTCCTCCAGGGTAGACCCCGCGATTCTCATCATTCACGTCAGCCAAGCTCATCCTGCATCAACAAATTGAAACCCTGTAAATGCAAAGCCAAAGGGCCAATGGGAGGGGCTGTAAAAGCTGTATGCAGCTGATAAGACACGTCTAGTCACAGGGTCTTGATGTGCGTTGACAGTGACACAAAGTTTGCAGCAAAGGTGAGTGTATCAACAACACTGGCAACTCTTTTCTTAGTCAGAATTAAGATTTCATTCTAGAAAACCAAACTAGTCACTTAACACAAAGAGAGGACATCTGTACTCCTGCTGGTATTATCTTTAGTGTGTGTTCTATGAGTTCAAACTGTTCAAACAATAATTTACTCTTTTTTTTTTTTTAAACTAAATTTGACCTTATTTTTCCATAGGATTCTGGGAGTGATCGAAATGATCACATTTACGCCAATGTCAGTACAGATGGGAAGTAACTAAGTACTTCATTACTGTATTCAAGTAGATTTTTTAGGTATCTGTATTTCACTTGAGTTTTTATTTTTCTAGAAACATTTTACTTTTACTCCCTACATTTTTCTATAAATATCTGTACTTTATACTCTTTAATATAAATATTTGTACTTTATACTCTTTACAGTCTCAGAATAGACACTTTACCTTTTCAAACTAAACTAATGTGACAATAGAAAAATCAGTTGAGAAGAGAAACTGACTTTCTGTATCATAATTATGAATTATCTCATAATTTCAACTCATTCTCATAATTCTGAATATATTTAATATGTATAACTGTATCTCATAATTGTCTTTTTTTAATCACACATATGACCTTTTATGATGATTTTTAATCTAAATCGTGATTTTTTAAATAATTTTCTGTCCACACCCACAAAACTGAGTAACTGTGACCTGACCAAACACATTTTCTACACATTAACTCACTTTTTTTTATACTTTTGAAACATTTCTGTTTTTTTTCCTGCTTAAATAAGTATTATTTCTTCCATAGAAAATAAAATGTAGTTTTACCTTTTACTTCAGTGAAGGAGTTGAATCAGTACTTCTACTTTTACCAGAGTATTTTTTCACACAAGTAGCTGTTCTTCTACTGGAGTACATAATGTGAGTACTTTAACTACCTCTGAATGTCAGGCCTCATTAACAAAGGACAAGAACAGATCGATTAATCTCCTGATCCTTCTAAATGTCCACATGTCATTGTCAATGAGAGCTTTATCTTCTTTTTGAGGTCATGCACATGTTTTGTTCAGCTGATCACGTGTGTTGAACTTTAGCATGGACAGAGGTGGTTAAAGTACTCGCATTACATACTACAGTACAAGTCCATCAACTTGTGTGGAAAAAAATACTCTGATAAAAGTACAAGTACAGATTCAACTCCTTTACTGAAGTAAAAGGGGGAAAAGTACAATTTCTCCATTGTAATAAAGTACAAAAGTAAAACTGTACTTTATTTGCTATGGATGAAATAATACTTATTTAAGCAGGAAAAAAACTGAAAAATGTCAAAAATATCCCAAAATAAAGCTTTTACTGTGTAGGTCAGAGTAGTTCCATCCTGGTCCTCCACAGCTACTACTGCATGTTTTAGAGGTTTCCCTCTTCTAACACACCTGATGGTTTTTATCAGTCTACTGCAGAACTGGATGAGAAGTTTATTATTTGAATCAGGTGTATTAGAAGAGGGATACATCTAAAATATGCATGATAGTGGCTCTGGAGGACCAGGACTGAACACCCCTGGTGTAGATGATGGGTTTTACTGGGTCGTGGTTCTCAGTTTAGTGGGTATGGACAGAACATTCAAGAAAAATTCAAAAATTATAAAGAGGTGGTTTTTAAAAGGCATAATTACAAGATAAAAAGTCAAAATTATAATATAGTCACAATTTCTGATTTACAACTTATTTTTTCCATACTGTCACATTTGTTTAGTTTGAAAAAGTAATGAGTCTATTCTGAGAATGTAAAGAGTATAAAATACAGATATTTATATAAATGTAAAGAGTATAAAATACAAGGATTTATATAAATGTAAAGAGTATAAAATACAAGGATTTATATAAATGTAAACAGTATAAAATACAAGGATTTATATAAATGTAATGAGTATAAAGTACAAATATTTATATAAATGTAATGAGTATAAAGTACAAATATTTACATAATGTAATGAGTATAAAGTACAAATATTTATATAAATGTAATGAGTATAAAGTACAAATATTTACATAATGTAATGAGTATAAAGTACAAATATTTATATAAAAATGTAGAGTAAAAGCAGAACGTTTCCAGAAAAAAAATACTCAAGTAAAGTACAAATACCTAAAAAAACGATTTAAGTAAAGGAAGTATTTCTACTGAGTTACTTCCACCACTGAGCCTAATGTTAATAGATTAACACATAATGGTCCCACGGTGTCTACATACATTAAACACAACCACTTAATAGCTTTTAAGACCAGATAATGCCATTTACAACTACATTTAGGTCCAACTTTATGTTAAAAATATAAATTAGTAGAGTTGCTTGGTTTAAATCTACATTTTCCCAACAAGCCGAAGTATTAGGTTAATATCAAAACTAGTTTTAGTGTCAGTTATCGCTTTAGGTTTGCAACTGCAGAAAGAAGAGTTTGGTACATATTTATTAAAAAGTAAGAGATTCAAATTAATTCAAAGTTGAGAGACGGATAATTCAAGTCAAACGGGAAAAAATGCATGACAAACTCCCAAAGATAAATGTAGGACTAGTTAATGAATCAATCCTTAAATATTGTGAGTAAGACTGATTTTAAGACACTTTCCAACTTTTTAATGACCTCCATTAACCCTGTTCCATGTTCACGAGCTTTACCGTTAGCTTAGCATCGAAGTTATCCATCTTCAATGCCAACAAATTATTTATGTTTAGCTGTAACTTAATGTGCCAACAAACAACCCATGGGCATGTAACGTTAACTAAACCTATATTAAAAACAGTTACTTAACGAATAAAATGACACGTTAGCTAATGTAAATGTAACTGACGTTAAAACCGTTCTAACTGTAACAAAAACTAAAGGTTTGTGTTAACGACATAAACACACGATACCAACATTACAAAGATTATTTTTATAACCACGTACCTTAAAATAACAGATACAATCGGCGAAAACTACTCGTGTTTCAGTACAGAAAATTTCGACGTGGATAAGCGCTGTACCTTCGTGGCTTTGAAAACCCCTCGTCTTGTTGTGTATGGGTGACAACGGTTTGTAATTTAAAAGTCTTGAAATGCTCCAATGAAATTACACAGAGAACGCATTTCCGCTTAATCGCCCAATCATATTAAACACCAAGATGAGCCAATCAGCAACCGCGCACGAGCCAAAGAGCGTAGACGTCAGAGAACGTAGAAGCCAAGAGGTTAGAAACGATTCACTTTCGATCAACATGGCGGCGGTTTAGCTATTTTTCTTAACAGAAAATAAACAAAAAGCTTTCACGTATTGACATTACAAATTGTCTGACAGAAGTAAATAGTATAGACCCAGATCTTAGAGGAAAAAGTATAAAACTCTGGTCAAGTTTTTCAGTCAACTATATCGGAGAAGTCGATGCAATGTGTCGTAATGAAATGAATGACTCACTTCTAGAAAGATAAAAGCAACAATAGTTCGGGTTATATTTGTACAAATAAAAATTTACAAATTATTTTTTCTGTTAATTTGTCTTTTTTTCCCCGGTTTCATTGTAATGTTTTCCCCAAAGTGTGTTTCTTAGGCATTATTCTGTATTCTGTAATTTTCATGTATTTATTTTGTACTAGGTGTATCTACATAAGTCAAACATGCTTAAGATGTTTAACTTACTATTGAAGTCAAACATGGCAAACTTGTATGTATGGAAAGTTGGACCGTGAAGTGAATTTCCTATTTTATTCTCAAAACAACATTGAATATAAAATGTACAAATAAATGTGCTGATTCGTTTCGAAAGAAAAAAAATCAGTCCTTAATACATTAAACTTTGTTCTTTAAACTGTCTATGATTCTAACTAGTCCAGTTTGAAGTGCTTTATTATATCCAGGTAATAAGATAGTAAATATTAAAATTAGAAATTAATTTTTAAAAATTTAAATGGTATAAAACAAAAGGAAACCAATAACCTCTTGAAACAAAATTAAACAACATCAAACCAATATAATAAATCAATCCTTTATTAGTCCCACAAAGAGGGTAATTGCAGCGTTACAGCAACACAGAGAAAATAATCTAAAAAAGTAGGGACGAATGTAAGAGATAAAAGAAATATGAAAATAGTAACTTTATTGGTGGAAATGTTTGTAAAAATAAAGAAATACACAGATATTATGTAATACTAGCATGACATAATTTGTTAAGTTTTGACAATTTCATACAATTTTCTAATCTGGTTCTCGTGTACAAGATCTTAAATGTCCTGACCCCTGCATGTTTACTCACATTTATCGGCTACCGTACTGCAAACTCTGTCAGATCCATTAGAATAACATCTATTTATGACTGAAACACACCGTTCTGCTGCACAACCTTTGGACAATCTGCTTTTTCTTTTAAAGCCACTACACAGTGGAATTCACTATCAGGCAGAATAAAGAGCTGCATTTCCATAAAGATTTTCAAATCACAGCTGAAAGCACTTTTGAAAAATATCCAAATCTGTAATCGCTGATTGACATTGTACTTCAGATTGTTTTCCTTAAGTTATTTATCTTCCCCATCTGTGCTGCTGCTGAAAAAATGTGAGTTTATTATGTGTGCAATTGTTTATTTTTGTAACCATGTATTTATTGATTAATCCTGCATGTGTGTGTGTTTTATTCTTGTAATCATGTACCCTGGTACAATGCACTAAATTACAACATTTATGTTTAAAATTGTACATGGTCCCCTAATAAAATAAAATTGAATTGAATTATGTATTTTAATATGTTATTTTTTAATAATGAAACATCTATTTTATGGCACCCTGCACTTTTATTTTTACAATTTTATCTGTGAAAACTGCTGAAGAAATAAAGTTGACTTTCTCATGTGTTTCCAAATAAACAAGTTGATATGGTTTCGTGTGACCAATGGGGTTAGGCAGGGTGGCATTCTGGCCCCTGTTTTATTTAACCTTTATATGGATGAGCCAATGGTGTAATAATGATTTTGCCATTACTGGGGACATAATTTGAGGACTTTCTCATGAGAGACATAAAAAAAGAAAAAGAAGAAGAACGTGCCTAAAAGAGATTAAATAACATCTCATTTCATATTGTTGAACAACAAAAATTAAAAGATATTTTAGCAACATTTTATTTCTTCACATTTTGTCTTGTTCTTATTTGTCATCTATATTGCATTATATTGTTACAGTATTTTCTGCACTATAACGCACATTAAGTGAAGTCAAAATCATGACATAAAAAGTCACATTTCCCAGTCACTAAGCACAACAAGAAGTAATCCATATATAAGGCACACTGTGGTTTTTGTAGAAAATTAAAGCCTTTTAAGTGCACCTTATAATCTGGAATATACAGTAATTACAGTCATTATCACAAGACCAACATTTACATCTAGTCTCATCTCATTTTGGTCATGGGATAAAGGTTCATTGATGACAATATTTAGTTCAAATTTTTCTTGATGAAAGGAACACTACAGATAGCCAGGCTGTCTCAACCAATGACACGACATCTTTGAGAGGCGGAACTGAGGAGGTGAAATCGAAAAATGACTGAAGGACGGAGATTACATTTTTTTATTATTATTATTGAAATCACAATATACAAACAATGATGATAATGAATACAACTTAACATTAAATACAAAATAAAATATATAAAAATAAACATAAACTTGGGGATTTTGTAAAAAAAAAAAAAAAAAAAAACCTGAACTACCATAAAATACAATATTAAACCATGTACAAACTAGAAAAGCACTCTGAGAGCGCAGACCTCCGCCAAGGTAGACCCCGCCCCACCCCGATCACCGCCAAAATGAAATCAGCCCAAGCGGAAAATCCAGTTGAAAACCAGTTGAAAATTCCAGTAGAAAACCAATAGAAAACCAGTAGGAAACCATTTGGAAACCAATAGAGTTCAGCTGGCTGTTATACTATGGAAATTGAAACACTATGTAACTCAATATTCTCTGGTCAAAGTCACTTTGAACGTTTAAAAACATTCAAAAAAATTAAAACTCCTTTAAGTTATATTAACAAAGAACATGAACAAGTAGACTTTGGATGATACTGTAAATTTATTCAAATTAAGAAAAAAGGTATGGCTCACACACACACACACACACACACACACACACACACACACACACACACACACACACACACACACACACACACACACACACACACACACACACACACACACACACACACCAGTTCAAGCCTACTGGTTTAAACTGAACCGAATTGGTGAGGAGTCTTAATCCAGTAGCTCTAATGGTTCTACTGGACCTCAACTGTTGTCAAATGGTATTCTAACTGGACCTACCAGTAGAAATGTTCAAAAACCTTTGCTTTTTACAGACAAATAGAGACCAGTTCGGACCAGTTCATACCAGTAGAATTCCTATTGAATTTTCAACTGGATTTTACACTAGGGAGTTCTTCCTGTTCACATTTCCAACATATCCTGAAAATGTCATCAAAATCCGTCCATAAGTTTTTGAGTTATCTTGAACACAGACAGACAAACAGATAAACGCCGGCAAAAACATAACCTCCTTGGCGGAGGTAATAAGGTTTACATTAGGCACAGTTCTTTGGTTAAAATAAAAATATTGTCCAATGTCCTTACTTGATATGATGTAATTCAAAGGATGGTACACCGTTATTTTTTAGTGAATTCCAATTATGTATATGAGACCAAAAACACAGATGCAGGACACCTAAAAAATAAATTAATTATCAACAGTATTACAGAAGGAGCATTGATCCACCTCAAATATGAATCTTTTCTGCCACAGAATAAATGTTACGGATAGATTTATGATTAAAAGACACACGGACAGATTGATATTGGAGTCATACCTGTATCGGTAAACATTAACTCTGCCTGTTGGATGATAGGCACGAAACAAGAGTTGTTTAACAGTTAATAACAGTAAAACAGTTGTGAACCAAGTTTGTTAAATTTTTTGTTTTATTGTACAGACGGTAATACAAAAAACATTAAAAAGTATTTTAATTTTTTTTTGAGACGATACTGTTACGTTTTAATTCTTCGACAGTGATGACGCATTTAAACGGCGCCATAGTACTGTCTGAAACGTTTTCAATTGAGTGTATATACTTTTCTTTAAATCGGTACATTGAAAATATGGAATATGTATACTCTGTTCAGTCATTATGTTCTATGTTCATTGTAATTTGTGTTGTATTCTTGAAATAAAGAATGGGGGGGGGGGTTCAATTGAGTGCACTATGTAGTGCACTACATGTATTTCCCTATGTAGGGAGTTGGGAACGAGTGAGTGGTTTCGGACACAGCCATTATGGACATTTTCATCACGTGACACTAGAGGGCAGTGTGTAGTTTTGAGTTCTTGTTTAAAACCACCGAAGAAGAAGCGGAGGCTGTGCTGCACATCCTGCTGCCCGCCAAATTCGAAGGATGTAAATAGTGCTGTCCTTCGTCTGACAAACTGCGAATTATTTCTTCTCGACCTACTATGAAGAAAATCTCATTTACCTCATAACGACGGATTTTAGACGTGCAAAAATGAATCCAGGTGGTAAAGGTATACATTTTGGCTCTGTCAGTAAAATAATGTATTGTTAACTGTTCGCCGAACCAAACATATCTGCTGTTGTTTATTTCGTTAGCTTTAGCATGCTAGTTAAGTTACATGTTGGAAGTAAGTTACGCTAACTTCACTTTTTCTTTGCTTATATGTATGCATGTTTACTTTATACGTTTACTGATTTTACCTCTTATTGCACCATAGATAATATCCTGTCTTTGAGTTAGCATCTTAAACAGGCCATGATGTGCAACAGTTAAACCGATCAAGCTTTTCATGTAAATTTCTTGACAGGATCTCTGGATTCAACACACCATGTTGCCAGGTAATGTGTCTACAAGAGGTGTCGTAAACACAAACACACTGTAGTTGTATATTGTTGACGTTGACTGTCCAGATAGGCGCTTTGTAATATTTAAAATGTATGTTATTTATTTGACAGGGACAACGCAGTCAAACATAGTTCCAAACTTGGAGCTAATGTGATGCATATAGAGTTTAAAGCTTGTGCTAATTCTTAACTCCTCTCCCTGGTTGGGCTTTTTACAGCACTACTATATGTGTACATGTATTAAAATGATTCAGATGAGACTAGAGCTGGATAATAGTGTTAAAATAGTTTAAATGAGATGCTTTATGCTCGTATCCTTTAGTTATCACATCAAATGTCAAATGATTTTGAAGTTTAATGTCTGTTTTTGGTCCTGAGCAAAAACTGGATAATTTAGATGGTTAGTTGTGGTTTTTATTTCTTTATTTTAAGAAACAAAAGGATGAACAATGTAGAATGGATTGACAAAAAGTGTAAAATCACAGACGTGACAAGATAAAAAAAAAAAAAAAACTCCCCTACAAGTGCGTAATTTTTACGTAAAAAAGGTGAATGCAATTTAAGATGTAAAAAAAAGCTTAACCCAAGTGTGTGTTTATTTTTTAACTTATTATTTTTCTTGAATTTTACAAGAACATACAGGCCAAGACTGGGCTCACATATACTTAAATATACACACATACATACAGGCAGACATAGGCTCATTAGTTCTTGGATGGCATGGAATAAAATAAGATAAATATTAAAAAAAAGGGAATATATTACATTAAATATTAAACATTGAATGCAGCATTTGCATGAATGAATGCAGCACTCCAGTCATCCTTTTCCCTTTTTGAACTGAACAGTGAACCCACATTTTTATGACAAGCAGTTGAAAAATTGAAGAGAGGAGAAAAAAAAGGATATTAAATACGAGTTTGTTTTTTCTTCACATAAATGCTCTCATCAAAATAGTTTCGTTTATTCCTATTAAGGGCATGAATGTTAGCCATATTCTGCAGAAGATATTATCATTTTCATGCTGTTTACATGTCAAATAGTCCAAAGATATAAACTGTATTATAACGTCATGTCATTGTGTTCTTGAAGGGGGTGTTATCAGATATTCAATTTAACTAAATACATTTTCTGGCAAAGAAAGTTAATTTCCTATACAACTTTCCCTTATATTTGTCACTGATGTAGCAGTTTAAAATACCAAGTAAGATACAAAGACCATGTTCACATCATTCCTCACCATTTTCCAAAAATGTTTAATCTTTGACCATAAGCAGTGAGTGAGACTCCCCATGTTTGTTTTACACTTGGGACAATGAGGAGAAAAGGTATCAAGTGTGCATTATAATGTGCATAACTGAAAAAAAAAATGTGAAAAAAGCCTGTAAGTTGATATTGTAAAGAGAAAAAACTAATAAAAAACACAGACGTACAGATCTAAATGCTATGTTCTGGTCTTTTAGCAGTGACAGTGATTCCATTAAAGTTTTTGTGCGAGTGCGACCTCTGACCCAGGGCACTGGGCTGACCACAGATGGAGATCAGAGTCTATGTCTCACAGTTACTTCACCAAACACAATTCGACTGCTCTCAAAGCCTGAACCACGAACCTTCACCTATGATCATGTTGCTGACATGGACACGTCCCAGGTGAGGTATCATGGTTGTTTCACCTATGACATAAGATAAACCTTAGTTACTGATTACAGGGTTACCATGGGGACTAAGAACTTACATTTTAGGCCTTAAAATTTCTTAAATGTCTTACACCCGCTCCCAGGTCTAAAAGTTAATTTACTTAAGTCTTATTTATTTATTTACATCCGCTCCATCCATTTTGAGAGAAGTGTCTGTAGAAGAAAAAAGTACCTGTTGCTGTTCTGTCAGCTTATGAAAAATAATGAATGTATTTTCCGCACCCTAAGGCACACTGGACTATAAGATACATTCAGCAAAGTCAAAATCATGATAAAAAGTTAAAATCACAAGATAAAAAAGTCTAAATTCCCAGTCACGAAGTACAACCAGTATTAATTCATATATAAGGTGCACTGTGGTTTTTGGAGAAAGTATTTTTTTTAAGTGCACCTTTATAGTCTGGAAAATACAGTATTTGTCATTTCAGTGTGTCCAATACTGTTTTGTGTACTTTTCATATTTTCATATATATACCATAAATATAATAAACTTTTACTTTTTCACTTCCAATACAAAGTGACATGGTTTTGAGAATCAAATGTGATCGTCTTTTTGTTTGAGGGGGTCTCCATGTTGGTGTAAAAGTTTTCTCATAATGGTCTAAAAAAAATCTAAAATTGAACTTGGTGATTCTTGAAAGAACCCTGTAATTCTAATTTAATTGCCAGCCTTGTATGCAGTTGTTTTTTTCCCAGTGTTAACGTACTTGTCCCTGTCCCACAGGATGCAGTATTTTCCAGTGTGGCCAAGAATATTGTTGAATCTTGCATGAATGGATATAATGGTACAATTTTTGCATAGTAAGTATTGTTAATGCTTTTATCTAAAATAACATCCTAACAACTTTTAACTGATCAAACACTCTGTGCTATAAAGGGATTATATAAAGAATTTTAGAAATTAACGAGTGCTTCTTGCTTCTGCAGTGGACAGACCGGATCAGGGAAGACGTTCACCATGCTCGGTGAGAATACATTTAGTTTATAGTTTTATTTTTTAAATTAGATTCGTTTTTATATTTTGGTCATAATACAGAACAAGGCGGACAAGACACTCATGCACTCATGATCAATATATTGCTTGACTGAAAAGGTTTCGGGCTGAAGTGTATTTAGCACCATTAGCATTAGCGTTACCTCACCCACCGCTATATGAAAAACTAAAACAATGCATTAGTTGAACCCCAGAACAACTGTTCAAATACAACACAACAAAGGGAGTCACTTTTTCCTTTTCCCTTTCCTTCTCTTTTTTACACCTTTCCCCCTCCCCCTTTTTTTTCCCTCTTTCCCTCTCCTTCTTTCCTGTTTTCCTCCACCAAGGAGGTGTTAAATTCAGGTCTGTCTGTCAGCAGGATTACGCAAAAACTTATGAACGGATATTGATGAAACTCTTGGAAATGATCGATAATGGATCAAGGAAGAGCCCATTACATTTTCAGCAATGAAGGTCAAAGGTCAAGGTCAACAGCTAAAACACATCAGTAGTAATATCGCAGGCTTTTTCATTCACATGGTCTGACTTTTGACCCCTAACCTTCAGACATCAGATGGGTCAACAACACCTATGGCTCCATCACATCACATATGAATGAAATATCAAACCTTGGTGGAGGTCTGGTGTGTCTGTCTTGTTCTTTCTTTTATTTCCTTTTCCGTTGTTTCCTTTTTCTTTTCATTCTCACTTCCCTTCTTTTCACTTTCCTTTCCTTATTGTCACTTCTGTCTAGTTTTCCTCCTTTTTCTTTATTGTTCTCCCACTTTATGAGGCCACTAAGAATAGTATTTAAAAAAATAAGAACATAAACATAAATAGATTAGAAAACAAACAAAAATAGTACATTGATTAATAAGTTAATAATAATAATAAAAAAAACTTGTGAGTTTTGTGTAATATGTGTTGTAGAGTTTGTTTGCTCATGTAAAGCAGTGTATTTATCAATGACCCTTGTTTTGTATAATATTTTAAATATATTTATAGTTTGCTGTTTTTAGTTCATTGTCCAGAATGTTCCACAGATTTAACCCTTTGACTGAAGTACATTTTCCTTTAGTATTTGTTCTTGTTTTTATTTTATTGAATATTGCAGTGCATCTCAGATTAAATCTGGTCTCTCTTTGGTTGAACAGTATTTTCGAATTAACTGTCAAGTTGAAATAATAGAATCATCACACTGACACTTTTTTCTGTTTTTAGGACCGTCTGACTTGGATAACTTCACAGATGAACTCCGTGGGGTTATTCCTCGAAGTTTTGAGTACCTGTTTTTTCTCATAAACAGAGAGGTGGAAAAAGTAAGAAGCAACATGTTATCTCTAATTCTGACCTAATCCAACTTTATTTATAAAGCACTTTAAAACGGCCACAATGATATACAGAAGACTCAAAATAAATGAAAAAAATTATAAATCATTAAGAAAAAAATAGATTCAAATAAATAAATCAAGTAAAAAAAAAATAAAACCAGAAACAAAATGTCAACAAGATAAACTGTAATAGTTTGGCTGATTTCACCCCTTAGCCCCACCTCCTAACCCTTCAAACATCTCTAGAAGGGGCAGGGCTTGACCTGGGACACCCCTTCATCACTCACCTTCGTCATCAGTTGTTACGTAACCAAAAACCACAGCTTTAACCACAACTAAACTAACATGTCTGCTGCTGTAGTTGTGTCGTTCTTCTGGATATGAACACATTTATACTAATATCTGTGTCCAATCACAGTAATTCTACACATTTACTCATTACTACACCTTTACGGAAATAGATTTTTTTCATGTGTGTTTTATGGAGAAAATGACCGTCACACATGGCAAAAAAAGTCTAAATCATGAGATAAAAAGTCAGCCTATTTATCTCGTAATTTTGACTTTATTTAATTTTTTTAATCTCATGATTTTGGCAAAAATACTACATTTATGTAGTTTTTTCATAGATGTGGCCATTTTTAAAAGGATTGGCATTGTATTCTGGGTTGTTTGGAGTCTGCCTCTGAAAAATCTCCATTTGGGGGAGTATAAAGCCCTGGCCCTTCCCCCTAACCCCCTGCCTTAACCTGAACTGACACACCACTACCCCTACATGTGGACACACAACAGAGGGGAAGGGTTAGTGCTGAAATGGTATTCAGTCTTAGTGTGTCGTCTAATGAGTCTATTGCTCTATGTGTTGTGTTCACACCAGTCTGCCCAGGCCAAGAGTTTCCTTTGCAAGTGTTCATTCATTGAGATTTACAATGAGCAAATTTATGACCTTCTGGACGCCGCCTCAGCCAGCCTTTTTGTCAGAGAGAACATCAAGAAGGGTGTGTTTGTTGAAGGAGCCATGGAGAAATTTGTCAACTCTGCTGCTGAGGCCTATCAGGTAAAGAAATAAATGTCTTATTTGTAACTATAGACTGTTTTCTTTTATCTATACTGAACCTAATGATGAGTGCAGCAGGTTATATTGTTATTTTTTTTTTTTGCTAACACACCTGGTGGTCATTATCAGTCTTCTGCTGCTTGATGAGAGGTTTATAATTTGAATCAGGTGTTGGAAGGAGGATACATCTAAAACCTACAGGATAGTAGCTCTGGAGGACCAGGCCTCAACACCCATGGGATAGATGGTCCAAGAAAAACACTTTGTCCTCTGCTGAAGACGAGCGCTAATTTTCTTCCCACCTGGCTTAAAATGAATCATTTAAATATGGGGGGGGGAAATGGATTTGAAAATTGTAAAACAAAAAATCCCGATACATATGAGAATCGATTTTTATTTCCTCTCACCCCTAGTAAATATCTGTCAGAAAAAGTTTATCATTTTGTTCAGTGTAGTTCCGTCATAAAATCTTTAAACTCAATTAGCTTCGGTAAGTATTGCTTTATTAAACAATGGATCTAACTTCCTGAAATGTTTGCTCTTGTACTTGATGTTACCGTTTAGGTGCTGTCTATGGGATGGCGGAATCGACGTGTGGCCTCGACCTCCATGAATCGGGAGTCGTCCAGATCTCACGCTGTGTTCACCATGACTTTGGAGTCTAAAGAGTCTGTCAATGACGTGGTGAACATCCGAATGTCTCAGCTAAACCTGGTGGACCTGGCAGGGTCTGAGAGGCAAAAAGACACCCACACAGAAGGTTCCAGACTCAAGGTCAACATGCATTCTTTAATGTTGTTGATTGGGTCCAGTGTTTCCTGTAGGATTTTATTTAGAGAACTGATTTGTTAGACTTAAAAACCAAATGGTATAATGAAAACTAACAAAAATAATTCAAACTCAATTTGAATGATGCAAATGTAAATAAATATCACAGTGGTTGTAGGATATAATGAAATACTGGTCGTACACCCCTTGGCCTAATTCTTCTGTCAGAAAGAATGCAGCTTTTCTAAAGGTTGGGTCTTATTAGTTATTTATTTTGCATCCAGGAAATTGTGCTCTCATTCAGGTTGTGTGGTTTCTAAACAAAGACAAGAAATAAAGAAACAGTATAATGCTATATATACATATACATACAGATAATTCCATGAAATAATACTGAATACACAGTAACAACAATAGGGTGATAAACAGTGCTGAGATGTCCTTTAAAGCTTTAAACACTGGATATCGTACTACCTTATTTCTATTGAGTGCAGACATAAACACAAAGTGTAGAATCAATAACATAATATTGCTAAGTAACAAACATTCTAGACAAATACAAACTTAGAGCAGATTGTAGAAATGATACGAGGCTTAGCAAGGAAATGAATTTTACATTTACATTCACGCACAACAGCACTGAGAGCCGTTCAAACGATGCATGAAACTAAGGATGCGGCTACGTGGCAGAGAAGCATCCGTATGTGTTCGCTATCACACAGCTAACGTGCATTCGGCGCTTCTTAACCCTTGTGCGGTCCTTCTTAAAAGGCACACTGGCTGTGTCCTACAATCGGGTCTTAAAAACCCAGATTCCAAAGTTCAGTTCCATAGACTCATCACCCCACCCCCCAAGGATATATTACTGTTTTCAGTAGTAAGCAATGGCATCCTACAGTACGTATAAAAAGGTACATTTGTGAACCACCGGGTCTCTTTGACCCGAAGGACCGCACAAGGGTTAAAGGGGCGGTGCTGCACCTTCTTAAAGGTACAGTATCATATAACGAACATCATAAGGTCAATTTATACAGAAGAAGGCAGATAATTTTGTACAGTGGTAAAGTTTGCACTCAGCCTGAAAGCAGTGGATCGTTCTAGGGTTTTTGTAGAAAAGTTCTAAGGCTCTTTGGTCAAATTGTTCCAGGCCTGGCCCATTGATACTGAGCAGCATCCAGAACATTCCTATAGGGACAGAGTAAAATGGAATTAACTTGATTTTAAAGAAATATTGTCATGTAGCTATATTTTGTAAAGTAATAATGGAAACAGTTCAACACTCACCATTGTCTGTGAATGAAATCTGATGGGGGTTTTTTTCACCCATTTGTTGTCCCAGCCTTTGTTTGACCTTTCACCTTTTCTTCCATCACTTGCCTCTCTTGCTCCTTCACCCGACTCTCCCGTTCCTCTCTCCTTTCTTTCATTTTCTTCCATCACTCTTTCCTGACTAACGTGACTTGTCTTATAATTACATAAAACATTAACGTTAGATAATTATTGACACTAGTATGTGAACATAACTAATGATAATCTATGACTTGGTAAAAGGTTAATGATACCTGTCTAGGCTCATCCTCCTCATGCGATATTCTCTTTTTTTTGAGAAATACTTCCATGAACTCATCTGAAACTACTGTAATAAGTCGACCCCCCCCCCCCCCACACACACACACACACACACACAAACAAAAAATAGAGAGAGAGTATGTGATTCAAGATACTTCTCTGTAGTTTGGGCTACTTTTGTTTTCACTTAACACAGTGGTGTATTTGCAACAAACAAAGTTTATAGACATTTGAAGAAGCGGTGGGGGGGAACTGGTAGCGCTACTAAATGACAGTAGCGGAAACACTGGGGTATTATTTGTGTGTTTTGACTCATTGCTTTTTGTCTTATTTGTGAGACAGGAAGCCAGCAGTATCAATCGCTCCCTCATGTGTCTGGGTCAGGTGATCATGGCACTGGTTGACGTGTCCAATGGGAAGAACCGCCACATCTGCTACAGAGATTCCAAACTTACCTTCTTGTTAAGAGTGAGCAACTTCACATGCATTTTGTTCAGTCTCTGAAATGTATTCTTTGACATTTTTTTTTTTTTAGTTTTGCAAAGAAATGGTTTTATTACCTTCGCCAAGGAGGTTATGTTTCTGCCGGCGATTGTTAACTTTGTGAATCATAGATTTATGAAGTTATGTTCCTTTCACGGTTTGTCTGTGTGTGCGTTCACGTTTCCTCTGTTCCTACTCTAGCGTCGCCAATTCTTGACAGATCGTTCTGAAACTTGTGATGTAGAAGGATGAAACAGACCGAATCGACTCACTACTTCTGGTCTGACGCCATATTGAATTTTTGCATCAAGGTCACAGCAGAGGTTTTCAACATGTGGTCTGCATCTGGGAAACTGATAATAACATGATAATGACTCATAATGATGTATTCATGATTGGACAAGATCACAGATTTCATATGAGTTGTGAAGTTGCCACGCTTTGAGTGGCCTTTCAGTTTGTTTGTTTGTTGGTTTCTGACCATAACTCGAAAACATATGGATGGGTTATGATGACATTTTAAGGGTATAGTGGTAATGGGGAGGTCAGGTTTTGGCGGTGATCTTGGCGTAGGTGTGCGCTCCGAGTGATTTTCCTGTAACAAAAATTGTCAGCATTTCACAATAATGTGGTCAGATAGGTTTGCTTCATTAAATGTCTTTGTCATTCCAGGACTCTCTTGGAGGAAATGCAAAGACTTACATCATAGCTAATGTTCATCCTGGTTCAAAGTGTTTTGGGGAAACATTGTCCACTTTACACTTTGCCCAGAGAGCAAAGCTGATAAAGAATAAGGTACCTGTAAACAGCTACACCATATAATACAACACACTAAGGTCCATCTCATTTTGATTATTTAAAAGATTAGAACATGCTTACCTTTTTCTGAAATATAAGTTGCACTTAAGAGACATGGATTTTCTCCAAAAACCACAGTGTGCTTTATATATGGACTCATTCTGTTTGTGCTTAGTGACTGGGAATGTAAACTTTTTATCTCATGATTTTGACTTCACTTAATGCGCCTTATAGTTCAGTGCATCTTATATATGAAAAACCATTTAAAAAATACATTGATCTGTGGCAGTGTGCCATATAGTGTGGAAAATACGGTATTCTAAATTCTATTTTTCTATGCATTTTTCAGGCTGTTGTCAATGAAGACACACAAGGAAATGTGAGGCAGTTACAGGCTGAGGTGAAGAAGCTGAAGGAGCAGCTTGCACAAGCGCTTTCTTCTCAAACACTGGACTGTGGAAGAGATGCAGCGCCAGGAGGGCCTGAGCTGCCCATGGGTAACATGACAGTATACTGAGATCCAAAATTTGTTAACGTTTAAAACAATTCTTTTAATACCTTCTAACAAACCTTCTCAGATCAAACTTTTAAGTTCCCGTGTTCAATGCATAGTGGAATGTTTTCACTCAAGTGTGCTTTTACTTAGTTTGTCACAGACTGTAATACATCTTTCCTTACCAGGTCAATCGGTTGAAAGTCAACATAACGTCTCGTATAAAGCAAAGTTTCTGGCTGCCGTCCGCTTGTGGAAGAGGCGAGAAGAGGAGAAGAGGGTATGTGCTCCCAAACAGACTTACTAATGTATGTGTTCAGCACTGATGATGTCCAGAAACCCTGACAGTGGTGTTTGACCACACTTTAGGTGCTACATGAGAAGGTGGTGCAGCTCGAGGAGGCTTGGACCCAAAAAGACAAGTTCATCCACTCCAGCCGTATGATCGTGAAGTTCAGAGAAGACAACATCTCTCGGCTTGAGAAAAAACTGAAAACAGGACAGGTTTCCTTGACTGACTCCGAGTTTCAGGCGCATATCGAGCAACTCAAAGAAGAAATTAAGATTTTAAGAGATCAGGTACAAAATACATGTGTATAAAATCTGCAGCCAAAGAGTACAGGGTAAATGCATCCATTTAACCCTTTAACTACTGATGCGTCAACTCTGAAAATATGGTTGAGTTTAAATATTCAGAAAAATTCAACCTTTTTTTTTTATTTTACTTTTTTCACTGAGTTTTGTTTGGAAGTGATGTATATAAATAAACGGGTGTCAAAAAGCAACTGATCTAGAAAAACAAAAAGCCAAAACCAAAACTACTGGAACCAAATTACAATACTAGTTCTTGGGCAAAAAAAAATTCACATGACTTGTTATCTTGGGCTATTTTTCTTCATTTTGTTGCGTATTTTATTTCTTTTACTGTGGAACTACTAAAATCTCAGGAGTTAAAGGGTTAAGATGCCCAGTTCTTAGCTGTTTATGGACACTTTGTACATTGTGAACCTAAATAGTGAATATATCTCAGGGGTGTCAAACTCATTTTAGTTCAGGGGCCATGTTCAGCACAATGTGATTTGAAAAGGGCCAGAATAATGAAATGAAATAAAATTAATTAATTAATAAGTCAATTTTTGTTGTAATTCATGTAAAGCTTCAAACATTAACAGTATTTTTTATTCCCTTCTACTTTTTCCAGGTGGAGCATCATCCAAAGATGACTCGATATGCAGCAGAGAATTACAGCCTCAGAGAGGAGAACCGTCTGCTGCGCTCCCTTGAATCAGTGACAAACTCTCAAGAGGCTGTGGCTGAATTATGTGCAGAAGTAGAAGACGCCTTTCAGAAGGCTTTAGAAACAGAAAAACCCACAGACGGTGAGTTCAATAACACCATCAGCATCACAGAAACTGAAATAGTCTATTTAAATTATTTTACAGGGTTCATACATTTAGAAAAAACCTGGGAAAGTTTTGGAGTTAGAAAAATGCTAATTCCAGGCCTGGAAAGGTTTTGGAAAAGTAAAAAGACCCAGAAAGTTTTGGAAAAGTCATGTTTTTTACACAGCATAATAATGTGTGATTAATAACACACACAAAAATAGTTGGAGTGAATGAAAAGTTAATTTCACGTTGTCTTAACCTTAATGTTCTCTTCAGTGAACAGGAAGTGTTGGTATGTATCCTGCCTCGTGGTGAAGTGGGTATGAACTAAAATCTGCCCAAATTAAATATAAATGTCAGGAAAGTGTGTATTTAACAATGTGTGTCTTCACTGGAACATGAACATAAATGAAAATTTAATGTTGAACCACACATTGTCATTTATTTTATTGTTAAACCCCTGAAGGTGAACTTTAACACAACACTCTAACTTTTTAATCTGATTGTTTAAAGTCCAGTGGTATTTTTAGGAGTATGTAGTCATGTTTAAAGTGTGTATGAAGCCTGATGTTGTGGTCCTCATCTACAGCCTCCACCACCTCAGTGGCTGCAGATGCTGCCTCTGCCGCTACAGTTGAGAAGCTAAAAGCTCAATGTCTTCAGAAACAGTCTGACCTCGTAGCTGCCCTCCGTGCCTTTGAGGAGTACAAAGAGGTCACCACGTAAGAAGAATGCTTCATGAAACTTCTGCACCAATATCTGTAACAGACGTATGGGACAAAAGATTTTTGAACATCATGAAATTTTAAGAATAGCTACAAGTCCAGGGAATACAAGCCATCACTTCTGAGAACATACCACACGCTTTTAATCTCACCAACATTGGTTGGGAGAGATTATTGTAATCACCGTGTGTGTGTGTGTGTGTGTGTGTGTGTGTGCGTCCGTGCGTGCGTGTCCACAGACATTGATTATCATGCTATAACTCAATGAATACTGTAGATATCACCATGAAATTACATGGGCATATACATATAGCTAATGCAGATCAGATGCAATGATTTATTTGAGTAAAGGTCAAGGTCAAAATCATATTATGGGTTATAACTAAAGAACATAGGGTCAAAGAACTTTCAGATTGGTACCAAACGATGAGTAATGAGGATTTCTACAGTTCTCATAATTGGTGTTATCACCTACGACCAATAGTTTTTGAGATCTCTGGAGTTCAAAGGTTACATGTGTCCAAATGAACTTGTGTAACACTGTTTGTGTGTATCAAACATAGACATATCGCACTATAACTTAATAATGGATATATTATATTACACACCGTGATGCATATATACTTATAACCAAATGATCAATATTGCAAAAGGTCAAGGTCATATTTATCAGAAAGGTCAAAATCACATTATTGGCTGTAATTCAAGAACAGGTTGTCATAGAAAGTTGAGATTGGCACAATATAGGGGTGGGGTTAAACATTCTGTGAATACTAGTTACAGATTTACTTTCTTAGTATCTACTAATGGTGCGGTGCATTAGAACCCAGTACGTTTGAGACAGTGATGAAGCTCATAATCAAAAGGAAGAAGGAAAAGTGTCTTAAAATAACCTCAGACCAAACATTTGTGACAAAAGTAAACTGTTTTAGGACATTGCAGGTAAAGGGTGCAGTAGTGACCACTGTTTTTTCCTGTTATACTTTACTCTCTAGAAAACAGATGTCTCAGCTGGAGTCGGAGAAAAGGTACCTCGACAAGTCCAACAAGCATTTGGAGAAGATTTTGGAAGCAACAAAGGCTTGTAAAAACAAGGAGGTCTCTGAGCTCAACAGAATTCATGTTGAAACTATAAAGGTGAGGGAGTTGTATTTGTTGTCTTCTGTCATCTTCCCTTGGAGTTTTTTTTTTTGTTTTTTTTTCCTATAAGATGCAGTGCCAGTAGAGATCATAAGTATACATGTGAAGAAGAAATGGGTGGGGCGGGTATTCATCTTTATTTCCAAATGAATGAAATACATTGGTACCTCAACTTGCAAAATTAATTCGTTCCAGATGTGTTTTTATGCCGTTTTTTCGTAAATCGCATTGAGTGGTATTCCAAGGCCACCAATACTAACCCCCTAAACCCTTTAAAAATGATAAAAGTATAGACGTTTAGTATAAACGTGTGTTTTCAGTTTTCTAAACAGTATATTTTAGATATAATGTACTGGTGTCAGTGGATAAATGTGTCTTCACTGACTAAACATTAAACCATTAAATAACCACACATGTGGGTCATTTTCATACCATTGGGTTTGTTTTAATTGTCACTTTCACCTTCAACAATGTTTGTTGACAGACGTTTGGTCAAATTTTGATCCAAAGATGATTGACTTTGACCACTTATCATAATCTTCCCTAAAATGCACAAGGCGTACATCGTCAAAGTGGGAGATAGCACGACTCATCAAAATTTTTTGGGGGTGTTTTTTTTCCAGGAATTGGGAAAGTTGATGAAATGTGTCCAGCATGTCTTTTCTTGAGGCTGATGGAATGATGACTGAGATAAAAAGTCAACATGATTGTCTCCTCCCTTTTTCTTTTTTTTTTTTTTATCATCTCCTGTTTCACTTCTATTAATAATTCAGTCACTTCTTCTTTTCATTTTTACCAGAATCACTTTCTTTGGGCTCATGATGAATAATGAATACCTACTGTAATAAAGTTTAAATGAACATACTGGGAAAAACTCACCAAACAGTAACTCTGTGATGAATGAGGGTTAAAGGTCACCAAAAGCATCATGGGTAGCTCCCTCATAGCCAATGGGATGATATGTACAGTACTGTCTCAGGGGTTTCATTTTGTAAATTGAATTTTCTTTCATATCCAGAGTGGAAAAATTGATGTGAAGGTTTTTCGTAACTTAGATTATTCATTATCTGGGTCTGTGGTTAAAGTGAGGTATGACTGTATTTTAAATGTTTTCTGTCATACCAGATTCTCACTACGCCCACCAAAGCATACAATTTGCGGTCTCGATTGGTGCCTCTGTCCAGTCCAGAACATTTGAATGGTACAGAAAACAAGGAGAATGACATCTGGTCTGAGCTGCCTCCTTCAGGCATGACAGAGATGGCTTTGACTGAAGAGCTGTGTCAAGTGCAGGTACAGAAACATGCTTTCTCCTTTGTGTGTTCTAAAAGCCGCACAGTGTTGTCCTTACCCTACATCGTTTTATACTTTTGGTAACAGGAACAAGCTGGTCATGTCCAGACCCAACTGGATGAGGTGGAGATGAGGAACAACAAGCTGTTGCAGGAGATTGGAAAACTGGAAGAACAGATCAGCATGATGTCACAGGAGTCCAAACAAAAGGATGAGGTAGACCATGGCTTCACTTCTGCATTTCACACAATATATAAGTTTTAAGGATTTGAAAGTCTGAATGTTTACCGTACTTTCTGGACTATAAGCCTCACCTGTATATAAGCCGCATCCGCTGTATTTTTAAAAAATATAATAAAAAGAATATACAAGCTGCCCCGGGTTATAAGTCACAGATATCTGTTTAAAAATCATATATTTACTGCATGTACAGAAGGATTTAACTGTAAATATAGTTACATGTTTGTACCTCAACAGATGACTTTTACCTGTACCTGACTTTTAACACGACAACAACTTTACTGATTAAAACTGAACAGAACCAAGAGAAAAATAACCAGTATTTACTGTATTTACCTTAATTTCTCCCGTGTATTAAATCACAAATCATTTTAATTTTCTTCATTCAAACCCATGAAGTCGTCTTCCTCTATGTCACAGTTGATCAACCTCAGAACCTTCGTCACATCTGTCTGATGATGATGATTATGATGAAGGGCTGAGGATTTGAAAAATAAATAACAGTTGATCATTTTTCGTCTGTGTTCTATCTGCTAAACAAAAAGTAGGTATTCTTCTTTGCATTGATTGTTCTGAGTAGTTTTGATTCTAATTCTGGTTAGAGCGCCCCTAGTGGAGGAAGAAAAATGCACCTTTGTAAAAGTCTCATGGTTTAAAACATACGAAAAAGTAGCGGCTTATAGTCCAGAAAATACACTAATATAACTAATGTTTTGTTCTCGTAGTCCATCCACATTTTAAAATCTGTGGCTGAGATTTGACAACAGGGTTCCCACGGGTCCTTGAAATCCTTAAAAGTTTGTGAATCCTAAAAAAGAAAGAGTTCAAGGCCCTGGAAAGTTTTTGAAAACAGGCATAAAAAGTCACCATCCTTGAAAGTGCTAGAAATTTTTTTGTCGGGATTGGAAATTTCACACAATGGCTGCTATTCACAGTCCACAATTGTAAATCCCAGTCAATGCACAGCAGGGTTTACCTTGACTTTTAATTTGCAAAAGTTCATTGGTTCACCACACAGTGTTGCACTTCCTGTACGAAGTTAATGCCACTGTACATACGTAACGTGCAACGAAGCCTTAGAATATTAGCTCTGATGAAAGGAAGTGAAACATACTGATGTTATGAACGTCTGATTGATGCCTTACAGGGTTTTCACCAGGAATTTTGTACAGCGTAACGTTAACTGGAACGGCCCGACACTATGGGCATGTGCAATAGCCTTCATTAAATTTGGTGAGCTGTCTGCCTAGAGGTCAGCCAATGAGCGTCACACAGATGCTCCAAATGCTGGTGATTTAGATCACTATTCACTAGGGGTGTGAATCTTTCACTCACAAAATGATCCGATTCAAATCTCGATTCACAGACTATGATCCAATTCAGGGTGATTCATAACAATTGGTAAACGATTTGCTTCAAACTCATTTAATTCAGTTTGATTTAAGACATAAATTAACCTAGATAGACACCCAGTGGATAAAAACAAAGACGTGGTGTTATCTGTCAAAATAACGCTTTCACAGCAACAACTGCCCCAATAATGAAGTTTTCTCACATAAATATGGAAATGTAAACCATGCTAATGTGATGAAAACACAATCCCACAACTTGAAAGGCAGTGTAGTGGCCCTGATCACAGCGTAATATTTTAAGTTATTTGTCCAGTATTTGTTCCGTTGACAGGCTTTGGCTGTTGATAATGATCTTTTTTTTATTATTATTATTCATAGCAGTTGCATTTAATTCATTCAGCAATTTTGTGCAGATGATCTTAAAGACCTTAAAAACAGTTACTTTATTCTTTTTTTGATATAATGAATATTTTTATGTTCCTGGTGCAAAAGGATAAAGTAATAAAACATCAGAACTTTTACACTTTGCTGTGGAATTTATGCCCAGTAGATTTAATTTACATGAAATTCTACCAATCAACATTGAGAGAAATGGCAGAAAAATTGTTAGATTTCAGGAAAACTGTGTTAAATTTTAGTCAAAATACTGATTTGAAACTTCTTCTAATGGCAGTATATAGTTGGAGGAAAAAGTCTGGTTTGACTGTATAAAAAATATTATTTTAAGAGGGAGAGGGTCCACATCTACTGTTGTTTTGCAGTGAATACAAATCCTTATTCTTCTTTGTGTAAATGTCCTAACGTATACCTTGTCTTTACACAGCAACTTTCTGCTGAACGAGCAAACCGGAATAAAGAGCAACATGACCTCCAAGAAACTATCAACAACCTGCAACAGAATGTTCAGACTGAACAACAAGCTGCGGAAGGTGTGACTTTTAATATACCACTGCTACCAAGCCGTTTGAAACCCAGGACGCTAGTGATCTATTTTTCATAGTTTTTATCAGATTGTGACAGTTTGGATGTAAGCAGGGTTCCTACAGGGTCTAAAAAAAAGTCTTAAATTCGGAAACTTAAGTTTTAGGCCTTAAAATGTCTTCAAAACACCCATATTTTAACTTAATTTACTTAAGTCTTAATTTTATTTTATTTTTTTACATCCGCTCAATCCTTTATGAGAGAAGTGTCTGTAGAAGAAAAAAAAAAGTACCTGTTGCTCTTTCTACTGTCAGCTGATGAAAACTACATAGTGGGTTTTGGACAAAATTACAAGTTTTTTTAAGTGCACATTATAGTCTGGAAAATACAATATTTGTCAGCTCACTGTGTCCAATACTGTGTTCTGTAACTTTCATATTTATATATATATATATATATATATATATATATATATATATATATATATATATATATATATATATTCCATACATATAAGAAAGTTTTACTTTTTAATTTCAAATACAAAGTGACATAGATTTGAGAATCAAATGTGATCGTCTTTTTAAGGGGATCTAAAATGTTTCTCATAACGGTATAAAAAGCTCTAAAACGTAACTTGGCCATTCTTGCAAGAACCCTGTGTAAGCCAGGAATAAATAATTGACCCTTTTTTTCAGTTCTGAGGAATGAGATCCGTGATCTACGTCTCCTGCTGCAGTCGTCAGATAAGGAGCTGGCAGCGGTGAAGGACAATCTGAGGGACAGTCAGAGTGAGAAGCAAAAAGAAACCAGCCAACTCTCCAACAGTCTGATCAGCACTCAGCTCCAACTCGATGAAGTCCGGTAAGCTTTGCCTCGTCTCGCTGTTTGCGTTTGTGAATCTGTTAGTTCTGATGAGTTCACGTGTCTTCAACCATATCCTGATTCCAGGCTGGAGTGGGAGAAGCTTCTGGAGCAGCATCGGACACTTCGGGACTTGTTTGACCAGCTGCAAGCTGAGGCAAAGTTTGATGCCGATCAGGCCAGACAGCAGCTACACTACAAACAGCAGGAAACTGATGACATGAAGACACAGATCACAGTAAGTTTATATAACCCTCAATAGGTTGGTTTAATGTGGCGTCACATTGCTCAGGGTTCTCACCAGCGCATTTCAGTCAGTTCAAAGTGTTACGCTGTGATTAGCATCGTTCCACGGACGGATCCTTTCAAGTTGTGGGATTGTGTTTTCATCACATTAGCTTGGTTTACATTTCCATATTTATGTGAGAAAACTTCATTATTGGGGCTGTTGTCGCTGAGAAAGTGTTATTTTGACAGATGACACCATGTGTGTTTGTTTTTATCCACTGGGTGTCTATCTAGGTTAATTTATGTCTTAAATCAAACTGAATTAAAATGAGTTTGAATCAAATCGTTTACTAATTTTAATGAATCACCCTGAATTGGATCATAGTCTGTGAATCAAGATTTGAATCGGATCATTTTGTGAGTGAAAGATTCACACCCCTAGTGAATAGTGACCTAAATCATCACATTTGGAGCATCTGTGTGACGCTCATTGGCTAACCTCTAGGCCGACAACTCACCAGATTTAATGAAGGCTATTGCACATGCCCATAGTGTCGGGCCGTGCCAGTTAATTTTATTCTGTAGAAAATTGCTCCTGAAAACCATGTTGCTATATAGTCGGCGTGTGATTTTTGAGATGGAGGGCAGGAAGTGAAGTAGCTTGACGAAAATGTCTGTTTTGTGTAGTTTACGGCTGCGCCAATCGTTCTAACCCAGAGTAGAAAAAATTATTTTAAAAATTATTATTATTATTTTTTATTTTTTTATGCGTACCAAAGATTGCCATTCACAAAGGTGAGAAATGAAAAAAAAACTCACAGAAAAACACTGTACAAAGTGGATTTTAAATCTGCATTTGTGGTCAAGAGGAGCATAGTCTGCTAATACTGGTATCTGCAGCAACCACTTTGTGTGTTCCAAAGCTAACTTTTTTTTGTGGATGTGCTATATATCATTAGGTTGTGGTTAAATGTTCATTTACACTGTTGTAATATGGTTTACCTTAGATCTTTCACCTTTGCCCAAAAATCATATTCAAATTTCATTTGGAAGTGAATGTAGGCATTTGAATAATCGAATAGTTATTAATTATATTACTCACTAACAACTTGGCATTAGGGTTAAATATTATATTCAGTCCACCAGGGGCAGTATTTAGTTAAATATTTCAAATATTCTGTCGTGATACAACATGCAGTGTGACACTAATGAACATTATTATCAGCTGATACATTTAACGTTACATAATCCACAAACATCATCTTTTGTCCGTTGTCTTTTTGTGTGTGAAACACTGTTCCTTAGTTTTCCTGGTTGCCTGTACTGTTGAAAGCCTCTAAACTGTTAGCTAAACTGTTAGCCTAATTGACAATCAAAAGAGGATGTTTACAAAATGAGCAGGTACAAAAATGGACATGATACGTAAAATGGTCACAGATTAGTTTTAACTGCTTTTGACACTTATACAAAATTAGGAGATAAAAAGTCAAAGTCATGGCCTTTTAATCATGAATGAACTTTTGCTACCAAGGTTGTGGACCCACCCACTGACAGAAAAGTCTCCAAACTTTTCTAGTCTTTCATCTGCTGCTGGTGTAGCAGGAGGTTAGTGTGAGGGTGGTGTAGCAGGATGTTAGTGTGAGGGTGGTGTAGTAGTATGTTAGGGTGGTGTAGTAGGATGTTAGTGTTAGGGTGGTGTAGTAGTATGTTAGGGTGGTGTAGTAGGATGTTAGTGTGAGGGTGGTGTAGCAGGATGTTAGTGTGAGGGTGGTGTAGTAGGATGTTAGTGTTAGGGTGGTGTAGTAGTATGTTAGGGTGGTGTAGTAGGATGTTAGTGTGAGGGTGGTGTAGTAGGATGTTAGTGTGAGGGTGGTGTAGTAGGATGTTAGTGTTAGGGTGGTGTAGTAGTATGTTAGGGTGGTGTAGTAGGATGTTAGTGTTAGGGTGGTGTAGTAGTATGTTAGTGTTAGGGTGGTGTAGTAGTATGTTAGGGTGGTGTAGTAGGATGTTAGTGTTAGGGTGGTGTAGTAGGATGTTGGTGTTAGGGTGGTGTAGTAGGATGTTAGTGTTAGGGTGGTGTAGTAGTATGTTAGGGTGGTGTAGTAGGATGTTAGTGTTAGGGTGGTGTAGTAGGATGTTGGTGTTAGGGTGGTGTAGTAGGATGTTAGTGTTAGGGTGGTGTAGTAGTATGTTAGGGTGGTGTAGTAGGATGTTAGTGTTAGGGTGGTGTAGTAGGATGTTAGTGTTAGGGTGGTGTAGTAGGACCAGGTAGTTAGTAATATCCACAGATTGTTGGAAAATCTTTGGCTTCTGTCCAAAACTCATTCATTTTCATCAGATAGATAGTAGTCCCGTGACTGAAACCTACCTATGGAACTCGGTGATAGAAAAGGGAAATAACTAAAACCAGACCTGAGAACACTGTACCCTAGTGTCTTAAAAGTATGAGATAAAAAGTCAAAATCGTGAGATAAAAATGAAAAAAATAATTGTGGCTGAACCTTTTGGTACCGAGGTTGTGGAGCAACCCACTGACAAAAAAAAGTCACTCTGTTCAATGGTTTCCTCCATAGCGACAGTCTCCATGGTTATGTCCTGCCCTCATCATAGTCACATGACTGAACCCTACCTAACACAGGCTGATTCTATTTTTGAATATAATGCCTTTTTTTCCACTTGTAGGAATTGAACAACGCTTTACAAACTGAACAAGAGCGTACGAACACCCTGAGCTCCCAGTTAAGAGAAAACAAAGAAAGTACATCAAAGTGAGTCTTCGCTTGTTTGTTTGTTTTAACCTCAGTTAGTTGCATAAAACATGTAATAGTAATTCTCGCATTAATTTGATTAAGCGTCATTTTCTCCATAAGGGAACTTATTGAAACAGTGGAGCAGAATACACAGCTTAAGAAACTAGTGTCTGAACTGACCGCACAAAATCAACAACAGGTGAGTCCTGAGAATGTTTCAGTATGTCAAAATTTGTATTATGACCACGTCAGCCTGGTAGTTGAACTGGTTGTTTTATTTGATATTTTATTTTGAAGGAATTGAAGGTTGTTGAACTTGAGCGAAGCCTGACCTCTGCCAGTGAAACCACGAAAGGTCTGGAGCAGAAGATCGAGCAAGACAAAGTAAGCCCAATAGTACAGTTCTTCCTGATTCTTAATTTCGGTTGGTTATATTTGTAGGTTACGTCTCATTATCTAAACATCTATTGTTTTTTGTTTTTTTTGACAGGATGTTGTTTTAGATCTGATAAACCAAACCAGAGACCTTCGCAGTGAGCTGAGCCAGAAGGGCCAGACCATCACTCACCTGACTGGAGATGTCAAAGACGTTACTGTAATGAATGCTTCCATCTATTCTACTGCTTTACTGGACATACACTTAAATACATAGATGCTTTATTAATAAGGAAATGTCTTGTTACAGCAGCAGAAAAAAACACTCAGAAAGCCAATCATCTCACACACACAGATCACTATTGCACGTAAAAAAAAAAATTTGTATTGCACATAAAAAGATCACTATTGTACATAAAAAGATTACTTCTGGTACAAAAAAAATGTTGACCATGTTGATTGATGTATTGATGATTTTGTGTGCTTGAAATAAATTGAACTGAACTGAAGTATTGCACATAAAAAGATGACAATTACACATAAAAGGTCACTATTGCACATGAGGTCACAATTACCCAGGAAGGATCACTATTGCGCATAAAAAGATCACTATTGCACATAAAAGATCACTATTACACATAAAAAAGATCACTATTGCACATAAAAAAGATCACTATTGCACATAAAAAAGATCACTATTGCACAGGAAAAGATCACTATTGCACATGAGGTCACAATTACCCATGAAGGATCACTATTGCCCATAAAAAGATCACTATTACACATAAAAAGATGACAATTACACATAAAAAGATCACTATTACACATAAAAAGATGACAATTGCACATAAAAGATCACTATTACACATAAAAAGATCACTATTGCACATAAAAAAGATCATTATTGCACATAAAAAGATGACAATTGCACATAAAAAGATCACTATTACACATAAAAAGATGACAATTGCACATAAAAGATCACTATTACACAAAAAGATCACTATTACACATAAAAAGATGACAATTGCACATAAAAGATCACTATTACACATAAAAAGATCACTATTACACATAAAAAGATGACAATTGCACATAAAAAGATCACTACTGCACATGAGGTCACAATTACCTATGAAGGATCACTATTGCGCATAAAAAGATCACTATTACACATAAAAAGATGACAATTACACATAAAAGATCACTATTACACATAAAAAGATCACTATTACACATAAAAAGAT
>CM035804.1:7891624-7986624 GCA_020466265.1 Siphamia tubifer | reverse complement strand
ATATATATATATGTATGTATATATGTATATATATATATATATATATATATATATATGTATGTATATATATATATATATATATATATATATATGTGTGTGTATGTATATATGTATATATATCTATATATATCTATATATATCTATATATATATATATATATATATATATATATATATATATATATATATATATATATATATATATATATATATATATATATATGTATATATATACTTCCAACCTGAGATTTATCTGATGTTTTTTTAGGTACAAATAGAGGTAAAGTTGAAGGAAGTGGACAGGAAGTGACAAAATAAAAGCATATTCATGGGTGAAACCGCAGATCCGTGGTTGATTACTCCTCCCATGTCATAATAAAATTATTTGACTGTGTTAAATACAGAAGGAGCACAACCTCTCAGGTCACTTAAATTACCTACTGAATCAACACCAATCAAAGTAATTCTCAGTATATAGTGTTGTCACCACAGTCTGTACGTGTGTTGACAGACTTCATCTGTGACAGATCTAAGGCTACGTTTATACAGTGACGATGAAAACAAACTCATCTTCAGTTTTTCATCCGTGGTTAGACGAGTGTATTCAGGAGGAAATCCTTGTTTATACAAAGATGCAATAGTAGGAGAAATACGATTGGATTGTCCTGTGATAGCCCCGCCGGCATGCCCTTTTCTGTTTTTGACTCATGTAATTGTCCACCTGTCTCTGTTTAGGTATGGTATGTGTGTAATGTCTGTACAATAACTGAAACAACTACTGTACATTTACTAGAGCTGCTAATGCTAATGCAGCTGAAAGATCTGTGGGATCCAGGTTGTCCCACATGTTTGTTGCTTTACCTGGTCAGTGTATGAATGTGACGTAAAGATACACGCAGTGTCATCATGTGTGTTTCTTGCCATTGTGATGGAGACGTGACCCGGCACATCTTCAAAACGCCCCACTCTGGAAGGAGTCTGAAGATTTGTGCGTATTCACACCCCACCGGTGCCATGTAAACAAAAGCCTAATTTATACCCTCCGTTAATTACGGAAACTGATTATTTCATCTGGTTCTGGAGGTAGGTTGTCCGTCAGTTTGTTCATTGGTCAAGAGTTTAGCAATCCGGAGAGCTCTGGGACAAACGGAACAATACCACAGGACAGGGGGCAGTAGAGAGGCCGAAGTGTGAAATTTCAGAATTCCATCCATGAAGAAGGTTTCTGCTAGGACTTTAAAAATGGTGTGGTCAGGGGATAAATCAATCTGTATGATGTGACGGTGCCTGTGGATACAGAGGAGCTGGTGGAGGGTATCAGCAGTCATCCTGAAATACTTAAAATGCTTTTCCTCATCCATCTGACGCATAGGTAGAACCATTGAGACCAATTCTCCATCAACCAAAAAGTCAAAATAATGACATTTGTATTCAGTGGACACACACTCCACCGTCTTGTGCGTCTATTTCTGGTCAGTTTTTCATGCCTCCACAGTAAATACATTAAAATCACCGCTTCAATAGATGCCATGTTTCTTGAACCCACAGCAATGCGACTCGTTGGCGCCCCCTCGAGGATTTAAAACACAACATTCATAATACATACGAAGGCATAAATACCAGCTGTGGAAGCAACGTCGGGAACGGAAAGATGAATTTCGTCTGATTCCGGAGGTATAAGTTAGGCTTAAGACTGCTGAAATCCTGTCGAAATTGAAGATAATTAGAGCGAGTCATCCAGTAACTGAAGAGTTGGTGGTTCGAATCCCCCTATGTCCTCGTCAGTCTGTTGTGTCCTTGGTCAAAGACACTTCACCCTCCTGCCTCCAGTGTCACTCACACTGGTGTATGAATGTTTGGTGGTGGTGGGAGGGGCCATAAGTGATGGTGGGAGGGGCCTCCAGTGTCACACACACAGGTGTATGAATTTATTTATTTTTTCTTTATTTTATGTAACAAAAACAAATATGTAGAAAACCAGACAACAAAGACAAATGCTGGTGTATGAATGTTTGGTGGTGGTCAAAGGGACTGTTGGCACAAAATGTCTGCCAGTCTTCTGTCAGTTTGCCCCAGGACAACTGTGGATACATTTGTAGTTTACCACCACCAGAGGGAGCATATGAGAGTGAATGAATAATGGGTCCCTAATGTGAAGCGCTCGGAGTGGCTAAAAAAGTGCTATATAAATCCAGTCCATTATTATTATTAAGATGATTTGTGTGTGTTCAGGTGGAGGTATTGCAGGAGGAGCTGACCTATGCCACTGAGGAGGTGGACAGACTCACTAAGGTATTAGATGAGCAGAACAATCTCCTGCAGGCGTCTCAAGAGCATGTGGCCCAGAAGGAATGTGTGATCCAGAACTTACAGCGGAAGGTACTGTTGTCAAGGCTACATGGATTCAACAAACGATGACTAAAGATGAAGTTTAAACTGAACAAATGTCCTATTTTTTTACCAGGTACAACAACAGCAAGAAGCTGTTGAAAAAAGCATAAAGAGTTTCAAACCCGTCACTGACACTCCAAAATCTTTACCTCGGGTAAATGCTCTCTTTCTGTTCCAGGGGATTTGTTCAGTGTGTCTCCCCCCCCATACTAATATATATATATATACCCCCCCCATATTTCTAGACGCCTCGTACTCCAGGAAGCTTCAACAGGGACCTGAGTCAGGTACTAGAGAACCAAGAGAGGGAGCTGGAGAATCGACGCTCATCTATGATGACTATGGAGATTCTTTTAGCAGAGCTGAACGCTGAGAGGGCTGCAAAGAATGATGAAATTCAACGACTCAAGGTCTGAGTTTATGTTCTGACAAATTTAAAGATATCTTTACACAATTATTAAACTGAAGCACATTCAACCTTTTTTCCTCTTGTCTATATTAATTTTCTATTTGTTTTTTTTTTAACTATTACTGTTACATTGACATTAAGTTTAAATGTCAAAGTATTTAAATAAATATAATAATAATAATAATAAAAATAATTTGGGACCACAATGGATATAAGCCTCTGGGCTTCTTGTGTTTTCCTGTCATTTTGGTGGTGACAGCCATTCAGAACCTTCTGTGTAAACCTGCTGACAGACAGGCTGGGATTTAATCCCTCCTTGGCGGAGGTAAAAACAACCACAATACCAAACAAATGTTGCTAGTTTTTGGGTCATTTGGACTATTTTAGCTCTTTTGAAGATGTTTCATGTCTCATCCAAGAGACTTTTTCAGTTGTTTTAGAGTCCATTCATTTTTTTGACAAAGTTGTTTCATTGTTTTCAGACACAGTTAACTGAGAAAGAGATGGTCCGACAGGAGATTCAGGAGTTACTGGACCAGTTTTATACCAGGCAGAGCCAGATGACACAGAATGGAAATTCAAATGGGTAAAGTTTTTTATTATTCTGATATTCAACTGTTACTTCTGTCTGGAAAATAATAAATGAACCATATAATAATCACATTATTTTTTTTCAGTGAGGAGTTGAATGAGGCCATTAAACAGTCCATTTTAAAAGAGCTACAGGAAGAGAGAGCAGATAAGGTCTGTGTCTCATCAGGTTTAAATAGCTTTACATTTAATTTAATACTGTATTATTTGATAAGTCATTATTCATTTGCTGTCATTTCTTTTATAGATTAAAATTATGCAGCAGCTCTCTGACACTCACAGAAGGTAGGCTCTGAGTCATTAGGTGTTTTGTTCAGATTGTATTGTATAAAGCTAGAGGGGTTTAAACGGTCTGTGTTTAATTCCTGTACTTTAGATTGAAAGCCCAGGAGTCCATGCTGGCCCAGTCCCAGACGTGTGTACAAGAACTCACCACGGAGCTGAGGAACCGCTGTTTAGAGCTGAGAGACTTCAGTCAGAGGGTTCAAGATGACGAGAAGCTGCTCCAGGTGAGACGTGAAGGACAGAGGGTGTGTTTTCCAGGAACAGAAGTGACTTATAAAGGAAAGTGAGGAGCCATGCTATCTGACCAATAAAATACAATAATCAATAAAAAATATATATTAAAAAACTGCAGTAATTAAAAGTAAGGAACACAAAGCACAGTAGATAAAAACTATCCTAAAAACAGATACAACCAGGTTTAAAAAAACATGTTTATTTAAAGGGACAGCACACATTAATGAACATTTATGTTAATGTGTCTGTATTAACATGAAAAAGATGTGATATGACAACATCCATAAAAATAAAACATTTGAAAAGAAGGTTTTACCTGCTGGTGTTCACGATATGCAGTGGGTGGAGCAAATGATGGAGTCGCTGTAAACGACAGATTTCGTGTAGTAATAATAGTAGTTAATAATTAATAAAAACAGTAAGTGTGGAATATATTTGGTCTGGAAGGAAATATAAAAGCTGAACATGATATTTTCTTTTTTCTATCAGGAGAATGAAGTTCTCCGTAAACAGAATGTCCAGCTTTCTGAGGAAAATGGAAAACTTGTGGGACATAAGAATCACAAACAGAGGATTGAATATCTGGTCAAGTTAAAAAAGGACAACACCAAACTTCAAGAGGTATAACAATATATATTCTGTTTATTTTTCATTTGAGACTGTTAGTGCAAATAAATAATCACATTTTTACTTCGTCTCCCACAGGAAAATGAAAAGCTGCGGTCAGAGGTTGGAATTCTGCGAGACAACACAGGAAATCTACCACTGGATATGATCTAATGTTTAAGGTTTTTTTTTTTAAACACATCAAATATAAAGGACTTCGCCATTTGTGTGTTTTTTTCATTTTATTCACCAGTGGGTTCCCAAATTTTTTTACAATTCCACCGATTGACACACACTCACACACCAGTGGGCCACACTGCCTGTCCCTACTGGGAGACACTTAGGGTTCAGTGTCTTGCTCAAGGACACTTCAACATGTGGCCAGGATTTGAACCGACAACCCTCTGGTTATTGGACAAACCTGCTCTAAACTGAGCCACAGCTGCTCTTGAATGAAAGAGAGGAAATAAAGGAAGTAGTTTGACTGTTAATAGAAGCCATTAACACTCCTTCTGTTCATGTATGTCAGGATTTTCAATGGTTACGGGAATTCTATACTCTGAAATATATTAAATGTGGGAACCTTGCTAGTAATTCTCTCTGTATTCTCTTTTTCTTGCAACATTTTGAGTTTTATAGAGTTGGAATAAAATGTTAATAGAACATATATTTTTATGGCTGTTCCAGACTATGGATTTTCTTGGTTGAGCAGTGGTCGTTATTTACTCTGATGATTCTGAGATTCTGAATGTGTCACAAAAATAATAAGAAAGACTGATGAACTCTCAACAGTCTGATGAATATTTCAAACCCATGACACACACACACAGTGTTGTCATAGCAACAGGTGACAGTGAACTGAATAATTTGGCTTTACCAGTACACACCAATATAGACCAATGGGATTTTGGTCGAACAATCATTGGCCATTATTTGCCGGCATCCCTAATATTTTTCATATTGTTTTTCAGTATTGACATGTTTAACTCTTAGAAATGCAGAAAGGTCAAACTCAATGATGAATATAGTAATAATTATCAGTAGTTTTATTAAATGGTGTGGCTGTAGGTGTTCCACCCTGAATATCAACTGCACATTGTTAAATATGTTCATATTGATGAATAACAACATTTTCCTCCAAATTTGTCCATTTTGATACTATAATAAGTTCGAGTTTGAAACTGTAAAAGGTTGTTTATTAATAAAAAGGTATATGGCTGTATCCTATAAAAATGACTTTTTTAAACATCCTTTTTACTGACAGCACTGTAAATGGACAGCATTTATATAGCGCTTTTCCACCTTCATGGTGCTCAAAGCGCTTTACATTATCCTCTCATTCACCCATTCACACACACACTCATACACCAGTAGGTTTCTAAGGTCTACGGTAAGTCCTACTGGGGGCCTGAGTCAGGGTTCAGTGTCTTGTCCAAGGACACTTCGACATGTGGACAGCCAGAGCCGGGACGCGAACCGCCAACCTCTCGGTCATTGGGCGACCCACAGCCGTACAAATGATCATCTGTACAAATATACATATGTGCATTTAATGTTCCTGACCTTTCAATATAACATGAACATTTAATGATTATATTAAAAATATGTATTTAAAAAAAACATTTAACGTAAAGGGGTTGAATGGAACATAACAGAATATGACAGTGTTTCTGCATTTTAAATCTGAGTAGTATTCCAAAAGTGTGAAACTCATTCATTATTTTTTATATTAGTTTCATAATTTACTGTTATTGTGTTATATGACTATAGTATGAATCCAGATATAAACCTTCTAAACTGTAGTGAAATAAGTGAAACAAGGCTACAGTGTCCACAGGGACAAACCCATCAACAAAACAGCAGAAAAATGCAACAATCAGAAACACAAAAGCATAAAACAAATGCAACACAAGTGAAGCTGCAACAGAAAAATACTGCAATAACAGAAAAAATGTACAAACCCCCAAAACAACTGCAAAAATTATTAGATAAAAAGTACAAATTATCAGATAAAAACTCAAAATTATTAGATAAAAAGTACAAATTATCAGATAAAAACTCAAAATTATTAGATAAAAAGTACAAATTATTGGATAAAAAGTAAAAATTATCAGATAAAAACTCAAAATTATTAGATAAAAAGTACAAATTATTGGATAAAAAGTAAAAATTATCAGAGAAAAATTCAAAATTATTAGATAAAAAGTACAAATTATTGGATAAAAAGTAAAAATTATCAGAGAAAAACTCAAAATTATTAGATAAAAAGTACAAATTATTGGATAAAAAGTAAAAATTATCAGATAAAAACTCAAAATTATTAGATAAAAAGTACAAATTATTGGATAAAAAGTAAAAATAGATAAAAAGTCTAAATTCCAAGTCACTAAGCACAAGCAGAATCAAAAACATACAAACTCCCAAAACAACTGCAAGACAGAAAGAGTGATAATTCACTGCAGAACTAAATGCAAGTTCACCAAAATAAAACAAGTTCACCAAAATAAAGGGATGAAAACGGTGGGTGAAGATGAAGTTAATTAATTTAACAGATTAGGGTGAAAAGGTTTGTTTCCCTTCATCTTTTTTAAACACTTGACCATAATCTGCAACGATAGAAGAGCAGCAGAGTTACGACGCTAACGTTAGCGACGCTGCTCTACACCTTTTCACACTAATCTGTTAAATTAATGAACTTCCACTTGGGGTTTGTATGTCTTTTCTTCTGCTTGGTTTCTGTTATTGCAGCATTTTTCTTTTGCAGTTTCACTTGTGTTTTATTTGTTTTATGTGTTTGTTCATCTTTCTGGCATTTGCAGCGTTTAGTTGATGCGGTGCCTTTGACCCTGTGGCCAATAGAGAAAACGTTTATAGAAGCTGTGAATAAAAACAAACGCCTGTTTCTGCCCACAAGACTTATTTTTATATTTATCTATGTAACAATCATCCTTAAAAACTTTCAATTAAAGCCAAGGTAGCCCCCCCCCCAATCACCAACAAAATCCAACCAGATCTCCTCATGACCAACCTACCCTGTAAAGTTCATCAAAATCTGTCCGTAAGTTTTTCAGTTATCTTGTACACAAACAACGAACCCCAGCAAAAACATAGCCTCCTCGGTGGAGGTAACAACCCGTCTCTGAGAAGACAGGACCCCAGAGCGACAGGAGCTTATACCGGCCTCACGTCATCCACTAGCTGAGCGGAGCCTCGATAGCTGAGCGGAGCGTCACTGGGCCAGTGTTTGTCTGTACACCACATTTGAACTCACGTCTGAACCCTGCAGGACAAAATATTGCAGGTGTGGACAGGACCGAGACAAAGTCACAATTCTTTATGGGAGTGGGACTGGAAATTGTGTCCCGCACAGACCTCTAGTTGTCCAACAATGGATTTTTAGAAGTACAGTGGCACCTCAACTTAACCACAGACCAAGAAAACAAATAATCCAAGTAAAAAAAAAAACAACCTTTACGTCAATTTTTTGTTTCTGAATATGAAAGAAAATTCAATTTACGAAACAAAACTGAAACCCCCAAGACATAAATATGTCACGTACGTACTGTATGTATCATCCCATTGGCTATGAGGGAGCTACCCATGATGCTTTTGGTGACCTTTGACCCTCATTCATCACAGAGTTACTGTTTGGTGAGTTTTTCCCAGTGTGTTCATTAGTCCTACGTCAGTTCAAGGCCTATTGATACTACTGCAGTTTGATCTGATTCAGCCCTTTGAGCTCTAATTTGACCCCCTGAACATGCACGAAAACTCACCAAAGTTTGCAAGTATTTAAAGGTTTCATAAAAGTCAGTCAAAAAATGTGTCTACAGCGCCCCCTAGAAAAGGTGAAATAGTTTCTATTAGGCCAGATCACGCCCTAATGAAGTTAGAGCTATGAAAATCGGTACATATGTTCGGCATATGATGATGAACAAAAACCTAATGATGACCACCCCCATAAACCAACAGGAAATCCGCCATCTTGGATTGAATTTTGAAAAATTTTGAGTTGTCTTTTTTGCTGTCATTGGAATTTATCTATCTCCTCCTCTGCCGTTGGGCCAAATGAGCTCAAAATCAGTGAATACAATCTAGACAAGTGGAACATCAAAAGCTATCCAATTTATTTGGAAAAGTTGCATCGTTTTTGTGCGACGCTGTTGCAAAGTTTGCTAAGTTTTTGGGAAAACTTACCACTATATAAATTGCTTCAGCTTGGACATACGAACACCAATTTGGCTGAAATTTGACTCAGACGGCTATCTCTCGTCCTACACCAGTTTATCAATAGAAATTGTGTTTTGCTCTATAGCGCACCCGACAAAATTGCCTTTACCAAAATGGCTGTAGATCGGGCATACAAACACAGATTTGGCTGAAATTTGACTCAGATGTCATGTGGGGAGGCGGTCGCCAGGGGAGGCGGTCACGAGGGATGACGAGGGCCTTTGAGACTGCTTGCAGTTTTAATTTAAACTTTATTACAGTAAGTATTCATTAATCATCATGAGCCCAAAGAAAGTGATTCTGATGAAAATGAAAAGAAGAAGAAAGAGTTATTAATAGAAGAGAAACAGGGTTAGGGTAAAGGTTAAAGGTCAAGAAGAAGTGACTGAGTCATTAATATAAGTGAAACAGGAGATGATAAAAAAAAGAGGCAATAATTTAGACTTTTAATCTCATAATTTAGATTTTTTTTAATCTCAGTCATCATTCCATCATCACCAAGAAAAGACATGCTGGACACATTTCATCAACTTTCCCAATTCCTGGAAAAAAAAAAATATTGACGAGTCATGCTATCGCCCACTTCGACGACGTACACCTTGTGCATTTTAGGAAGATTATGAAAAGTGGTCAAAAGATATTTGACCACTTATATACCTATCTATATATATCTATCTGATATATCTGTCAACAAACATTGTTGAAGGTGAAAGTGACAATTAAAACAAACCCAATGGTATGAAAATGACCCACATGTCTGGTTCATTTAATGGTTTAATGTTTAATGTTTAGTCAGTGAAGACACATTTACCCACTGACACCAATAAATTACATCTAAAATATACTGTTTATAAAACTGAAAACACACATTTATACTAAATGTCTATACTTTTATCATTTTAAAGGGTTTAGGGGGAAGTATTGGGGGCCTTGGAACCAATCAGACCTTTTACATATAAAATTAGACTCAATTTGCGATAAATTCACGGTACGAAAATAGTTCTGGAAAGAATGTATTTTGTAAGTTGAGGTACCACTGTATTTAATTCATTTGGAAATAACTGATTACATGAGAAACACAGCCTTGATTTGTATTAATATATATCATTTAAATTACCATACACTATCTATGTGATTCAGGGTATACGGTGATATGGACCAGAAAACAACTTTTATCTCATTATTTTTTTTCTTGGTCTTGTCCCATTAGGGTAAGCGGAAGGGGCGTGTCTTAGACTCTTACATGGTGCTAGGTGGTGACGTCATACTCTCACTACGCGTGTTGCGCGACCTCTAGTCATATTTTAATCATTAAGAGGAACGATGAACAGCGACACGAAGAAAGTGTTCACTGCAGAAGAATTATCGGACTGGTTCACGTCCGGAAATCCGTTTCAGTTAAAGATTAAACTCACGGATGAAGTGACAGAGATAAAAACGGATGAAGTCCTTTCGAAAGAGCCCGGGTAAGAGCAAAAATGCTAACATGTATTCGCTAGCTAGCATGCTAGCCCCGCCCGCCTAACACACCTGTCTGGGTCATTACAGCACATTTTAAATGTACATTACTTATTATCCAATCTGTGAGCCCGATGTCCGACCCGAACCCGAAAGAAGATGTCAGATAGCCAAACTTAAATACAAACATTTATTGCCACGAATATACTGAACAGTGACATAGCCAAGGCAGAGCCAAATAAAAATGTTTTTAAACAGTAGCAGACAAATAATAAACTCAAATTAGGGCTGGGCGATTTTGTCTTTTAAAAAAATCTCCGATTTTTTCGCAAAAAACACGATTCACGACGATTTTTCCCCCACGTGGGCTAAATGAAAGTGAAAACACTAGAAACGTGGTTTCTTTCGTCTTCTTTTTTTATTTATTAAATAACATGTAAAACAAAAATACTTCTACAAATAACTGTAAATAATAAATCAGTTGTGCAAAAGGTGCAACTGCAACCTGAGACTTTGCCTACATGAACTGTAGTAAGTCCAGACATATCCACCACTGTTACAGGAAAAACAGTGCAAAAGATACATTATGTTGGAAAAAATAAAGATTAAAATATTTTAACAACTAAAACAATACACATTAATACTCATATTATGTGAAAAACATCGCAAAAAACGTAGTAGTGCAAAAGTAAGATAAAAATAAAACTAGTAACATTTTTATTTTGTAAGGACAAAATAAAACAAAACCTTATTATCAATCAAGCTACTTCAATAAACCTGAACATGTTACCAATATTTTGGATATATGATGTTATTGTGTCTGTTATCGCTCCCCTTAGTGCTCTTTGTTTATCATAAGGTGCAGAGTCCTGCACGGGTTCGGGTACCCGTGGGTGACCCGTGGGTGAACCGCAGATTTTCACGAAACGGGTGAAAAATGTTGTGCTGTGTCGGATACGGGTTCGGTTTGGACGTGGGTGATCGCGGATCTAATTTGCGGTTCATAGGCTAAAAGGTTAACAACATTTTTATTTGTCTCTGCCTTGGCTATGTCACTGTTCAGTACATTCGTGGCAATAAATGTTTGTATTTAAGTTTGGCTATCTGACATTCTGGTCGGATATCGGGTTAATTTATAGCGGGTCGTTCGGATGCGGATTTTTTTTTTTTCGTCGGAAAACGGGTCGGATACGAGTTTAAACATATGTCAAAATCAGAACCGTGCAGGATCTGATAAGGTGTGCCGCGAGAAAAGCTTTCAGTCAGTGTTTGTTGAACATTTTGAAGAAGTACTTGCAGCGCTAGTCTCTGCCTTTTCTAAGAGTTCTGCTTTTCTCCATTGGATGCTTTGCTTCAGATGTGAACAGATTTGTCGTACCGCTACCGTCAACAACAACAGTCTGAATACACAGCTTACAACCAGGCAGTAGCTGGGCTTCGTCAGACCCTAAAAACCTAAACCGATTCCACACAACTGAACCTTTAGAATCTTTTTAGGAGTCAGCGTGTCTACCTCACTGCAGGCTCCATATTGCTCCCGTGCTGCAGAATAGGGGGATCGTAGGCGGGGCCTGGGGTGAAACACTACAGAAAGCAGCCTGGTTCATGGTTTTCTTTTTGCGAGGAAAAAAAGTGCAAAAAAAAAATGTGTGTGTGTGTGTGTGGGGGGGGGCAATCGGATTGCATGATTTTCCTAAAATATGAATCGATTTTGCCATAAAACGATTTTAAATCTAAATCGATTTTTTTGCCCAGCTCTAACTCAAATTAAAGCTGCAAGCAGCATTGGATCGGGACCTCGACTTGACGCGTGGATTTTGTCCCATATGTTATAACCCTCATGTCTAAAAATGAGCAAATTATACTCCATAATATGGCATTTTCTTCAAAGTTTCAGTCGAAGCAGGTCCTGTGCTGGAGCCAGACACACAGACATCAGTTACTTTATTTTAAATATATAAAACATGAATGTTCAATATAAAAGTAACTTGATAACGGTATCAAATTTTGACTTTATTCTCGAAATGTGAAGAATAAAGTTGAAATCAAATGTCGACTTTAATGTCAGTTCGTAGACAGATCAACCGTTCTGTAGCTGCAGGTTGTTCTGTACCTTTGGTAGTTTAATATTTATAGACTTCAGTCTAGAGGTTCTTCTACATTTTCTTTGAACCAACATCAATCAACTGCGTCATATAAAGATGTCAAGTTCGAGTTAATGACTTTATAGTTTCCATTGGTGGTGGCTGTCCGTCACTGAAATAGGTCTGTGCTGGACGTTTTTGGAAAACCTTTGTAAACACTTTTGTATTGTATTATCAACCACTGCATTAATGCACTAACAGCCAACTGAAAAAAAAATTAACTAGTCCTCTTGCAAGTAGCACCAAAGCAACCTCATTAAATTTTAACTTGCACCTTAATAAAGTCGCACTCTGGAGCCCTGGTTATCTGTGATTTATAGAGAATAATATTAGGTTCACAGGTGAGTGAATTTTTCCATTAATACCATTAATGTGAATTTTGTCTGTTCTTTGCATGCTAGAAAACCCTGATGATTTCTTGTCAGAATTATGAAACTGACGAGCTGTTTTAATCAGTGATATAAAAGTTATTTTTGAGCAGATTTTATTCTTTTTTTTTTTTATTTTATTTTTTTTATCCCCTATTAACTTGTCCAAAAATGCTATTTCATGGATAGGAATGATAGAACATAAGTAGGGTTAAAGAAAAGATGTACTGCTTAAACAATATGACAATTTACATTAACTTTTTATTTTTAAATGTGTTCATAAGCCAAAGATATATTGGCATATTCTTCACTGTGTTTTTTTAATAGAAATATATAACACATTTTACACACAAACCCATAGAAAAAAAGGAATAAAAATTGTAAAACTTGTATTTCCTTGCCTTAAGTAATGCTCAACAGTTTGGTCTCATGCAATTATATTTTACACCAAACACAAATAGTCTTTGCATTATGTGGAAACACAGTAGTGTTCCCTCTCAAAGAGAAGTGTTTTGTGGCCCTTTGGCGTTCAGAGGAACTGGGTAATAATATGGAAGCTCCCAGTCTCTGGTCACTACAAACGAGCCAGAGCGGCGCATGACACGGTCCACATATCCAGAAATTGTTGGGATCTCTTCAAACGGGTGATCTCCACAGCTTGGGACGGTCGGCGTAACAAAACCCTGCTTCATTTTGTAACGACTTGTCCAGGTTTCCATCGGTCGGGCCTGAAGTTGCTGGAATGCCATGATGTCCTTTTCTTCATTTTTCTTTTGGCTTAGGAAGTCCCGTAGCACCTCCCTGAAGACTGACGCTAGCTCCCACGGATTTATATTGTTGGTGGCAAGAACCTCACGGAACCTGTGAAGAAAAAAAAAATAGCCACACTATTATCACACAGTTCTTCAATTTATGACTGATCAATACAGTATATCAATACACTAATAAATATTTTAGTAATCAAGTTTTCCACTGAAAATTTCTTTGATTAATTCAGTAGTTAGATAAAACTTATTTTTGATTGGTTCAAGAGGAGTTGTAAATACACAAGTGGAAATATGGTAATTTAATTAATAACGAAGGACCAATTGGTTCCTTTGTTAAGATAAACATTTTTATTTCCTACATTGATATTGTGCATTTGCAGCAAAATATGTTTTTTGACCAGAAACTTTTCCACAGAGGCAACTGCAAACACGAATACAGACTAGAATAGCACTCTGAGTGCAAACCTCCGCCAAGGCAGACCTCCCCCTTCCAATAAAGAGAGTTCCACCAAGGACGGTTACATTCAAGTCTGTCTGTCTGTCTGTCAGCAGGATTACACAAAACATTCTGAACAGATTTTGATAACATTTTCAGGACATGTTGTTGGTGTCACAAGGAATAAATGATTAAATGTTGGTGTGATCCTGGATTCTGGATCACTTTGAAATTTTACATTGCGGTAAATGGAGAATACATTTGAAAGTGATCCAGAATCCAGGGTCTGTTCCGGATCACCACCAAAATTTAATCATTTGTTCCATGTGACACTAACAACACATCCTGAAAAATTTATGAAAAAACATTCAGAACAGACAGACAGATAGATGAACAAATGGACTCTAATTTTTATAATGAATTTAATGTAATGTGGCTGTCCGTATCAAAGATGACGGTCTTGTGTTGAGTTGTAGGAGACCTATAGTAGACAGGCTCTCATGTGGGCTGCAAGACCTGCACGGGATCTGCAAAATCGTTGACATTTCGCACATTGATGGTTGCTGGATGAATTTAATACTTCCTTGGCGGAGCTAATAAGCATATTACTTTCAACTTAGCATTTCTTGTAAATATTACAAATATATGGCATAAATAAAGTTAACAAAAGGCATAAATGATGCCTTTTTGTTGTGCAACTTAACGTTGGTAGCTTTAAGTTTCAAAATGTACAATTTAGACCGTGAACAGGAATTCTTTGCGGCAAATAAGAGACAAGAACATGAAATGGTTCTATACATGAAGAGTTTGACACACTTCTGCCATATTCACAAAATCAACACAAAGTATGTCTTGGATTTATCTGCAGGTTTTGATCCTTGAAAATACTCACATTAGAAGATTAATACCAGTTGTGTTTAGTGACTGGAAATTGAAACTTTTTATCCACTCATTTTGACTTGACTTAATGCGCCTTGTTTATGAAAACACTTCTAAAATAAACATTCACTGACGATGTGCCTTGTAGTGCAGAAAATACGGTACATGATTCTGGAAGCACACAGTAGTGACCCAGAAATAGTTTTGTGGAACATAAGTAGGTCATTGTGCTTAACCATGTAGAACACACACAGACCCTGCAGTCTGGTTCCACTCATCGTTCACATGTTCACACACACCCTGGTGACAGTAACGCAGAATGGCTTCCTTGGCAGCTTGCCCTGCCTCCTTTTCCCCTTTGGGTCTTCTGTGCTGTCAGCCCTTGTATTCCTGCCATAGTTGTCGGCCAGTGATGACAGCGCAACAATGTTAGAACCAGTGATGAACCCATTAGCATTTTTTGGCTCGATCACCAAAAAACATGATTTGCCGATTACCGATCACAGAAGGAATTTTAAATGTCGTACGTTTCATCTAGGTATGGATAGTTACATCCCTAGATGAAACTATTTGATAGTTTCAGCTGTCGATGCAACTTTTTTGTGATTTTTGTAATTGAGTATTCTGTTGTTTTTTTTTAGTTTTTTTTTTTAGCGATTAACCAAGTAATCGGATTAATTCCATTTTTTAGAAACCCATTAACTTCTCATGCATCATTGGTAAGTGTTGTATATGTATGAGTTATTATAAATGTTCATAATTAGTTTGTAAAAAGTTACAATTCTGAGATAAAAAGTCTAAATTCCCAGTCACTAAGCACAACCAGAATGAATCCATATATAAGGTGCGCTGTGGTTTTTGGAGAAAATTAGTCTTTTAAGTGTCACCTTATAGTCTGGAAAATACAGTAAGCAAACAACAGCATATTAAAATATGTGCAGCGTGAAAATTTTGACTATTAATTAACTATATTTTAAATGGTACAGAAACAGTCCAGATCAAATGCACCTGTTCTGTAGCGTGTTTGAAAATGGTCACTCGTAATTTATGTAACGTGATTGGCATATTTTTCCAATCACCGATCAGGTTACTTTTAGGCAATATCGGCCGATGATGATCAGCAGCCGATCGATTGGTGCAACACTAGTTAGGACAAAACAGGGTGCGGATGCTCCAAAAACACCTGGAAAGCACGGCGGCGCTGTGGCCTGGTGGAATCCGGGCACACAGAACCTCCAGCTGGTGGAGTTCGGATGGTGGGATGAGGGTCCGTAACCTGGGGTATTTCTGAAACCAGTGCAGACCCAGGGTGGCGTGGGCCAGTCTGTGCTCACGCTCCAGATCCCTGGCCAGACGCTCTCGTTCCTCCACATGCCACAAAAGCTCTGTGATCAACATCCGGCCGGGTAGGATCCCCTGAGACTTGAGAGGTTGAGGTTCATGGTCAGACTGTCCTCTGGCTTCATGCGACCATTTCATCCAACTGAACAGGGGCATGGCAGATGGTGCTGATGGACTGAAGCAGATTGATTTGTTATTCTGAACCATGAAGCATTCCATCTACAGTACATGTTTGCTATTACATTTTCACATGAAGAAACAAATATCTGCTTTTGTCATAGTCCAACAGTCAACCAACACAGCTATCATTATCAATAAGTTTGACCTTTTTTTTTTTTTTTTTTAGTTTTTACCAAAATTTTGCCTTGGTACCAATCCAGTCATGGATTTAATCTAGAAATGGATAAAAATGGCTCAATGTCCTGGAAGTAATCTTTCTTGTCCTGGAATTTGTCTGTTTTTGCTTTTTACTTTTTCTGTTTGAAACTGCTCACTGGACAGACACGTTCAGTCGTGACCTCTGAAAAATGTTGCATGATGTCACAGTGACGTCATAAGTAATTGAATATTAAATGGTCATATCGCGTAAACTGAATCGAGGATTTTTTTTAAAAACCTTTCTTTCAGACCCTCTAAGGGACTTCTATTGATCCATAAAATAAAATCTGGAGCGAACACGGAAATGACGAAATGAAAAATAATATCCTGTTTTTATTTAACATGGAAAATCCCATTTGAACAATATTTTCTCAGTTCTTTTCAGCAACTAAGCATCATAGAATGTCCTGAATTTCCTGTTTCATCAAAAATTACTGAAAAATCAAACCTTGGCGGAGGTCTACCGTCTGACTGACTGGTTTAATTTGGAGACCTTGCAATGTCCCTGCATTATCACAGAAATGGCGGCAAATAAACTTGTGACTAAAGAGTACGAGTTTATGACCAAATCCTGTCATGAATTTTCTGAAAAAGATTCTGGAAATGTCCTGGAAAACGGTACCTTAAAAAGAGTGGGAACCCTGATTGACCTCTGTGGCCTATTGATAGTACAAGTCAACACATAGGCTTATTTGTGTAGTGAGTTGTATGACTGTCTTCATATTAAGTCATATTCAGTGAGTTGATACCATCCCAGGTGTGTGTATTTGGTTTGTTTTCCAGTCTGGTGAATTCCAGACAGTTTCCACCTGGGATTCAGATGGATTAAAGCCTGCAGGGCCAGAGATTGCTCGCTGTAAAACTAAAAACATCCACTTATTTTTGCCCAATTCTCAACATTTAATAGTACAGTCACAGACCTCTAAACTAAAGGAGTTTTCTGCACATTAACGTAACAAAAGGTTTTAAAGACAAACAGCTTCTACTTACAGATTAAAACAGTCGCTGTAGTTTGAGATTCCCAGAATTTCGAGGGGAAAAAAGCCTCTCGCAAAAGGAAAAACTTGTAGGTCTTAATATTTATTCCCACTGGTCAGTCTTCATAAACTTCTTTCGCTGACTTGCCTTTTTTTTTCATCAAATTCCATCAAGGAATTGTAGACGCGGTGCGTTGGCGGCAGTCCTCTGCTGTCTTTGCTCGACTGAAGATGCTGTAGTTACTGTCCTATTAACATCCCTCCTGTTGTGCCTGTCAGACAGACTTTTTCTGGGAGAATTAGTCACATGGAGCTTCCTGACTAAGAGCTGTCACCTCTTCTCTGCGTTCACCCTGCTCTTCTCTGCTGCTGTGGAGTTTGCACCAAATATGTGCGTTGGATAGAAAGGAGAGGGCGACAGTGCATGTGTGCACAAGCTGTGTGTGTTGTGTTTGGGTGCATCTTTGCGCTGTCAGGGTTTGTGCCTGCTGTTAGGATAACCCCCCACCCCCACCCTTTGTGCTCGGAGCGAGTGGGAAGAAGCAGCAGCTGGAAATGCCCCCCCAGCCTTCACGCTGTTAGACTAGCTAGACTGAGCAAACCATAGAAGAGCCATACCTGGCCGTGTTTTAGCTCCACTTTCTGATATCACTTATGTGTCTTTTATTGATAACTTACAACAGTAAATGTCTGGTTCCTTCACCTTCAAATTGGAACAAACGATACTGGTTAAACTTGAGCAAATCTGACATTTATTGTGACGACGCTGAAGCTGAGCCTTTTTCCTCACAAAAAATGTTTTGACATTTTGTTCTGCCTTAACTGATAATGTTCTAGTTCCATAAACAATCCTATTGTCACTCCTGTTTGGTTCACATCATGAAATGTAGTTAATTATTTGAAAGCAGTTAATTACATGTAAGAAAATTGGTTAAACGGCTGCTAATAGATCAGTATAAAAATAATAAATGTTAAAGGTAGCTGTGTGTTAGTAAAGGTGTTAATGAATGTTTATAGTTGCTGTTGTTGATGCAGTTGTTCATCTATATAACTTTCATATCAGTTTGTTTAGTCATATAATTTATATATTGCTTGGCTATTTGTAAGAACAAAGTTTACTGCTCAGGTGATATAAAGTTGAAAATTTTTTGTAAGTTAAGGTAGAGGCTAGGAATGGGCGGTATGTCAAAAATGTATATCCCAGTTTGAGCCACCAGCAGTATACGGTAGGTCACACTTCTATCCAATATGGCCAACTTCCTGTTGGGTTTAGGGCGGAGCCATGATGTAACTTTTTACTTGTCCTACCAAACAAACAAGTTTCATGTTTCTATGGTGAAAAAAATTTGAAGACCGCTCCCATCTTCATAATGGATTTTGATAGTTGAGAGGGCGTGGCCAAGCTGTTTTGTGAGGTTTTTTTGAGGGGGTGACTTTAGACCTTGATGAAAGGTACAGACATTTTAAATTCCTTATGTGATAGACAATTACCAGATCAAGTTTTTTGGTGATCGGCCCAAAAAATGCTGATCATCACTAATTTACAGCCATATACATTAATTTATTTAGTTTTTGCTGAAATTGTTTGTATGTTCGAAATTAAATCTTAGAGATGTTTAAATGGCTTAAAATTAATTTTAATTTTGTTTGTTTTCAGTCCATCAAAAGTTTCTGGTGATGACAGTCCGAGAGACACGACTGCGAATGGAGGGCGATCCCAAAAACGGGATTGTAGAATGAGTGAGTATTAAAGTTTAAATAATTTTTTAAATTCCATTTGTTTCATGCCTCTTACAGCTCACTTGTACAATGTATATGAATCTGCATTACAACGTACAGCTATAAACGATCTGCAGTGACTCACCTCTGACCCCAGACATCCTCCCCCACCCTAACCCATTTGATGGATGGACCATCTCCCCCTCCCTTTCATCTAACATCGGGTGGTGCAGCGGTTAGCACGGCGGCGCAGTAGTTAACACTCGTGCCTCACAGACAGAAGGTTGTTGGTTCTATTCCCACACCAGACCTTTCTGTGTGGAGTTTACATGTTCTCCTCGCATCTGTGTGGGTTTTCTCCTGGTACTCTGGCTCCTCCCACCATCCAAACACATGCACTGATAGGGCAGGTCCCTCTTGAAAAAGAGATAATTGATCTCAATGGCACACACCTGGGTAAGTAAAAGTTAAATTAAACCAGACTTCCATTCATCAGTTGAAGGAAATGTAACCGTGTGTTTGTCTCTTGTCGAATCGCTGCAGTTGTTTCTGGTGAAAGGAAGAAATATCTGTGTTCACTTCATATGTGGAATCTGTTTGTCAGTGTTTGTGGACTGAGTCACTTCTATTAAAGCTCCTCCCATTTTCTGTGAGTAAGGGACTTTCCCCGTTGCCATGGAAACTGGCCTGGAGTTACACACACAGACACACAGAGAGCTGGCTGGAGTAAAGCCTGTCTGAATGTTAAACCATGACTCTGAACTGCTGTGATTTTTGGAAAAACTGTACATAATTGGTGAAAACAAAGTTGATCATGAGCAGTGTTGGGCAACAGGTCAGTCTTCAGGTCAGTTGACTGGTGTTCTTGTTCTCTTTCTGACTCTTCCATCGTGTGTGTGTGTCGTGTGTGTTCCACTGCCGTACACATACACATTCTCATTCTCATTACTTACTGGTTGATGACTATTTGCTAACACCGCAAAGAAGAGCTGTTTACATTTGGCCAGGGTACTGAGGTACGCTTCATTTCTTTATGCTGGTGTGCCGCCAGGGTGGGTAAACGGTCTAAACCAGATATTGTAACAACCCCGCAATGTTGTTGCTGAATTTGTAACTTTTGTGGACGCTATGTCGCTACTTGATGAAAAAAGTTACTGGAGAGAGATGCTTTACATGAAGTAAAATAGAACAATAAGACTCAAACTACAATAAAAATTAAACGATAGAAAACGGATCAATCACACATTAAGAACAGACAAAATAAAAGTCAGACATTAAAAGCAATCTTAAATAAATGAGTTTTTAAAAGGTACAGTGGTACATCTACTTACAAAATGAATTAATTAATTTCGTACTGTGAAATTTTCGTAAATGTAAAAGGTCTAATTCTTTCCAAGACCCCAAATACTACCCCTCAAACCCTTTAAAAATCATAGAAAATGACTGATTTTGTATGAAATGTGTGTTAAAAGAAAATGTAGATTTAGATGTTAGCCCATCCAGGCTAACACCAGTGTAGTTCGTGTCGATACAAACACCACCACAGCAGGTTTTACCTGTGAGAACATGGCTTCTGTCTGACCTGAATATTGTTAGCCCGTCCTGGCTAATGTGGGTGTCTGGGACAGAAGAGTTGATCCACATCTGGGTGAGAATGAGGATGCAGCAGTCTGGTGGTGCCTCTGGAGGTGGAGCATCTGTGGGAGGGATATTCCGCTGTAGAACGGTCCATGTCTCCAGGCTTGAGGAGTCCAGGTTTTGACCAATTGTCCTTAAGCTGATGATAGTCTGTGGGTCATATACTCCTTCTTCACAGTTGGGCTGAACTGTTGATACTAAAAGCGCTGGTCTAGGTGGAGAAATGAGCGTTCCGTGTTACCATGGAGACACAACAGCCGCTCTGTGATGACTGAGGGTCAAAGGTCACCAAAAGCACCATGGGTAGCTCCATCATAGCCAATGGGATGCTATGTACATGACGTATTTATGTAAATTATGTAGTTACGTATAAGAATGTACTGTATTTGTCTGGGAGGTTCCAGTTTCCTTTTTGTAAATAGAATTTTCTTTCAGAGACGAAAAATTTAAATAAAGGTTTTTCGTAAGCTGGGGGTGCTGATTCCAAATATTTAATTTACCAAAATATGACAATTGTGAGTTTTAAGTCTGCAAATTAGCATAATGGCATAGCATGCATAGGTGAATGAAGTTGTCTTTAATTGAAGACATCCAGTGGTCCATGTAGCCCCACCCTTTGCTCACATATATTAATATAATATTATGGCTGTGACTCATGCACTATTGTAGAACTGAAATATGAACTTCCATCCTGATACTATGTTTAACCTATTAGTTAAGAAATAATAAGACATTTATTTCATTTTAATATACAAATTAGAAAACTTAAAACTAAGAATTCAGCCGTAAACACAATATTCAACACCCTGGAATTATGTAAAAAAACATGGTTTACAAATGTTTCCTCAAACTAGCTGTTAGAACTCTTTTATAAAAATGGTACTGGTCTAATAGTCTGTCCGTCCATTGGAGAGGATCTGTTTTTTCTTTACTGAAAATGTGTTTGTATGGACAGAGGATGCCTGGGACATTATCGCTCTGTCATCTACTGTGCATTTCATTGAATGTTTTTATTTTTATATTTTTATTATTTTGTAAACCAACTTTATAAAGGCCTTTCAGACAACCTTACAAATGAAATTGAATGGAAGGTTAAAACCATTGTAATATGTTTGTTTTATTGTTTGCTCAGGTACAGCGCCTCCTTCACTTTCCACCTACGAGTACCCCAGCCTGCCAGTGACCAAAAACAGATGGGAGGTAAACCTGTCGTTTTCACACAACCACACTGCCTCATACTAATGAAGTGCACTCATCCTCCTGTAGTTGTTTTGCTTTTCATCACGTAAGAAGGTTTGAGTTTGTCAGAGTCCTAGGGACACTGGTGCACTTATGCTTTTATGGTTTACACAAGATGGTTATGTTATGCTGCAGGACAAAAGCTAAGTTTAAATTCACTTCTCACAAATGTTCATTTTTGTTGACCATGCAGTTATTTAACCCTTTAACTCCTGAGACTTTAGCAATTCTGCAGTAATAAATAAAATGACATAAAATAAGCAACAAAATAAACAAAAATGAAAATTAAACTAACAAAATATGGAACACTAACAGAACACAACTGAAGAAAAATACTAAAATAAACAAAACAGAAAAAAATAAACAAAAATAAGCTACAACATCAACAGAAATGAATAAATATTCACAAAATAACAAATAACATGAAAAAATACCAAAAAAGAATAAATGACTAGTGGTTCCAGTAGTTTTAGTTTGGGTTTTTTCTTTTTCTAAATCAGTTGTTTTTTGACACCTGTACATCAGTTCCATCAACAAAATTCTCAGTAAAATAACACAAAAAAAACCCTTGAATTCTGAATTTTTTAACTAAATCATCCATTCAGAATGTGTCAGCTCTGACGCATCAGGGGCTCAAGGGTTAATGAGTTGGGTTTTTTTCTAATACAAGTTGCAGAGTTATTGTTCAATGTTGTTCTTCATTATAGTATTGAAAATGGCCACAACTGTGCACATATTTTCCCTCTGCATGTGCTTCCAGCTGATTTCCCTCATAGAAAACAACTCTGTCGTGATCATCCGAGGAGCCACAGGCAGCGGCAAGACGACCCAGGTGCCACAGTACATTCTGGACCACTACAATGACAAAAATGCCCCATGCAACATTGTGGTCACTCAACCACGCAAAATTGGAGCCACCAGTATTGCGCGATGGGTTGCTGCGCAGCGGAAATGTACCCTTGGAAGTCTAGTAGGATATCAGGTTAGTGCAGCTTTTATTCCTGTGCATCTCTTCTTATTTCATATCTGGGAGTTTAGACGTAGGACGATCAGGGTTCTCACCAGGAGTTGTGTACAGCGTAACGTTAACTAGGACGACCTGACACTATGGGCATGTGCAACACTGTCCTCAAAGAGACACCAAACTGACAACAATAACCTTACAGTTGTTGTTGTTCAGTCCCAGTAGTTGTAGGTAGATTACTGGACATGAGGCAGTTATTGTTACTGTATATTAACTAGTTCTACAAAAACCACAGTGGGACTGATATATGGATTAACTCTGCTAGTGATTAGTGACTGGGAATTTAGACTTTACTTAATAAACCTTATATATGAAAAACCTTCATAAAAAACATTCATTGACAGTCCACCTCATAGTCCAGTCCACCTTATAGACCAGTCCACCTTATAGTCCAGTCCACCTTATAGTCCAGTCGACCTTTATAGTCCAGTCGACCTTTATAGTCCAGTCGACCTTATGGTCCAGTCGACCTTATGGTCCAGTCGACCTTATGGTCCAGTCGACCTTATGGTCCAGTCGACCTTATGGTCCAGTCGACCTTATGGTCCAGTCCACCTAATAGACCAGTCCACCTTATAGACCAGTCGACCTTTATAGTCCAGTCGACCTTTATAGTCCAGTCGACCTTTATAGTCCAGTCCACCTTATGGTCCAGTCCACCTTATAGTCCAGCAGGGTCCTAAATGGACATTGGTAAGAACACAGTAATGGTCTTTACTGTCTTTGTGTTTTGTTTTACTAGTACTTTAACAGTTACTGTACAAACACTCAACTATTTTATCCCAAATGACAGACATTTGAGATGAAATATTTTATTATATGATAAAGAATGATTTGAATGTTTGAAAAAACACAATAACATGCTCAATATAAAATCAGTTATTGTCTTTTTACTTTGTAGGACAGAATAGCCTTCAGTTAATCTGGCGATATAATAATTAGTAAATGATTCGATTCAAACCGATTTTATTCAGTTTGATTCAATACAAAATTGACAATTTACCTGCAAGTACTTGTTTTACTGGGAGTCATCTGAGTCATGTGGGTCCACTTTACAAACCAATATCTGCATATATTAGACCTGTAAACCCACCTTTTCCCCACCCAGGAGCTCACTGTGGAGCTTTATTTTTGGTTCAAACACTGTACGTGTTCACACTTAAGGGACTGGTTAAGTATTTTGGAAATTTGTGAGCGGATATAAAGCTCCCTTCAAAATAAAATGATTTGGCTGTATGGATCGACAGATCCAGTTTCATCTATGAATATGCTTTTATTTTATCACTTCTGTGTCTGCTACACGCCCACATTAACTTTAACTGTACCGCACAGTGACAACTGCCCCAATAAAGACATGTGCAAATGTGCTCAAAATATAATCCCACAACTGGAAAGGCAGTGTCGCGGCCCTAACCACAGCATAATATTGTAAGATGACAGTGTAACGTGGCTAATCGCAGTGTAACATTTTGAACTGACAGCGTAACATAATGTTACACTGACATGTTCTGGCCAGAACCCTGACCATTGGTTTTTAGTTATTTAATCTTTGTCATTTAGTTTGGAGTAGCCTTTTGTTAATCTCGCCCAACGTTTGCTGGGAGAGATTATGGACGGCCATGACTCAGTTGGTTGTCCAGTAACCAAAGGGTTGGCAGTTCTAATCCCGCTCTGTCCTAGTCAGTCCCTTGTGTCTTTGTGCAAAGACACTTCACCCTCCTGCCTCCAGTGTCACTCACACTGGTGTGTGAATGTTTGGAGGGGCACAACTTTTCTGTCAGTCTGCCCCAGAGGGAGCCATGTGAATGAGTAATGGGTCATGAATGTGAAGCGCTTTGAGTGAATTAAAAAGTGCTATAGAAATTACACCCATTATTATTGGTGTGTGTGTCCACAGAGACATATTGAGCTATAACTCAATGAATTCTTGATATATCACCATTAAATTACATGGACATAGACATATACAAACCGGATTCGGTTGAAGTTGGGAAATTGTGTAAAATGTAAATAAAAACAAAATACAATGATTTTAAAATCCTTTTCAACCTATATTCAATTGAATACACTACAAAGACAACATATTTAATGTTCAAACTGATAAACTTTATTGTTTTTTGCCAAATAATAATTAACTTAGAATTTCATGGCTGCAACACGTGCAGTAGAAGTTGGGAAAGGGCATGTTTACCACTTCGTTACATCACCTTTCCTTTTAATAACAGTCAATAAACGTTTTGGAAGAGAGGAGACTAATTCTCTTAGCTTCTCATGTGGAATTCTTTCCCATTCTTGCTTGATGAACCGCTTCAGTTGTTCAACAGTCCGGGGTCTTCTCTGTCGTATTTTACGCTTCATAATGCGCCACACATTTTCAATGGGAGACAGGTCTGGACTGCAAGCGGGCCAGGGGAGAACCTGGAATCTTTTACTTCGAAGCCACGCTGTTGTAACACGTGCAGAATGTGGCTTGGCATTATCTTGCTGAAATAAGCAGCGGCGTCCATGAAAAAGACGTCGCTTGGATGGCAGCATATGTTGCTCCAAAATCTGTATGTACTTTTCAGCATTTATGTTGCCTTCACAGAAATGTAAGTCACCCATGCCATGGGAACTAATGCACCCCCATACCATCACAGATGCTGGCTTTTGAACTTTGCGTTGATAACAGTCCGGATGGTCCGCTTCCTCTTTGGTCCGGAGGACACGACGTCCAGTGTTTCCAAAAACAATTTGAAAAGTGGACTCATCAGACCACAAAACACTTTTCCATTGTGCATCAGTCCATTTTACATGAGCTCGGGCCCAGAGAACCCAGCGGCGTTTCTGGATGTTGTTCATAAACGGCTTTTGCTTTGCATGGTAGAGTTTTAACCCGCACTTACTGATGTAGTGACGAACTGTATTTACTGACAGTGATTTTCTGAAGTGTTCCTGAGCCCATATGGTGATATCCTTTACACACTCATGTCGGTTTTTAAGGCAGTGCCGTCTGAGGGATCGAAGGTCACGGTCATTCAGTCTTGGTTTCCGGCCGTGGTGCTTACGTGCAGTGATTTCACCAGATTCTCTGAACCTTTTGATGATATTATGGACCATAGATGTTGAAATCTCTAAATTCCTTGCAATTTTGCTTTGAGAAATGTTGTTCTTAAACCGTTCAACTATTTTCTCACGCAGTTGTGGACAAAGTGGTGAACCTCGCCCCATCCTTGCTTGTGAATGACTGAGCATGTTTGGGGAGGCTCCTTTTATACCCAATCATGGTCCCCACCTGTTCCCAATTAGCCTGATCACATGTGCGATGTTTCAAATAGGTGTTTGATGAGCTTTTCTCAGCTTTCTCAGTATTTTTTGCCAACTTTCCCAACTTCTACTGCACGTGTTGCAGCCATGAAATTCTAAGTTAATTATTATTTGGCAAAAAACAATAAAGTTTATCAGTTTGAACATTAAATATGTTGTCTTTGTAGTGTATTCAATTGAATATAGGTTGAAAAGGATTTTAAAATCATTGTATTTTGTTTTTATTTACATTTTACACAATTTCCCAACTTCAACCGAATCCGGTTTGTAGTTGATACATATCAGATGCAATGATCCGTTTGAGCAAAGGTCAAAGGTTAAGGTCACAATAAAACTAAAAGGTCAAAATCACATTATGGGTTATAACTCAAGAACGGAGGGTCACAGAACTTTCAGATTAGTACCAAATGATGTGGAATGAAGACTTATGCAATTCTAATTCTATATTCTAATTAGAATTGGTGTTATCACCTATGACCAATAGTTTTTCGGATCTCTGGAGGTCGAAGGTGACATGTGGCCAAATTAACTTGTGTAACACAGTGTGTGTCAGACATATCACACTGTAACTTAATCCTGGATATATTAGCATATTTTTTTTTTTATCAGAATGTTTTGTCTTTATCTTATGATTTTATTTTTTTACTGCATGATTTTGAATTTAGAGTGTAATTTTGGCTTTTTCTGGAGGTCAAAGGTGACATGTGACCAAATTAACTTGTGTAACACATACATATCACTAAATAAGTTAATAAATACTGGATATATTATCATAATATTACACACGCTGACACATATATACATATTATGAAATTATCAATATTGCAAAAGGTCAAAGGTCAAGATCACATTTAGCAGAAAGGTCAAAATCCCATATTGGCTCTAATACAAGAACAGGTTGTCATACAAACTGGACATTAGAACAAAATAGGGATGATATTAGACATTCTGTGAATACTAGTATTGGTTCTGCTTTGACTCAAACTTTAAAAGCAGATGAAATGGCGTCTGTCAGACAATGCGTACATCAGAGGTATGAGTGTTGTGTGGCTGTGTTGAACAGAGCTCTTAAACAGCATGTCTAATAATAACTGTCATCTCCCCCCCTTGTAGAGTTAGTGGTGATGTGGCTGACAGACTATGAACAGTCATGCTTCAGCAGACTGTAAACATTCATTGTTCTTATTTGTTTTCCTCAGAGGTGCTTTTTCACATTTGTCATGAGTCTGTCTGAAGTGTCTGTTTACTGCAAGGCAAGTGTTCTTTGTCTTTTTCTAAGTGACTAGAACATTTTTCATCGGGAAGATCCTCCCTGCACTGAGCTGTAGACCCTGACCCCCCCAGGTTGAATTTTCCAGGCGGACCCTGCAGGCCCAGCCCATTTACGGTTCCACGTCCTCTTGAATTGTCTGTCCAAAGTTCTTTTCAACTTTCCCTTCAGATACTTGTCTAGTATCAGTGTGGGGTCAGTGTTGAGGGTTAGATGGAGGTTACCGCTCGCTATGGGCCGACACATTTACACTCACCTCTGAGTCCTGCAGGACTTGTGGGCAGGAGCAGGACTGTGTTCCACTCAGACCTCTATTATGGGTTTATATTTGTTGTCTCACGTTATGTTTGAAACTTGTGCTACTCACATTTTTGTTCCTATGATGTCTGGCCTGTTTGAAAAGCGTTTTTACTTTTCACAATTCTAGAGACTACTGTAATTTCATCACCAGGTGTTATCCGCTGACATCATTAGTCTTACCTGTTGTTTGTCCACAGCTGCACCTCACTGATGAACTTATTCACCCTCATATCCAGATATAACAAATAAGAATTTAGATTGATTGAAATGTTTCTGTTCTGAAAAAATAATTTTCCAAATAAAGAGCTTTTTGAGACTGTCAGTCCCATTTTTAAAAAGTATGATTTATTTATTTTTTCATTTTCTAGTTCAAACAATTTCACTGGTCAGATGTTTTTGCTTGCGAGCCACGCTAATTGCGGACCTATGGTTTACAGTAACACTAATAATTACACTGGTCTACAAGTCAAATGTTTCTGGAATCAAACTAATCAAGTGTTTCCACATGTGTGTTAGTGATAAAGAAAAGTCAAGTCTTAAATGATGGTTTTAGCTCAAGTTTCCAAGATAATTCTGGGGTCAAAATGTGACATCCTAGAATAAACAAGAGAGTAGGTTTTAGTCCAAACGAATATTGGTGTCAGATCTACTTTAAAACACTGTCTGCACATTATGATCCATTCACTTCAAGAAGGACCAAAATAATCACCACATTGAACTAAATAATCAAGAAAATGTATCCCAGCATTGCTATCTCTATTCATTCCATGTATGGGTCTAGTGGTGCTTCATAGTCAGGGGAGGCGGGGCTAAAAGGTTGTCTTTCAAATCCCTCTGTATGCAATAGGACGGTACTACAACCAATCAGCATAATCTTTAGGATGACGTAGTTAGAGCGCCGGAAAGTTGACGGAGGAGTCCGGAGAAAGTTAGGAATGACTAAACAAAATGGTGGATTATGGAGCTGAACGACTGTTGTCGCTTCTGTAAAAAGAATTTAAAGATTGCTGATGTTTTCTCACATTATTCACTCATCTGTGATAAAAGGAAATCTACACCTGTTGTTGTTCTTCTTCTATGGTTGTTTACGCTTGTTTCTCTACCAATCGTTGCAGCGTCACTTTGTTAGGCCCGCCCTCCGACTCTATACTTCACTGTGATTGGTCGACCAGTTTCAGGGAAATTTAGGCAAAAGTTACATTGAGTGAAACTAGACTACTACGATAGAACATTAGATTTACTGACAGTAGGAGGAGCTAGCGCGGCTAGGCTACTATGATAGAACATTAGATTTACCCGCGCTAGGGGGAGCTAGTCAGACTGGGCTACTTCTTTTCCAAACTGACCAAACGCACTAATTTCTGTTGCTCTTTTGTTTCTTGTAAAATTTCTTAAATTACAGTAACCCAAAGAAAGCCCAGTGTGTGTCTTCTTTCTTTTCCAAGGTGGTAATATATAACCTTAATGAAACCAGATTTGTTTTTATGAGGTTTTACATCTAACAAACCTAAAATGCTGCTCAATGGAACTAGAATATTGACATTGTGGTTATTTTACATACTTCTATACAGAGTGAAGGAATCTATTGATATGATGCTAAAACAAGTGTTAACAGTTAATATTTGTAAATTAAAGTATGCACACTTTAAATTGCAGGTTGGTCTGGAGAAGATGGCTACTGAACACACACGGCTAATCTACATGACTACAGGAGTACTGCTGCAGAAACTGGTTTCAGCAAAACGCCTCACAGAATACTCCCACATTTTTGTGGATGAGGTACTGTTCTATAGTCAAGACATGTTTTTTTTTTTTTGTCAGTTTATACATGGTTTCTGCAGGTCATTAAATGGATTTCATGACATTAAGACCTAAAATAACATCAAATTGTAAGATAAATCATGAACAACAATGGTTGTTGTTGTTAATGATTTATTTTGTTTATGTAACATTTAATAGTTTAGATTGAAGTATAGTGTGATGATTGATGGGCAGAAACTTTTAATTCACTATTGTTCATGTTCACTATTATTCAGAACCTGCTTAACGTCTGCTGACAGTAAAGTTTAATTTATGTCCTCTGTTAAAGTTAAAGTGATGTTTCCATCCGGTTCCAGAGGTAGTTTCACCCGTCAGTTTGTCTGTTGGTCAAGAGTTTAGCAATCTGGTAGCTCCGGGCGAAACGGAGCAATACCACAGGAAGTTGTGGGGGCAGGAGATGGAGGAAGGTATCAGCAGTCATCCTGAAATACTGAAAATGATTCTCCTCATCCATCTGACCTAATAGAACCACTGACACCAGTTCACCACCAGTGACACCAGTTCACCATCATCTATCCTCCTTGTATTCAGTGGAGACGCCCTCACCGTCTTGTGCGTCTATTTTTTTCATGCCTCCACAGTAAATATATAAAAATCATCACTTCAATAGACGCCATGTTTCTTGGAACCCTCAGCAATGTGACTCGTTGGCGCCCCCTAAAGGATTTAAAACGCAACATCCATAGTAAGGACGGAGGCATAAATACCAGTTCTGGGAGCAACGTCAGGAACGGAAAGACCAATTTGGTCCAGTTCTGGAGGAATAAATTGGGCTTAAACCGTCATAAAACTGTATCTGCAGTTGGACATGGACATTACATTACTTTTCAGTGGCATTTAAAAAGTGTTATATGTGCTGATACCTGCTGAAATGTAAATTTGTTATTATATATTTAAGGTTGTATTTGTTACTGTATTATACTTAATTTTATTATATAGGGGCATGGTTTTACCTCTGTTCCTGTACTGCAGGTTCATGAGCGGACTGAAGAAATGGATTTTCTCCTGCTGGTTTTGAGAAAACTCCTTCATTCTAACTCTCATTATGTCAAGGTAATGTCAAGGAAACATCCATCTGTTTTCCTGTTTTGCCTTCTTACATAAACATTTACTGATAGAACTAATGTTTTCACAGATTATCCTCATGTCTGCCACCATTAACTGCACGGAGTTTGCTGAATATTTCGGGACCCCAGTTCGTGGAAAGATGAACCCAGCCTATGTGTTTGAAGTGGAGGGAGTTCCCTACACCATCGATGAGTATTATCTGGATGACCTTCGCAACATGTTACCGCACAAGGTGAGAAGATGTTGAATAATGTTTGATACTGCTGTTCCGTCTTCTGAACAGAAACAGTTGACATGCATGTTTTGTCTCTCACCAGATTGAGCTGCCTCCTCTAGAAGACCCTCGCATCTCAGTAGAAATGTATAATCTTGTCACCAGTCTCATCCAGAGCTTTGACGAATTAGAAGGCAAGGACTCCAGGTAAGACCTCATCACACATGTTGGCTACTGTTTGTGCTGGTGTGAATCTGAATATGTGTTTGTGTGTGAGCAGCAACGCAGACAATGGAGGTGGTGTGACTTTATCAGAGAGGGGGAGTGTGCTGGTGTTCCTCCCTGGTCTGTACGAGATCAGCTACATGCAGGAGGCTTTAGCCAAACTGGTCCACAAAAGGTGGGCACCGACATTTTTACCTTTGTTCCAATTTGTCATTGTGTTTCTATACTGAAATGGTCATAGTATTAAGAACAGGGTTCCCGCAGGGTCTAAAAAAAGTCTAAAATTCAGAAATAAAAGTCTTAGGCCTTAATGTGTTTTTTTATCACATTATTTTGACATTTTATCACATTATTTTTTGCATTTTATTGCATTATTTTGACATCTTATTACATGTTGACATTCTATCACATTATTTTTTACATTTTATCGCATTATTTTGACGTTCTATCACATTATAAGGTTACCCCTCACCCCCGGTACCATGGTGCTTTTCTAGTTTTGACTGTTTATCATGTTATTTTGACTTTATCGTGTGATTTTGGAGTTTTACTTACCATTTATCCTATTCTTTTTAGATCTTATGTGTTAAGTTATGTACATGTGCCTTTCTCTCAATTAATTAATTAATTAATTAATTTTTTTAAAGTTTTTAAAAACATTGAAAGTTAAAAGTCCAAATGAATCCCTGGATAGGCAGGGTATGTGTGAGCAGGAGGGGCAGGTGTTGTGCCACCAGGTGGGCATAACTTCAGTGTGCTCGCTGACCTGCTCCACCTTTTGTGTTTCCCGACTATTTATTTAAAGATTGCAGGTTTATCCCTTGCACTCCACTGTGACTCTGGAGGAACAAAACGGTGTGTTTTTGCTGCCTGTGCCTGGATACAGGAAGGTAAAAAAAACAAACAAAAGAAGTTATATTCTGTTTTTCATATATATTTTGAAGTCTTGTACTGACATTATCTAATGTTTCAGGTCATCCTTTCAACCAACATAGCGGAGAGTTCATTGACTGTTCCAGACATCAAATATGGTAATTGACCCTCATGTTGGTTTAATTATCCTCACCATGGGATGGCAGAGGTTATGTTTTCACCAGGATCTGTCTGTAGCAAGAGAACTGAAAAGGTTATAGATGGATTTGGATGACATTATCAGGAAATATTGATGCTAGTGTAACCGCTGTCTGCGTTGTGTTGTGATTTGGTTGATGAAGGCCGACTCTTAATATTTTAATATAGTTTATTGTCTCTGTAAAACGGGGATGAACACACACTGGTCGGTCACAGTCACATTCGGTCACTCTGCACAGCATGGGCTCAATACTGGCCGGTGTATTCATAAATAATTATTTAAAGCAAAGTCAAAATCATGAGATAAAAAGTTTAAATTGTGAGATAAAAAGTTTAAATATAATAACGATAATTAAAAACTAAGACAACCTGTAAATAAAAACATATGTACCTGTAAAACGGTAAAGAAACACACTGGTTGGTCGCTTGGCACAGCTTCATGGAAAATGAGTTAGCACACGTTAGCCTAGCATCTGAGCTAAGCTGCTAACCATCGTGCAACAATAAAACACAACTAATTAAATTCATTCAACCCGTGCTACGTACTCAGCATGCGTCATTACATCATATTATCTTTAGTGTCGTACTGTGTGCTGAGTGACCTACCATGGGCTTAATCTTCGACTGGCACCGCAGCACTGTTGCATCCTGCATTGATAGCCTAAGGAGAGCCACACCCACCTATGGGTGTCCCTGATACATAGCTGCGTGTAACAGCAAATCTGATTGGCTTTACGGTGTTAAGTGGAATCAACTCTGTTACACTAGTACAAGGAACAAATGATTACATTTTGGTGGGGGTGGGGGCAAGGGTGCATCTTTCATTTGGTAGGTCAAGGTGGACTGGCACTCGCAGAAGTGAAAGTAGTGGCATTTCCTTTACAGTCTTTTCACAAAACAATAACGATATTCTTAAAAGTTCGACAAAGTATATTTGCTCTTTGAAGGTTTTTCCATTGACGGTTATTCTAGGGTTAGGGGTCAAAGGTTAGGGTTGTTCTCGGCAGGAGCGTCGTAACTGCTCAACGATCACCCCTCCACATTTCACTGCTGGTAGATGGACCTTTCCATGTGGTCAATATTTTTGGTTTTCTACGGAATTATTCCCAGAAAAGTCTGTCTCCTCCTCTGTTCATGTGTATCGCACCATTTTCACTCAGAGAAGTGATCATGTGACCATGTACGTCATGTCCTGTGAAAGTGTAATTGCAGAAAAGGTGTTTCCATTGTGCTTATATTAGAATATCAAAACGTCTGAAAAACCACCTCATGAAAGCCTAAAAACTTTACATCGATATTTGAGTGTTTTTTTCAAAATTCAGATATTTCCAAGGGTAATGGAAACACCGTTAGTGAAACTTTTCGCTCATTTGTGTTTATGTGCTTTTCTAGTTGGGATATAAAATGTAAAGTGTTATTCATCTATGTTTATTCTAACCCCACATTGGTTGGTAGAGGTGTGTGTGTGTGTTTGTCCGCAGAGACATACACTATATTACCAAAAGTATTGTCACCTGCCTTGACTTGCATATGAACTTGTCATCCCATTCTTAACACATACAGTCATGTGGGTTCACCCTTTGCAGCTACAATAGCTTCAACTGTTGTGGGAAGGTTTTCCACCAGGTTTAGGAGTGGGTTTATGGGACCATTCCTCACACACTGACGTTGGACTGAAGGCCTGGCTCTCAGTGTGTGCTCTAATTCATCCTAAAAGTGTTCTGTGGAGTTGAGGTCAGGACTATGTTCGGGACAGTCACATTCATCCACATCACACTCTTTCATCTACGTCGATATGGACCTTACTTTATGCACTACTGTTAACACTAACTGGGCAGCATGAAAATATACAAAGGCTCTCTAGCTGCATTTCTATTACCCTTGGAAATTCGCTAAATGTAAATATCTATAAAAAACTGATAATGGAAACACCTGAATTTTGAAAAAACACTCAAATATCAATAGTTTTCACGCATCATAAGGTGGTTTTTCAGACGTTTCGATATTCTAATTTATCGCAAAAGTACAATGGAAACACTGTTTCAGCAATTATATATCACAGGATGTGACTTACATGGTCACATGATCACCTCTCTTGGAGTGAAAATGGCAGCTGCAGTCACTGTAACCATGACAACCATTGGCTGCTTGTACGACAGAACTTGGGCAGTCCTGAACACACTGTTGTAGTGATGATCAGGGTGATTCCTACAGTAGACACAGTGTTTAGTTTTATTATCTGTTAGTTTTTGAACATTTACGTTTTTTTTGGGTTTTTTTACAGAAAAATCTATTCTCTGTTCTGTAAAGTGTTGAGTGCAGCACTGTGTAAAAAGCACTATATTTATAATTTGTTGTTAAGTGTTGAGCATATTTACAATGTGGGGACCATATGTACAGACCCTTATAACCTTAACAGCTGGTTTGTTTGACATGTTAGTGTCTTTAAAGAGTTCAGTGGGGAATTTGACTGATCAGAAGATGACAGCAGTGAAACCTCTTGGGATGATATTTCACAAAAGTTACGACGCTCCTGCCTAGAACAACCGTCAATGGAAACGTGTTCAAAGCGCAAATATACTGTCGAAATTTTAGTAATATTGATATTGTTTTGCGAAAAACTGTAATGGAAACGCATCTTCTGTCTCTGCTTCTCACACATACACACACACACACACTTGCAGAATACAGAAGTGTCATATTAAACTCCATAGATTAAGAATGGGATGTCACTGGAGTGTATTTCAAGGCAGGTGAGCGAATACTTTTGGTAATATAGTGTATCATGCTATAACCCAATGAATGCCGTAGATATCGCCATAAAATTACATGGACATATACATATAGCTAATGTCCATCAGATGCAATGATCCATTTGAGTAAAGGTCAAAGGTGACAATTAACTAAAAGGTAAAAATCACATGATTGGTTATAACTCAAGAACAGAGGGTCACAGAACTTTCAGATTGGTCCCAAAAGATGCAGAATGAAGATTTATATAATTCTAATACTTGGTGTTATCACCTACGACCAGTAGTTTTTCGGATCTCTGGAGGTCAAAGGTGACATGTGTCCAAATTAACTTGTGTATCACTCTGTGTGTGTCAAACATAGGCATATCACGCTATAACTTACTGGCTATATTATCATAATATTACACACACTGATGCATATATACATATAACCAAATTATCAATATCACCAAAGGTCAAGGTTGCATTTAGCAGAAAGGTCAAAATCACATTATTGGCTCCAATTCAACAACAGGTTGTCATAGAAACTGGAGATTGGAACAAAATAGTGGTTAGATTAGGCATTCTCTGAATACTAGTTAATGTTTGTTTTTTGTTAACAGTCATTGACTTCTGCCTGGCCCGTCACCTGGTTTGTGACCAAGATACCAATTATGAGTCTCTGCGGCTCACCTGGGCATCCAAAACCAATTGCAACCAACGCAGAGGTAAGTAGCCAATAGGTTGGGCACTTCCAAAAAGTCTCATTCCATTTCATACAGTCATCTGAAGCATTGTTTTCCTTGTCTTAGGCAGGGCAGGCCGAGTTTCTAAGGGCTACTGTTACCGTCTTGTTACCAAAGAGTTTTGGAAGAATGAAATCCCAGACTTTATGGTCCCTCAGATGCTGGTAAGAGAAATGAGACAGCAGATAGATTTGTTACAGGGTTCCCACAGAGTCTAAAAAAGTCTTTAAAAGTCTAAAATTCAGAAAATGTAATTTTAGGCCTTAAAATGTCTTAAAACACCCATATTCTTTTTATCCCAGGTCTAAAATGTAATTTACTCAAGTCATATATATATATATATATATATATATATATATATATATATATATATATATATATATATATATATATATATATATATATATATATATATATATATATTTTTTTTTTACATCCAAGTGTCTGGAGAAGAAAAAATACCTGTTGCTGTCCTAGTGTCAGCTGATGAAAACTAATTAATATATGTTCTGCAATATAAGGCGCATTAAGCAAAGTCAAAATCATGAGATAAAAAAGTTAAAATAATGAGGCAAAGCCTAATTAATGAACTAAAAAGTTACAATTATGAGATTAAGAAGTCTAAAGTCCCAGTCACTAAGCACATCCAGTATTAATCCTTATATAAGGTGCACTGTGGTTTTTGGAGAAAATTCTAGTTTTTTTAAGTGCACCTTATAGTCTGGAAAATATAGTATTTGTCAGCTCAGTGTGTCCACTACTGTGTTCTGTACCTTTCATATTTTCGTATATATTCCATAAACTTTTACATTTTAATTGCCAATACAAAGTGACATGGTTTTAAGAATCAAATGTAGTCATCTTTTTATTTGAGGCGGTCTCTATGTTGGTCTAACGTTGTTCTCATAATGGTCTAAAAAAGTCTAAAATTTCACTTGGTGATTCTTGCAAGAACCCTGATACTCTCCTTTTGTTTTTCTTCCACCCCCAATGTTGTCATGCTGTTGCCCTTTTCACAGCTTGCCCCCCTGGCCACCATCATCTTGAAAGTGAAGCTACTGGACATGGGAGATTGCCGCTCTCTCCTCTCTACAGCCCTCACACCCCCCAATCTGTGTGACATAGCGAGGACAGTGCTCCAACTCAAAGAGGTCAGTTAGAAAGTGAAAGTCTAAGAACAACCACGACTGTCTACTTAAAAGTATTTTCATTATTACAACAGACAATCATCAAACCCAACAGACAGAATGGAGGTTGAAATATTATGAAAAGGGAAAATAAATAAATAATAAATAAAATGAAAACTCTCAAAATAAATTAACTCAAAATAAGACGGGTAGATAAGTGAGTAGATCAGGCAGGTCAATTAACACATTGGTCTTTCAAAATCAACCTATTTTTCTTTTATTGTATAATTTTCACAGTTTCATGTCCCCATCTGTTTACATCATCATCTGTGTCTTCCACATATTCAGTCTGGAAACTCTGGGCTCATAACAGATTATTCTGAGGTGTTGGAAGAAACCCAGTTTTGAATATTCTGAAACCATATTCATTCAGCTGTGGTACCACAGTTCTGTCTCCAAGGACACATAGAAGAGGGCTCATATTTATCCAAACCCACTTTCATTAGTTTGTGCCTCATTTATTGGTGTATTTGGACCATAATAGTTCATACAGTTAGAATTTGAACCCTTCAGGTGCTGCAGAATGTTATATTAAATTGGGCAAAAATCAATGGATTCCTACAATGTTTTAATTCCTGCTTTACCATATTTTCCAGATTCTAGGGTTAAAAGACTTAAAGGTTTTGTGACATGTTGTTTTCATAGCATTCAAAGTCTTTGACAATGAATTTAAAACGTGTTTCAAAAGTATTCAACCAAAAAACCCCACTCCATAATATTCATTTTTGTGGATTTCTGTGGTCTGAATCCAAGTACTATGCCTGCAACACATGAACACCTCATCAGACCACTTGGGGCGCTTCGCCTGTCAGTCATGTACTCGGCTCCACCCCCAAACTGCTGCGGCCAGCCCCCCCTCCTTACTGCTGTACAGTATAAGAAATACTGTATCATATGCTGCCTAATAAAGAATGATACCAAGTATAAATAATGATAAACCAACACTTTAAAACCAAATGTTAACTCATCCTGTGTGTTACTTTATTTTTAATTCATAGTTTTGTTTTTAATTCATAGTTTCGTCGGATCGTTGGGGGGAAGGGGGGGGGGGGGGGGTCTGCCGTCTCACCGCGACATTAAAAGTGTATTTATTATTTGTATTTTGTCACAACAGTTTGATATTCTAACAAACCAAGACTTTAAAACCAGATGTTAACTCATCCTGTCGTGTTACTTTATTTTTAATTCATAGTTTTGTTTTTAATTCATAGTTTCGTCGGATCGTTGGGGGGAAGGGGGGGTCTGCCGTCTCACCGCGACATTAAAAGTGTATTTATTATTTGTATTTTGTCACAACAGTTTGATATTCTAACAAACCAAGACTTTAAAACCAGATGTTAACTCATCATGTCTTGTTAATTTGTTATTATAAGTTTTTAATTCATAGTTTCGTCGAAAATGACCGGAACAAGTCTGGACTCTCTTGGGTAAATAAGCAGGAACGTTACCTTGGTAGATAAAAGCCAGCCACTGGGAACGTAGTTCTTCAGGGGAGCTTGGTAGGTCAAATAGTGATTGTTGCTGATCTACACAGCCAACAACATGAGGTGTGATTTAGGAGCCATTACGACACGAGTAAACCGTTCAGCGATGAAAAGGTTGTAAGAGCAGGAGCGCATGTGAACACCGTTTCTATAGTAACGTTGGTGGGGGCGGGGCTAAGCACAGTGGACGGGCAGAAGAGAAGAGGGGGGGGGGGGGGGGGGGAGTCTCCTTATTGCTCTCCCGCGTGTGACGTCGAACGCGGGAGACAAATCACAGAGAGCGTTTCATGCTCAGGCCTCCAAGAGCCCCAGACCATAGGAAAACCACTGAACAGTCTAGATTCATGTTTTTTTGGTGTAAATGAGGCCAGACGACCCATATAGTAACATGAAAATATCAAAAATGAGTTTTGGACGTCACAATACCTTTAAATATTCTCCAAAAACCACAGAGAACCTTATATATGGATTAATTCTGGTGGTGCTTAGTGACTGGGAATTTAGACTTTTTATGTAGTATGAGGCGCATTAAGCAAAGTCAAAATCATGATATAAAAAGTCTAAATTCCCAGTCACTAAGCACCACCACAATTAATCCTTATATAAGGTGCTCTGTGGTTTTTGGAGAGAATTAATGGGTTTTTTTTAAGTGCACCTTTATAGTCTGGAAAATACAGTATTTGTCCACTACTGCATTCTGTGCCTTTCATATTTTCGTATATATTCCATAAATATAATAAACTTTTACTTTTTCATTTCCAATACAAAGTGATATGGTTTTGAGAATCAAATGTCGTCATCTTTTTATTTGAGGGGGTCTCTATGTTGGTCTAACGTTGTTCTCATAATGGTCTAAAGTCTAAGATTGAACTTGGTGATTCTTGAAAGAACCCTGTTTAAGTGCATGTTGCAGCTGACCACTGAGTTCTGACACAGAAACTTCTGCTAAATGTGCTTTGTGTCAGCTCGTGTTAGTGTCGTCATGTCAGGGTATTGTGGGCCACAGTTTAGTCATTTTATGTGTATTGGTTTTTGGAAGGGAGAGTAGGATATACCAGCATCACAAAAAGTACTTAGTTTTCCAAATACAAATATGCATATATATATATATATATATATATATATATATATATATATATATATATATATATATATATATATATATATATATATATATATATATATATATATATATATATATATATATATATATATATATATATATGTGTGTAAAAAGAAACTAAAAAGATGGGGGGGTCTAAGTTGGTGTTAAAGTCTCATAAATACAAGTGTTTTTAAGACTGAGGTTCTGCCTTATATGTAAGTCTGTTCTCAGCCAGAGCTGCTTAAAACCTAGAGATTAAATTAGTGAATTAAAATATATTCTGTTTACTGTTTAATATAAGTAGACCAGATGGGTACATGGAATGTTTTAATAGGTTCAACATAATTAACATAAAAGAGCTAGGCAACAATAATATAAGCAACACTAATATAAGCGACACTACTATAAGTGACAATCTCTACACCTACACCTTTATTTGTCTCTGTCCATTTGTCTGTCTGTCTGTCCATACATATGAACCATCATTCATTGTCACATTCATGCCTTCAGGTGATTTAAGATGAATTTCATTTTCCTTAACTCTTCCCCTGTGTTTTCTGCATCCACATGTAGGGGTAGGGCTGTGTCAGTTCAGGTTAAGGCAGAGAGGTAGGGAGAAGGGGAGGGGCTTTATAATCCTTCAAACACAGATTTTCCAGAGGCGGACTCCAAATGGAGGGGTACAAGAAATTTCCCAGAATACAATGCAAATAATTTTTAAAAAATAGCAGCATCTACGAAGGAAGTACATACATATAGTATTTTTAATTAACAGTTTTTGAGTTGTAATAACTGTTGTATAAAGTTTGACATTGTCACAATGTGTGATGGTCATTTTCTACATAAAACACACATGAAAAAAAAAAATCTCTATTTCCATAAAGGTGTAGTAATGGGTGGATGTATAGAACTACTGTGATTGGACACAGATATTAAAGGTGTAGTAATGGGTGGATGTATAGAACTACTGTGATTGGACACAGATATTAGTATAAATGTGTTCATATCCAGGAGAACGACACAACTACAGCAGCAGATATGTTAGTTTAGTTGTGGTTAAAGCTGTGGTTTTTGGTTACGTAACAACTGGTGGAGTGAACTGATGACGAAGGTGAGTGATGAAGGGGTGTCCCAGTTCAAGCCCCACCCCTTATAGAGACGTTTTAAGGAGTAAAGGGTGAAATGAGATTCAGCCTTAGATTGACCTTTTAATCCGTTAATGGACATTTATTTGATTGGCTGTCTGAGTGGTGCTTATTGAAATAAACTAAAGTAACAACAGCTATGTGCCAAACATTACAATCTTTGTTAATTTTAATTGTTCACTGTACGAATATACAAATAGAGATGGTCATCCTGAAACTTTCTGTGTATATTTTGTAGATGGGTGCACTGTCTGCAAAAAGTGATGGCAAGAGTCGGTATGATGAAGGTGAGCTGACGTTTCTGGGCAGAGTCCTGGCCCACTTACCTGTGGATCTACACCTGGGGAAGATGATTGTCCTAGGCCATGCCTTTGGATGTCTGGACGAATGCCTCATCATAGGTTAGACACACTTATTTAGAATCCACACCACTATAGGGGTAGAGGTAATAATAGAGGTACTGCACATGACGTCCCGCCATCCCATGATTACACACATCTATAGTTTTGCCGCCATATTGGACTGCGGGAAAAGCCAGCGCTCTATCATTGGTTTATGGCTGAAAATGATGGTCTTTGTGAATATGGTTGGAAGTTGTGTGATACTCATAAGGATCACTATCGATGGAAGGTTGAGCAGACTGGATGTTTGGACCTGTATTCCAGGGGTTCTCAAACGTTTTTGGCCCAGGTCCCCCTTGGAGGGGTGAAATTTTTCCATGTCCCCCCTCATCCTCGCGATACTGAAAATGATAAAAAACCACTTCAACAATGATTATTATGAAACAATGATAACCTTTTTTAATAGTGCTTTTGTGCAAACCAGCGACATTTTCAGGTATTATAATATAAATGAACACTTCAGAAACAACAATTTTAAATAATTTTAAAATAATAAACGGAACAAAAGACACACAAAACCGTGTGTGTGTGTGACAGACAGACAGACAGAGACTTTTGGTGGAATTTTGGTCTCCCATCATTGTTCTCAATGAAGCCAAACTCAATATAACTATCAATGTACTTTCTCTTTTTAGGGTTAGGGCGTTTGTTTTTGTCATTTTCATTGTCATTTCTTTTACCACTTCTTGAGGAACTTGGCGGACACAAAAATCGATCCATGTTTGCTGCAGGGTGGCTAAAAATAGCCTGTGACTCGCTCCGTCTCAATTTAGTCAAGCTGGTGTCAAACAGCGCTGTTACTTCCGCCCGCTCGCTACAAAATAAAACTTCCGCATTTCAAAATAAAACAGCAAAAAAACAAAAAAACAAAACCGTGAATAATTTCACGTACCCCCTGGACATGCGCCACGTCCCCCTAGGGGTCCGCGGACCCCAGTTTGAGAACCGTGGCTGTATACGACTAGTGATGATGTGTGACGACACTTCCTGGTTTATGCTATCTGGACATTTATAAGTATTTGAACATCTGCGTACAGAGGAAATGAAGAATTCTAAAAGTCTAGATGGATATAGATACTTGGTGGAAGGTTGGATCAAAGAATTACACATTAAAATGTCATCATGGTCCGGTTCTCTGTTCATCATCATTAATGTAAACAACACTTCCATGTAGGTCTATCCAGTGGTGTATTGTACTGTGTAGTAGAGCAGGCGGCGCTATGTCATATAAAATAAATGAAAGGGAACTATTTCTAATCAAACAAACGGGCCTCCAGGTCAGTTTCAAATTAAAGCGTATTTGTCACGTCTTCATAGTGACACAAAAACCACAAATTCAGGAAGCATCTACCAATGTCTACTGGCATAAATAAATCCACAAGCAGTATGGACGTGTGTGGAATTATCTAAATTCAACCTCCCAGATATAAAATGAACACTGTAAAGTCATGTTCCGTCATTGGGTTTCCATGTGTTGTGGCGTATAGTGTCCAGACATGTCCACCGTCTCTATGGATTCTGTAGAAGGAAACTCTGTCTGTTGTCTCCTGGAGATTCATACAACTGACGACACAGCATGATTTACCCACAGTGGGACCAGCAATGTCTGGATTTTCATATAATTGTGATAAAACGGCAGCGTGTTGTAATGTTTCAACGCCAGGTGATGATTTCTTGCCGTCCAATATGGCGGCACAACTACGGAATCATGGGATCATGTGACGTCAATGCATTACCTCTATACCTAGATTTAATCATTTAAGTTTTTAACCTGTTGCTCTAGTTTTTATACATGCAATCTTTTCTAAATTTGTGTACACTAAGGATGGGAATGTTATCTCATTGGTATCGATACTTTGAGAGGTGCGTGAACAATCCCCAGTGCATCAGTGGAGAAGCTGCGAGTGCTTGAAAAGTTTGGAATGTTATCGGAAAGTTGTGGTTATTGAATGTTTGTAGCCAGAAAATTTGATCCGTTAAATAAAATATTGGGTAGTTACCATATTTTCCACACTATAAAACGCACCAGGATATAAGATGCACGTCAATGAATGGTTTATTTTTAAAAGTTGTTCATCTATAAGATGCATTAAGTGAAGTCAAAACCAAAAGAGGTGGTCACGAAGCACAACCAGAACTAATCCATATATAAAGTGCACTGTGGTTTTTGGAGAAAATTAGTCTTTTTAGTGCACCTTTATAGTATGGAAAATACAGTACATTTAAATGCGTTTCTCTTGAATTAAATAAAGTTTTCTGTAGAGCCACATTAACACCAGTCACAGATTGACAGATGTATACGTGATACAGGACAATATAAACTGTAGATGCACTGTGGGACGATGACCGAATGAAAACTGTAAAGTCTGAAAATGAATGTGACGTCAAAGGAAAACATGTGGTTTATGAACCTTTTGATGAGCTGTACTGAACAGTGTCAGACATACTGTCGCTGTTTCCACCAGTGCATTCCAGAATACTTTGTACAGGTGTCTCTTAAAATGACAGAACCTTTTCCTGTTTCACCTACATTACAAATACATTATATTACCTTTATAAATTGATTCTCAGCAAGAAGTTGAACATTGGAAACATGTAGACTAACTTTTTCACTGATGATAGGTGAGGCACATTTTCTGAAACTGAACTGAAGACACTTTTGTTGCCTTATATGATAAATTAATTCAGCTCATTGAATTACACTGCATATTTTTGTGATAGAATTAATGTGTTGAATCATTTTGTGCTTAATCTCTCTGTATCATGATTTGGGTGTGCATCGCATCGTGAGGTGCCACACACGCATCTTTAATACAGTGGTACCTCTACTTACGAAATAAATTGGTTCCAGAAGTGTTTTCGTACCGTGAATTTCTCGTAAATAGTCGCATTTTTACATGTAAAAGGTCCTGATTGGTTCCAAGGCCCCCATATGCACATTTCGTATGAAATATGTTAAAAGTCAAAGAAAATGTAGATTTTAGATGTAATTTATTGGTCTCAGTGGGTAAATGTTAATCTGACTGTCGCCAGATGGTATTTCACAAGAGCAAGAGAGAAAGGAGAGTTAGGAGAGTGGAAGCACCGGAAACATACAAACAAACAAGTTGAGGTTTGGGACACATTCACTGAGATTTTTAAAGATGATGAGCTGCTCCCAGTGTTTTCTTTTCTGTGGAAACCAGGTTCATATGTCTTTGGTGTTACAGGTGGTCGACCCCAATGACATTGGATTTTAACACAGAAATAAATGCAGGTATGTGCAGTAAGGTCATGTGATGTTCAATTTTAAAATGCTGTTCGAGAAGGGGGGTCGTTTATACATCGACCCGCGCATCACTGGTAGTTACGTGCAGTATGTAGTTATGTACAGTACATAGTATTTATGTCTCGGGGCTTTCAGTTTCCTTTCATAAAAGAATTTTCTTTTGTATTCAGAGACGAAAAATTAAGGTAAAGGTTTTTCGTTACTTGGATTGTTGGTTATCTGGGTCCTTTTGTAAGTAGAGGTACCACTGTATATGGGATCATAGATGCTATATCAAGATGCATATCATATGGTCCTTACAACTAAAATGACCACCTCTAGTGTACACATACTATCTGTACACATACTATAACATACTATATTTTTGTTGGATAAAGAAAATCCTGCTCCAGATTTCATTTGCTCAACAGATCTGTCAAATCTGGGGATTACATTTTTTCTGTATTAATGTGTGATCTCCCAAATACCTCTCTGCTCGTCAGCTGCCGCACACTCTTTGAAGTCCTTCTTTGCCATCCATCCATGCAGAAGCTCGCTGGTCACAGGTGAGACGCCATCAGCAGCTACACATTCACTCTGCCTGACATATTTAGGACACATTAACCATAACCCTGCGGAGTCCAGATTTGACTGTAGGGTACCTGAACTCACCGGACACAGGAGTTGTTTGCAACAAGTGGCCATATGCTCATGTGTCTCTAATCACAATTAATTTTAAGACTTGATTCCTTCTTTTGTGATATTAAAACAGTCAACAGATGGTGCAATAGCACTAGTAGATTATAAAAATGGTTACTGGACTGTGCTTGTATAGCACCAAGTATTTTACTAAAATCTCACATTCACAGTAAAATGTATTAACATAAGAAACGCATTAGTTGTTTTATAGGAAATGATCATTTAATTTAGTTCCCAATGGATATAATTACCTAACCTGACTTATGTCATCTGGCTACGTTACTCTACGCCAGGGGTCTCCAACCTATTCCACAAAGGGCCGGTGTGGCTGCAGGTTTTTGTTCCAACCAACCAAGAGTTCAGAGTTTGACCAATTGACTCTCTGCAGACTGAGATCAGTTGATTAATTTATTGAAGTCTGGTGTGTTGCTGCTTGGTTTCAACAAAAACCTGCAGCCACACCGGCCCTTTGTGGAATAGGTTGGAGACCCCTGCTCTACGCTCACACAACCATCCGAGTAGCACAGGGATCGAATCTGTTTCCAAACAAAGGAGCCAATCAGTATCGCAGGGTGGGACTACCTGGAAAAGTTGTCTGGTGTGACGTTAAGCAGAAGCGACGGCAGTGAAGTCTGTTCAGGTACACAACAACGGAGGCGTGCGTTCAGTATGTGTTTTGTCTATGGACTGGACTATTTCTAGTGTTTTGTCTATGGGCTGGGCTATTTCCAGCGTTTTGTCTATGGGCTGGGCTATTTCCAGTGTTTTGTCTATGGGCTGGACTATTTCCAGTGTTTTGTCTATGGGCTGGGCTATTTCCAGTGTTTTGTCTACGGACTGGACTATTTCCGGTGTTTTTTCTATGGGCTGGGCTATTTCCAGTGTTTTGTCTACGGACTGGACTATTTCCAGTGTTTTTTCTTCCACATGTTCATTCATTAACAGATGAACAGAGGACGACTGTGGAAGAGTTTGTTAATAAATGATGTTTTCACTCTTCTTCTGACCAGGTTTGTCAACAGTTTGATCTATCAGATGGTTCCACTGGTGGATACAGAAATAGTACCAGTGCAGAAGCCCATGGTTACTGTGGTACCCCCCTGGTTATGTTGGTAGAGGACCCAGTAAAGAGGCTGATAGTAAACTGGAACTGGAGGAAGAAATGACAACCACATCTACAGGTGGTGTTCTGTAGCCCTGAGTCATGACTGGAGGATAAATGTAGAACCATGTTTTACTACCACGTTTACCAGAAGAACTGGGTGAACATGGTAGTAGACGAGGTTATAAATAAACATTATGTATAAATGTTCAGTTTAAACTCCTCTGTTAATGTGTTTATACCTGATGAAAACTATTTTCACTGGTTAAGAGGCTTGACTTCAACGTGAGTGGATGAAGCGACGTCAGTGAAGAGACGGACGGATTTTTAATCTAATCACATGTAAGGATTTCAGATAAATGGTATTGTGAAATACCATCTGGCGGGATTCAGGTTAATAATTATCTCTGAGAAGGTTATGTTTTACCTCACAACTGTTTCTGTTTGTTCGTTGTCGGCAAAATAACTGAAAAAAGTATGGACTGATTTTAATGAAACTTTCAGAGATGATTGATAATGTGTCAAGGAAGAAACGATTACATTTGAGCTATAAAGGTCAAAGGTCAAGGGCACAGTCCAGTCTAGTCCAGTCCGCCTCATAGTCCAGTCCACCTTATAGTCCAGCAGGGTCTTAAATGGACATTGGTAAGAACACAGTAATGGTCTTTACTGTCTTTGTGTTTAGTTTTACTAGTACTTTAACAGTTACTGTACAAACACTCAACTATTTTATCCAAAACAACAGACATTTGAGATGAAATATTTTATTACATGATAAAGAATGATTTAAATGTTGGAAAAAAAACACAGTAACTCACTTTGTAGGACAGAATATAAATATAACAATACACCAGAATAAGATGTTTCTATCTATTTCTTGTTGAATAGTTTTTGCTCTGATAAATTCTGTCTGAAATTTCAGGAGCAAGTTGGCTTTTGCCCGCGGCACCCCCAGTGATTCCATAGCTCTTGTCAATGCCTTCAAGGTATTGTGTTTGATGCCAATTCAACTGGAAGTTTGTTGTTGAAGACATTTACATATTTGCCTATTGGTTGTTTTGAAATCCCTTTCCTGTTGTCTCTTACTGTTAGGCCTGGTATACATCCAAAAAGAAAGGACAGCTGAGACACCCAAAGGTGAACAAAACAACAAACATCCAAACATGAGCTCAGTGTAAAGATGCAAAAATAAAAACTATGACATTTGGAGAGGTAGAAATGATATGTCACTCTGCAGTGTTTTGTGTTCATTTCAATGTAAGAAGTTAGTATTTTTAAAATTGATGTAAATTGAAAACCTCATCAGGAATGTTGTTTTTATTTTATTATATTGAAGCCATAAATTAGTTCAGTTTGTTCAGACTTAATTACATATTATATAACTCTGTCCTCTTCTTTATTTCTTATTTAAATGTTTTTTTCTTCTCAGGATGAGCTCGACTGGGGGAAAGAGAACTTCATTCAGATGAAGAGAATCAGAGAGGTGTTAAAACCCAGGAACATTTTTATTATTATCTCTGTGAAGGAGGTTATGTTTTATTGTGTGTGTTTGTTTGTCAGTAAAATAACTCAAAAAGTTATGGACGGATGTTGATGAAACTTTCAGAGATGATCAATAATGCGTCAAGGAAGAATCAGAGCTATAAAGGTCAAGGGCAATGTGAAGGTCATGATTGCATGATTAAGAAATGTTTTAAGATGGAAGCTAGTTTAGAGTTGTTTTCGTCGCTCTCTATGCGTCACCTGGTTCGTTGCTCTGATTGGTCATAGCGCTGGCCTATTACATGCAGAGCAGTTTGAAAGACAGCTGTTTATTGCACCCGTACACTGAAGCTCAGTTTATGAATGGTCTCCAGACTATGGTCATAGTCGGGTCAGTCAAATGTGTTTGCTCAGCAGTATTTGATTGTCCAGGTTGCAGAGCTGTATGAGGATCTGAAGAAGCGTATTGCTCAGTTCAACATGCCGGTGCCAGATGACACTCCACCCTCTGACTACACCAGTGTGCACAGACAGAAGTTCATTCTCCAGGTTGGACTCCGTGCCGTCTGTAACTGAATGTTTCTGTAGTACTTGATCATCATCAAACGTACTCACCTGTTCTGTCTTTCCTAGGTGGTGATTGCAGGTGCCTACTACCCCAACTACTTTGTTCAGGGGGATATAGATGAAGACTTGGCCTCCAGAGAGTTGAATGGTTTTAACCACAGAGCAACAGTGATGGTATGACCCAACATTTAAATTTGGAGAGGAGTATTTGACTTGTATAGGTGCACATCTTAAAAATAACTGCATGGCTGTCAAATCTCCGTCCACAGACGGAAATCCGTCAAAAATGAAATTTCTGTTCCATCAAATTCCGTCAAATCTATCCGCTGACCGAAAAAAAAAATTTCAAGCTTTATTTTGGTTGAAAACCACCACAAAACCCTTTCCTTTTTCTGGTTTATTTTTATTTTATTTGGACCTGAAGAAGACCTATTTAGGTCGAAACGTTGTCCACTTTTTTATTTTTTTCTAATTTGACTTAATTTGCAGGGGACGCCGGCCAGGTCGCTTCGCGCCCGGGGGAGTGGGAAGGGGGACGCCGTGGTGGGGATGATTTTCTCCGGGGGACGGACAGTGCATTCAGGGCTCCGAGGTTTCACAACGCCGGGGTCCGCAACCACTATAACCCCAACCTTGAGCCAGTGCCACCCCGGAGGATTATCCCCACCGGTCGCCCCCAACATCTCATCCAGACTTATGCACAGGCGGTGCGGGGCACACGGGGAGGATTTCGCCGTGCGCCTGGGCTGCAACGGGGGGAGATGCGGGGTCCAAAAAACATGGCGGACTACATTAAACCTACGGCCCGGTTTAAACAAATTACACATACCTTTCATGATTTAATTAGAGCTGTTCACCACGGGGCCAATGTGAGGGTTTCTGAGGATGAAAAAAGACCTAGAACAATCATTAACATGGAAGATATGTTGGCTAATTTAATTAAACCTGCTTTGCCATCACAGAAAACACATGATGACATTATAGGTAATGCTAAAAACTGGGCTCACACAACGATGTTAATTTTAAAACAGCATTATGAAGACATTGTGGAGGAATTAATGACCAAAGTTGAGGAATTTCATGGGGATGAATGGGAAGAGCCATTTAATGTAGCACTGAGATGGTGTAAAAGGAAATTTCCCAGACTAAGAGGATGTTGTGGATGAGATTAGGGGGACTGTTTTAGCCACAGTAAGGGACAGACCCACTGAGGAGAACAATGTGACCCCTACTCCCCAAAATAACATACCTACTTCCACTCCAAGAGGTCACAGCACACAGACCTTTGCTCCCCAGGCCACAAGAGACCAGGGGACGGATCCCCCAACAGATTTGGGGGTTCCACCTGTTACCACCAACGTAAATAGGGGGTCTCCACCTGTTACCACCAATGTTAATAGGGGGTCTCCACCTGTGAACCCGGGTATTACTAATGCAGATTGGGGGGTTTCACCAATTACCACCAATGTAGATGGGGGGGTTCCACTGCTTACCACCAATGTAAACCCGTCCTTTAAGGAACAGAGGGTACAGAGACATGGGGCATCCAGAGGGGTCCACACCACAATAGTAACCAGACCCCCACTAGACTCCATTCCAGATCCTACTCCACAATCTGTACCACAGATTATAAAATAAAGATAAAAAGTGAGAGTACAGTAAACAGTACTCAGTTATTGCACAGCATAAATAGTATAATTATTGCACCGTATGAATTATTGCACCTCCTACATATATGCTATCTCCTACCCCCCCCCCCCCCCCCCCAGTGAAGCGTTGTACAGTGTAATGGCCTGGTGTACAAAAGAGTTCCTGAGTCTATTGGTCCTGCACTTAGGTAGGAGCAGCCTCTCACTGAACAGGCTCTGTCTGGTGATGACAGTGTGCAGAGGGTGGCTGGCGTCCATAATGTCCAGCAGTTTGTCCAGCGTCCTCGCCTCGGCCACCGTCACCAGAGTGTCCAGCCTCATGTCCACCACAGAGCCAGCCCGCCTGATCAGTTTGTCCAGTCTGGATGTGTCCTCCTTGGATATGCTGACCCCCCAGCACACTACGGTGTAGAACAGGACACTAGCAACCACTGACTGGTAAAACATCCACAGCAGTTTGCTGCAGATGTTGAAAGACCTCAGTCTCCTGAGGAAGTACAGCCTGCTCTGTGTCTTCCTGTACAGGTGACTGGTGTGTGCTGACCAGTCCAGTTTATCGTCTAGCCACACTCCCAGGTATTTATAAGAGTCCACAGTCTCCACCTCTACTCCCTTTACCAGAACTGGTCGTGGTCTCGGTCTGGATCTCCCAAAGTCAATGACCAGTTCCTTTGTTTTCGAGGTGTTGAGCTGCAGGTGGTTTGTGTGGCACCATGCTGCAAAGTCCCCCACCAGTCTCCGATACTCCCCCTCTCTATCCTCCCTGATGCACCCAACAATGGCTGTGTCATCAGCGTACTTCTGTATGTGACACAGCTCAGAGTTGTAGCAGAAGTCCGCAGTGTACAGGGTGAAGAGAAGAGGGGCCAGCACTGTTCCCTGAGGGGCTCCAGTGTTGCTGACCACAGTGTCAGACGTGATGTCCTTAAGCCTGACGTGCTGTGGTCTGCCTGTGAGGTAGTCGAGAATCCAGTCTACCAGGTGGGGGTCCACTCCCATAGTGAGCAGTTTGTCCTGCAGTAAGGGGGGCTGGATGGTGTTGAAGGCACTGGAGAAGTCCAGGAAGAGAATCCTCACAGTGCCGCTTCCCTTATCCAGGTGGGAGTGGGCTTGGTGTAGCATGTGCAGGATAGCATCCTCCACACCCACGCCCTGCTGGTAGGCGAACTGCAGCTGGTCCTGGGCATGTTGCACCTGGGGTCTGAGGAAGCTGAGGAAGAGCCGCTCCAGCGTCTTCATCAGGTGTGAGGTGAGTGCCACTGGACGGAAGTCATTCAGCTCGCTGGGCCGTTTCTTCTTAGGAACTGGCACAATGCAGGATGTCTTCCATAGAGTGGGCACTCTCCCCAGCTGCAGGCTGAGGTCGAAGACCCGCTGTAGTGGTTCTCCCAGCTCCACAGCGCATGTCTTAAGCAGGCTCGGACACACACCGTCTGGTCCAGCTGCTTTCCTGGGCCTTAGCTTTCTCAGCTGTCGTCTGACCTGGTCTGTAGTGATGTGAGGTGTGGGTTGTGGAGGGGGAGGGGGGTGTAGTAGGATCCAAAGTGGGGTATGTGGAGGAGGGGGGGGGGGGGGGGGGGGGGGGGGGTTAGTGAGGGCGGGGGAGGGGGGGACAAGGGCAGGGGCTGGTTGAACCTATTAAAAAAGTCATTCAGTTCATTTGCCCTCTCCATTGTTCCCTCTGTGGCTCTGGTCTTTGTGTTGTGGCCCGTGATGATTCTCACACCTTTCCAGACCTCCCTCATGTTGTTCTCCCTCAGCTTCTGCTCCACCTTCCTCCTGTAGGTGTCTTTAGCCACCCTCACACAGTGCTTCACCCCCGCTGTGCTGCCTTCATGGCCTCCTTATCTCTGCTCCTGAAGGCAGTCTTGACTTCCCGTGTTACCCAAGGGTTGTTGTTAGGGTAGCAGCGGACTGTCTTGACAGGGGAAACCACATCTGCACAGAAGTTCAGGTAGTCTGTCAGGCAGTGTGTCATCCCCTCTATGTCCTCATCCTGCGGACTGACCAGCACATCCCAGTCTGTTGTGTTAAAACAGTTTCTTAATGCACTTACCATCTCTGGGGACCACCTTCTGATGGTTCGGGTGGTGATCTGTTGATAATAAGTAATAAGTCGACCTTTTCTAAGTCTACCAACGTTGCAGAATCCCACAGATACACTCCTCCTCTGACCGTCTGATCAGCTGATCTGTCACTTCCAAGATGTGCTCTCACTAACAACAACACCCCCCCCCCCCCCCACACACACACACACACGGTTTTCAATATTGTTCAATATGAATGTATTTCAAGTTCACTGATATAAGTTTTTTACACTGATTCTACACTGTACCTCTGTTTTCTTCTAAAATGTTTAGTCCATGTACTGGTTATTGGACAAACAATATGTTTGTAAGGGGGGGACATCACTGAAAAAGTTTGACAACCACTGTGATAAACTATTGATGTGGACAAGGCCAGGAAAATAATATTTAAGACACCTAAAGGAGAAAAGTAGAAGTAAACAGTTCTTCTACCTCTGTGGACTAGGAAAACTGTAACTGATGTGAATCCAATCGAACCCTAACGGCAGTAAAACCACATCTTCTGTCTCCCTTAAGTTCCATTTGACCAGTAAATCATTCATACTGTTACTGTGTAGATGGATTATGGTTGAATGCTCCACACACACCCACACTGTTGGAACAATGTTTACTTACATGTTGTGTCCAGGTGAGGAACCTCCCTCCCTACAGTTTCCTGTACTACAAACAGCTACAGTCCATGTTTCGTCTGTGTGGCCAAGTCAAAACTATTTCCTTTGAGAATTCCAGGTACTAAAAACACAGACATAGTTCACTTCAGCACTTGATTCACTTCCACCGTAAGGATGAACTGTAGTCTGCATGTTATGGTCTGACTGGTTATGTGTTTATATGTACACAGAGCATATGTGGAGTTCTATAGGACGTGCCAGAACTCAGGAGAGCTGCCTGAGGTGTCCCTTGCTCTCCTCCTGAATCAGCAGGGTCATACCCTGGAGCTGTCCGTCTACCCCATCGATCAGATAGAGACGTTTGCAGGGACCAGACGAATAACCATCATGAGATATCCACGGTACTCTTCTGTCTACACATTATGCAAAATACATGTTGCTCTTTTCTCTTCCAAGGGTCCACATATAGACTGAAGTAGTCTCTCATAAATGTAAAAAAACCAAACCTGTCCCAAATGTCTAAGGTAGTTTAACACAGATTTTCACACATCAGAAGATATAAACACTGTCAGGTCAAGTATCCATAGCAGGTACAGTCAGTCATTTGTTGAAAATACAAATGTCAAACAGCTGATCTGAACCTTTATGTCATAAGTATCCACAGAGGAACCATATTCTAACAATCACAGTCATAGTCTAACAAAAACATCCAAAACTAACAATAAAAGTATCCAAATATAATCCATAACACATTAAAACATTACTAAATATCCACAAATATTTTATGTATTGCATCATTTAACAGGACTTGCCTCTAATATCCCAGTTTATCTGAATATTTTCATTCATAATATAATCAAACAACAACTGCATGTTATTAAAATTGTTCAAGAACAACATTTAATTGACTTTATTAAGAAATTTAGGTGAAATTGAGTGAAAGTTTAAAGGGTTAAATACGTGAAAAGGTTGTTGTATACATTGAAAAAGACTTTATGCAGTTTACAAAATTAATTAATTCTAGATGTTGTTTCCTAACATGATTTTTTTATTTATTTTTTTCGTAAATAGTTGCATTTTGCATGTAAAAGGCCTGATTGGTTCCAAGGCCCTGAATACAACCCCTAAATCCTTTAAAAATTATAAAAGTATACACCTTTTATTATGAAATGTGTTAAAAGAAAATTATTCATTAAACCATTAAAATGAACAAGACATGCAAATCATTTTTATACCGATGTTTGTTTTAATTGTGGTCAGTTTTTGTTGACCGTTTGGGTCCACTTTCACCTTCAGTGTTTGTTGACAGACTTGGTGACCGATGAGGGTGCAAGACACACCAAAAGCATCATGGGTAGCCCCCTCCTAGCCAATGGGAGGCCAGTGGGGTGTTGGGAGATAGCCAATGGGAGAGAAACTCAATTAAATAGCAAATATATGTCCCTCCATCATTAACCCAGTGGTTCAGTCTCACAGCAGCATTTCTAACTTTAGCCTCAAATCCGTGAGATGGATCAAAATGAGTGTGGCTTATGTCCAGTCTACTTTGTAATTTTGTTTTAGTTGCCATCACTGCAGAAAACCCCGCTTCACACAGATAGGATGTGGGAAATGGCACCAGTGTTTTCAGTGTTGTTGTGGTGATCTCGGGGTATTCAGCCATGACCTTAATCACCGGCAGAGTTGTTTTCTGGGACATACTTTTAAGGCCACCGTCATTTGTGATCTGTAGCAGTTGATCTTCTTCTTGCACAGACATGTTGGATTCACCTGGTTTGTTGAGAAATGGGTCATGGATCCATTCTTTGACAGTCCATGGATCTTTTGTGGTGGGGAAGACAGGTGATGGTGCACCAGCTGGGAGGGCGGAGGCTCAGACTGTGTCCCTGCTGCTGTTTGAAACATGTCAAATATACCTGTATTCACGCACCGTCCCCACAAATCCAATTTGGCTTTAACTGCAGCTACTTTATCTGACAACTTGAAGACAGTTGTCATTTTCCCGTGGAGTGACAGATTGAGTTCAGTGAGAAGGCTGAATATGCTGCACAAGTTAGTAAGTTTAGCGACCCATTCCTCGTCACTGGCGTGTGCAGCCAGTGGTGACTCTGCAGCGGCTCCCGTAATTCAAACACTCCCTCAGGATAACCATCTTATTTCTGTGTGTAACAGAAGGCGTCACTGCTCCATGTCCATCTCCTCACAAAGTTGCTCGAACAGGTGCGAGTTCAGGGCGTGCCCTTTGATGTGGTTAATAACTTTAATGACATCATTCAATATGCTGTTAAGTTCCGGTGTCATTTTTCGGCTATCCAGCATTTCCCTGTGAATGACACAATGTGTAGACGCACATTCAGGTGTAACCTCCTTACCCTGAGCGTCCCGGCTCTGGCTGTCCACATGTCGAAGTGTCCTTGGGCAAGACACTGAACCCTGACTTAGGCCCCCAGTAGGACTGACCTTAGACCTTAGAAACCTACTGGTGTATGAGTGTGTGTGTGAATGGGTGAATGAGAGGCTAATGTAAAGCGCTTTGAGCACCATGAAGGTGGAAAAGTGCTATATAAATGCAGTCCATTTACCATTTAGCTTTTTTTTCTTTGAAGTCGTAGGCTCCTCTTCTGTCTTCTGGCTGGGCCCTTTCCCCTTTACAAGGAAACTTTCCAAAGACATTAGATTTTTACTCATTTTCTAGCTTCTGGGTTTTGTTTTAGCGGTAACCTATCACATGACTGAGACGAGTGCCTTAACCTTCGTCAAGAGTGACATAGACGGATGTAACAGAGAATGGGGTAATTTTTCAAAATAAATATCTTTCATTTTCCAAAATAAATAAAACTGAAGTAATGTTATTTATTCTTTCTGTGCAGCCCGGTATCAAATGACCCACGGACCGTACCGGTCTGTGGCCCAGGGGTTGGGGACCGCTGCTCTAGACGAGCCTTAAATGAAAATCTACCTAATTACATATTTGAACCAATGAGAGGCCTCAGAACAAAGCCTTGTCCAGATTGTGTTTTTGGAAAGTGTAGAGTGTACCACAGGGTGCATTGGCCAGTGTTACTTCACTGAGCCTTAATGTACTGTGACATGTTGGCACTTTGCATGACTCTGTGAGCCATCACTTGAACTCAGAGGGGAGGTTTGGGGGAGAGGCAGCAGTAACATCTTTCTCCATCCTCTGGCAGCAGTAGAAAGGGTGGCCTTGACCTGTCAGTAGCTGTGTCACAAGATGCATGTAAATGATTTCCTTGTTACCTTCCCTTTTACCTGTGACAACTACCACATGATTTAACCAGAGGAGCTACATTCACACCCACATGTTGAAGGGTTCAATGCATAGACGCTCTGTCTAAAAACAACAGTGAGTTTGTTTTATTTAGTTTTGTTGTTCCTGCACAGGGTGAATGTGGACTTCCAGAGCCGGACTGTGTCCCCAGTGGATGTGTTGAGCTGCACTATTGATCCAGACAAGATTCCCCCGAACCAAATGTTTTTAGTCAACATGACTGAGGTTGGTCCCTTTCATTCATCAGCTCTGTCCTACAAAGTAAAAACACACTAACTGCATTTATTAGTGAACATCAGTTATTGTGGTTTTTCCAACATTTAAATCATTCTTTATCACATAATAAAATATTTAATCTCAAGTGTCTGTTTTGGATAAAATAGTTGAGTGTTTGTACAGTAACTATTAAAGTACTAGTAAAACAAAACACAAAGACAGTAAAGACCATTACTGTGTTTTTACCATTGTCCATTTAAGACCCTGCTGGACTATAAGGTGGACTGGACTATAAGGTGGACTGGACTATGAGGTGCATTAAGCAAAGTCCAAAGCATCAGATAGTCTAAATTCCCAGTCACTAATCACTAGCAGAGTTAATCCATATATCAGTCCCTCTGTGGTTTTTGTAGAACTAGTTAATATACAGTAACAATAACTGCCTCATGTCCAATAATCTACAACTACTGGGACTGAACAACAACTGTAAGATTACTTTTTTACCTGATCCAGTTCTAAACAGGTGAAGCTCATCCACTTTGTCGCCATCGTCCACAATTCACTAAAGTCACTCTTATTCTCCTTCAATTCTCAATGGATTTCAATTCTGATTTTATGATCTATTGGATGCTTCCCTTTTGTTGATAGCATGTCCTGCTGTGAGGACCTCGTGAACACAGGGACATTAGAACTACTCAGTTTGATGTTCTGTGCAGTTACTGACTTTTTACTTTGTACAACAGTGTACAGGATTCATGTTCTATGTATCTGTCACTATATATATATATATATATATATATATATATATATATATATATATATATATATATATATATATATATATATATATATATATATATATATATATATATATATATATATATATATATATATATATATATATATATATATTTATAGTCTTTTATGTGCACACCAGGTGGTGGAGGTGGGTCATTTCTGGGGCTTCCAGGCTGATGATGCTAGCTTGGAGAAACAACGCCGCCTGACAGCAGAGATAAACCATCGCACACTGCAGCCTGTCACTGTGTCCCTCTACCCAAACCTGCTTTGTTTGGCCCCTTTTTCAGAAGCCAATGAGCAGAATCTGTACTACCGGGCCAAGATCCTGCACATACGTGGGAATTCAGCTGAGGTAAATAACATTGTTTTAATTCAATTAAATTTTATTTCTAAAGCCCCAAATGACAACAAAGTCGTCTCACAGGGCTTTACAGAAACACAATCAACTACAGAGATATATGAAAAGTTCCGAGCATCCCCTGTCCTTAGACCCTCCTTCTCGGCAAGAAAAAAACTTCAAAACCCATTGTGAAAAATAAGAAATCTTGAGGAGAACCACACTGAAAGACAGATCCACTCCCATGGACGGACAGACTATAGTCCATTTATAAATGAAGGAGGGGGGTCTGGTCCAGACACCAGACAGGCAAGGGAGGGGGTCCGGGGTCACAGGTCAGCACAGGCAGGTCACTGTAGATACTGTCATCCATGGCTCCCATGCAGACACGGTCAAGAGAGCCACCACTTGCCCCAGGGACACACACACACACACCAGGTGACTAGCTATGAACAGACTTGGTATGAAAGATAGGTTATAAAATGACAGAAACAGGTGTGAGAGAGCGAAAGAAAGAACTCAGTGTCTGTACTCCCCCAGCATTCTAGCTCCTAGTGCAGCTTAGACTGAACTGTGACTTCAGTCTGTTTTTAACTCATCTGACCATAGTCCTTCTCCAACAGGAATGTTTTCAACCTAATTTTAAACGTAGAGACTGTGTCGACCTATTTAATATTAAAGGGAAACTGATTCCATAAGACAGTAACCATGGTAACTAAAGGCTCTAGCTCCTACTGTACTTTTAGAAACCCTGGGAACTTTCAATGAACCTGCATTCTGAGAACGAAGGGTTCTATTGGGCTGGTACGGAACCAGATCATCTTTAAGATAAGAGGGGACCATACCATTAATGGTTTTATATGTAAGGAGGAGGATTTTAAATTTAATTCTAAACTCAACTGGTAGCCAGTGAAGGGTTTTGAGCACAAGAGTGATGTGTTCTCTTCTGTTTGATCCTGTTAATAATCTTGCTGCTGCATTTTGAACCAGTTGAAGCTTTTTAAGGAATATTTAGGACACGCTACGAGTAAGGAGTTACAATAATCTAATCTAGATGTAATAAATGCATGAATTATATTTTCTGCATTAATTTTAGACAGAATATTCCTAATTTTGGCTAATGTTGCACAAGTGAAAGAAGGCTGTTCTGCATGTTTGGTTAATGTGTGCTTTGAATGAAGGATCTGGATTAACTGTGGCACTGGGTGTTACACTTAAATCGTCTAGAGTAACTATCTGTCCAATTAGGGAGTCTCTCGCATTTTTAGGACCAATTATAATGACTTCAGTTTTTTCAGGGTTCAATAAAAGATAATTGGCACTCATCCAAGTTTTTATGTCTTGGATACATGTACTTAGTTTATATATTTGCCTGGTCTGATCAGGTTTAATCGATAAATATAGCGGTGTGTCATCTGTGTAACAATGAAAATTCATACTATGATTTCTAATGATGTTATCCAAAGGGAGCATATATAACATAAACAAAATAGGCCCAAGGACTGACCCTTGAGGCACGCCATAACTAACTCTGGAGAACGGCCATGATTGTTGATTAACATTAACAAGTTGGTAACGATAGCTATATCACATTCTAATCTCTGCGGTAAGATACTGTGGTCAATGGTGTCAAAGGCTGCACTAAGGTATAATAACACCAGGACCGATATTAATCTGACATCAGCGGCTAATAATAAGTCATTAGTAATTTATTATTGTCCACAACTTTTGGTGTTGGTTTTGTGTGTTTATCCGTAACCTCTGAAGAGCTATTCACATATTTGTATTTGTTGCTTTAGAGAGAATATTATGGGATGTCAGGAGTATTTTCTTTTTCATTTTATCAAATTTTTCAACAGACGTCAGGTGCCTGCAAAATTTGGTGAGTTTTCGTGCATGTTTAGGGGGTCAAATTCCAGTTAAAAGTGGCGGAATGAGAAAAATAACAAACAAACAAATAACAATAGGGACCCGGCTGCAGGCTCGGGCCCTAATAAATAGAAGTTGTGGCAGACCATGTTCTCAAAAGAACTGAGAATATTTTTTTGACGTTTCGGATTAAATGCTTCAACAGTCTTCATGAGAATGATCATCATTCTAGACTGAACTTGTTGATGATGATCGGAGCAGGAGTGTGTGACATGGGTTCATCATTACATGTGTGTCCCGCAGGTGTTCTTCCTGGACTTTGGGAACACAACACTTGCACCTTGCAGCAGCCTCCGGGAGCTGCCCTCTGACCTCCTGTCTCACCCATTCCAGGTACAAATGCTGAGTTGCACATTTTTTGTCCAGAAATGTAAATGTTTATTCTTGACTTTTCAAACTGCCAACAAATAGTTCCAAGTAGCTCAAAAAGTCAATAATTTTAAAAATGTCTTGCATGTTTTCATCAGGCTCAGGAGTTTCAAGTTATTGGAATGCGTCCGTCACCTCAGTCCATGATCAATGGGAACCAGTGGAGCAGCCTTGCCCGTGACCGCTTCACCATACTGGTGAAGGGCAACTCACTCCTGGTGTCGCTGTACTCGATCGTTCACAACATCATGCGTGTGGATGTGTTCACTATCCTTGACATGAAAAACATCAGTGTGGTGGACATCTTGGTTCAGGACGGTCATGCTGTCAGGATTGAGGAGAGCTACGACTCCAAGGTGACTCGGCATGCTGGATACCAGCCATTTTTTCAGGTTTTCTGTTGCTTCACTGTACAAAGGTAGATGCTAGACTGTAGAGCTGCACGACATATCATTAAAAACCATGATCTCAGTTCACACCTACACACAGTTCACTTTTTGATGACAGACGGTTTTTCTGTGTGTTTTTCCACCATGAGCCTCGTAACACTTCAGTTTGTTTCCTTCTGCTTCTGTAAAGTCCACTGTTGTTGCTTTTCCACTCAACCAATCATTAATGCACCTGCACATCATGTGACTGTGCAGCAGCAGCAGGCTTTGTCCATAAACCAATGATGAATGGACCTACATGTCACATGATTCAGGAGCAGGCAAGACAGAGTGAAGAGATAGATGAAGACTATGTATATTCTATATTGTTGAATTCTATTATACAGTCATTTATACACTAATAAATCAATGGTAAATTCTCTTCCATAAACACTGCACACAGTGTTTTTGTTCCAGATCTTATTGCTGTCAATTTCAAAAGTGTGAAATTTAATAATTCACAATGTTATGATTATGTCGAACATCCTGAGCACCGCCCCCTGTCCGTCCAGCTGATCCAACCAAGCATCTACCCTGTACAAACCAGTGACCGTTTCCTGAATTTTTCAGTTCAAGGTTAAAGTCAGCTTTTGTTAAAAAAAAATCTCTGCTCCTGTCGATTTAATATAAATGACTTTTCTATTACTGATCTGTGCTTTTCTTTTTTTTTTCATGTGCTTGAAGCAAAGCCACGACGTACTGATGTCCCTGTACAAGGACCTGGAGACAGGGACATATGCCCCCAATGTGGTCAGCAGCTTCTGGAAGGAACGAAAGAAAGGGGAGAAGGAGCTCATTGACACCCTGCTCGATCACTTTTCCAAGAGTCGCCAGGCCTTTTCCAAAACAAAAGTAAAACAAACAGTAACATGCAGCATGTGTGTACAGTTACACTAAACCTGAGCAAACATCAAATACCATATTTTCTGGACTATAAGCCTCACCTGTATATAAGCTGCACTGGGTTATAAACCACAGATATCTACATAGAACAATCACTGCATGTACAGAAGGATTTTACACTGTAAATGTAGTTACATGTATGAACCTAAACATATTTGTTCCTAACAGTGACTTATAACACTGCAGCAACTTTATTGATTAAAACTGAACTGAACCAAGAGAGATAAAAAATAACCAGTATTTATCTTCATTTCTCCTGTGTTTTAAATCACAAATTTAAAACACTAGATAGAAAGATTGATAGCCTTCAACTTAAAACTTGCATCATGTAAAGTTCTGCATGTGAGTTCCATGATGATTTGAAGAATAATTAACAGTTGGTAATCTGTTGTCCATGTTCTGTTAGTAGTTTAGATTCTAATTCTGGTTAGAGCGCCCCTGATGGTTCAAAACATATGAAAAAGGAGCGACTTATAGTCCAGAAAATACAGCAGTCATTTAATACTAACAGTTATCGAAGGTCCTGTTTACACACCTGGGTGTTTTTGAAAACAGACATTTACCTTCGTTGTCCATACTAAATAATTTGCTACATATCAGATTAATATAATTTGTCTTTCAGTTGGTGCCAGAGTATACTATTATCTAAAATTTTCCTTTTGTATGAAAATATGTAATTACCAATTGTTCAACAATAACTAATCTCTGTACACGAGCACATGGATCATTTGACTGTTGTGAACAGTTTGTAATGTAAGGTTTGGCTCACACCTGAGCAGTAATACTGTGGTATTACTGAAAATACTGCAAGTACAACAATTCTGAAACTAAACAAGCCACTCACCATTAAATCATATTTAAATAAAAAGCTCACTTTAATGCTTTTTTGGATCCAGGATGTGTTTGTCATTGCCTTATGAATATGGAAAGTCATGACGCCAGTGGAACACAGTGTACCATTTCAGAAAGACCTGCTCGGTGTAAGATCCTGATGCTTGAAAATGTGTGTGTGGTGGAGTGGCATCTGTAATGTGTGTTGGTTTGTCCAGGAGATGGAGCCATTTCATCATCTGCTTGTGTTTTTGTGGCGGTAAAACTTAAGTCACACCCAGTCTTGACTCCTATAGCAGTGACGGCACAGTGATTATTTGTGTGACTAAAGAATGAGTACATGACCTGTGAAATGATCCTTCCTGTAACGCCACAGGTTCAGCTGCACGGACCGAGCTCTCCATATAAAGCCGACTTCCACAGCATGAGCAACAAGGCCTGCTACAAGTAAGTCTGACATTGATGAAAACATCTGACACTGTTGAGGGGACGTCTCCTACCTCGTGCTCATCGACTTGTTCTCTTCAGGTCAGTGTTAATCGACAGGAGCAGTCTGAACTCCTTGGCAATGGTTGAAAACCCTCACTACAAATTTCAGAGGATGTTGGTTGCTGGGGCTGTGTCTGTCAACGCCAAAGGTAGTACATGCACAATCGATTTACAACTGAACCCAGAGTCTAGTCTTTAGCTAGGGAGCCAGGGAGGTTTTACGGACACGGGCTGTTGTAAAAGGTTGTGGGTGTTTGGTTTTTACTACCCTCATATAAGAATATCTGACTGAACAACCTTATGGGGACACTACTGGAGTGATGCTACAGACACATATTCAAAATGGCCACCACTGGACATGAAGGAATATCAACTTTTGAACAGATCGACCGACAGGGTTGTGTAATATATCATTGACGGCTATTTTGGGGTCGAGATTTTGATATTTGATGAATAGACAAAGTTTTAATTGTAAAATCCAAAGTCTAAATTATGAAATAAAAACTGATATAAGTTTGGATTTTTTAAAAATCAGACACTGATGTTACATCACTGTACCTATTTTGTTTGTTACAAAAATGTTTAGTCCATGTCAGGGGGTACGGGACTAAAAATGTTTTTAAGGGTCAAAGGTCGATAATTATCCAGATCCAGTAGATCGTTTGTAAGGTTGTTCACCTGGATGATGTTCCTGAAAGTCTGACCTTTACAAAAATACCACACAACCTTTTACACCACATTACAGACTTTGGCCAAAAATGGCTCCTTAGTTACTTCCATGTTGATACAAACCCTGGTTACGCCGACTGTTGACGGGCCTGGACACGCCCCCTTCAGGGTCATGACGACGAAAAAGAAGTGTAACCCGATCAGGGTGTACAGTTTGTGCCACATGTCCTGAGCTGCTGCTTTATTGTCATTTATGTCTTGTTGTTGTTGTTTTTCCTCCTACAACATCTGCTTCAAATCTGCCGCCATTTTTAATCTAACCTGTGTGTGTGTCCACACAGACATATCATGCTATAACTCAATGAATACTGTACATATCACCATGGAATTACATGGACATATACATATAGCTAATGTACATCAGATGCAATGATCCATTTGAGTCAAGGTCAAAGGTCAAGGTCACAATTAACTAAAAGGTCGAAATCACATTATGGGCTTTCAGATTGGTACCAAACGATGCGGAATGAAGATTTATACAATTCTAATAGTTAGTGTTATCACCTACGAGCAATAGTTTTTGAGATCTCTGGAGGTCAAAGGTGACGTGGTAAAATTAAATTGTGTTTACCACATTATTCTGTCTTTATCGCGTGATTTTGTCTTATGTGATTTTGACTTTTATTCATTTGTGTAACACTGTGTCAAATTATTTTGACTTTTATCGCATGATTTTGACTTTTTCTGTGACTGTTTTATGTATTCATTTTGTAAACTTCCCCTTCTGATTGTCAATAAGGCTAACAGTTAAGCTCACAGTTTAGCTAACAGTTTAGAGGCTTTCATCAGTAACAGACAACTAGGAAAACCAGGGAACAGTGTTTCACACACAACAAAACAGACAAAAGATGTTTGTGGATTGTGTAACGTTAAGTGTCAGCTGATAATAATGTTCATTACTGCCACACTGCATGTTTCGTTAGTAATGGTTGGAAACACGACAAAATATTTGACTGAATACTGACCCCTGTTGGATTTAAGTTTAATTCCGAGGTGTGAGTGAAGTATTTTCTCAGTTATATAATTAATAAATATTCAAATACCTACATTAATTTCCAAATGAATTTTGATTTTGATTTTTGGGCAAAGGTCTTGTGGAAACATGGTCCCTATGGTGAACAGGTGACATTCCCTAGTGAGGACAAAGCAGATAAGATAGTAAATGAACAATGGAATAGAATATAAAACAGTTTGTCTCATGGTCCACTGCAGGTCATCATATTCTAATAACAGCTGTACTTCCAGGAACACACATTATACTGAGGGATACCACCTTTATGCCAGACATCGCTGGTCTGCCTGCACTCACCACTATGCTCTTCACCCCCATCATGGAGTTACGGTGAGTCAAACCCATACGCAACAACATAAAAGAAGTCTTTGAAGATGATGGTCAACCACTAAGACATTCCCTTCATTTGAAAAAACTAAAGCACTGATGAAGAGAGGACGTGCTACACAGGGGCTCTGTGTGGCCTGGGGTGGGACAGCCAGACACAAGAGGGCATCCTTCCGGAACACGACATCGAACTCACCTTCGATGTCAAGTGTGACGTGGAAGACATCACTGAGGTAAAGGCTTTACCCACCAGAGGGAAAACTGTAGTTCATGGTATTTGTCTAAGTGTGTATCAGAAAATTCCGTTGTTACTCTTGTGCTGTAAATGAAATCATGCCTTTTTAAAACCCTTCCCTGTGGTCTCCATAAACAGTCAATGCTGTCTTTAGGTCTGAATTCCTTAATTCAACTCCTCGGGTGCATCTTCAAACCTCTTTTTGTGTTCATGACATCAGGTTCTTTTGGCTGCTGGTTCTTTAAATACTCATGAGCCACTTGATGAACTGCTCTGTCCCATTCAGATACATACTGTATTTTCTGGACTATACTATAGGTTTATACAAAGGTGCATTTTTCTTCCACCACTCGGGGCGCTCTAACCAGAATTAGAATCAAAACTACTAAAACAATCAATGCAAAGAAGAATACCTACGGTTTCTTTAGCAGATAGAACACGGACGACAAATTATCAACTGTTAATTATTTTTCAAATCCTCACTCCATCATCATCATCATCATCATCAGACAGATGTGACGAAGGTTCTGAGGTTGTTCAACTGTGATACAGAAGAAGACGAGTGAAGATGATTAAAGTGATTTGTGATTTAAAACACAGGATAAATGAAGATAAATACAGTAAATACTGGTTATTTATCTCTTGGTTTTGTTCGTTTTAATCAGTAAAGTTACTGTCGTGTTAAAAGTCAATGTTAGGAAAAAAATTTGACTATATTTACAGTTAAATCCTTCTGTACATGCAGTAAATATAGGATTTTTAAACATAAATATCTGTGGTTTATAACCTGGTGCAGCTTGTATATTATATTATTTTTTTATTAAATTTTTAAAAATACAGCAGATGCAGCTTATATACATGTGAGGCTTATAGTCCAGAAAATAGAGTAGATAAATACTTTATTGATCCCAAAGGGAAATTATGTGACAGTCTGTTTATATATATATATATATATATATATATATATATATATATATATATATATATATATATATATATATATATATATAACTAATCACCTCAGGAATGTATGTCAATGGAAAATTATAAGAAGCAATAAATACACTCACTCGTCATCTGACCCTCACCGGGGGCCTAATCCAGCTACAATGGGCGAAGGCTGAGTACACCCTGAAAATAACCCAACAAAATGACACAAAAGTGAAGAAAAATAATACAATACAATTTTAAATAGAGAAATATCTAACAAAATAAGGAACACAATTAACAAAAACTAATACATATTTACAAAATAACTTGGTTAAAATAAACTATAATGAAGCATAAATAAATATTGTCATTTGGTTCCAGGAGTTTTATTTTTGGATTTTTCTTTTTCTAAATCAGTTTCTTCTCCACACCTGTTTATTTCCATTTATCAGATCATGATCAAAACTCTGTAAAATCACAGTAAAGAACAAAAATCCAAAACAAATTGAAACTAAACTGTCCTTTCAGAGCGTGTCAGGGGTTAAAGCCTTAAACTAAAGATAGATTTAACACCTGGACGGGTTGGAATTCATACTTTAAACTGTTAGGGTCCAAATACACAAATGAACTGAAGGTTAAATATGTGTGATTAATAAAATATGAACAGTTTTAGGTCCATGTGACTTTGATCAGGAGGTAAATGAACTGAAACAGTTTAAATAAATAAATAATGTGGTCACACTGTTCTGGACAAGGTCTGGTTGACTTTTAAAGAACATTATGTGCAGAAGACAGGAGTAGGATTCTGTTCCTGTTGAACACACACACACACACACACACATATATATACACACACACACACACACACACATACTAGGGCATTAACGACTTCAGTTTTTTTCAAGTCGACTTATCTGTCAATAAAGTCGGAGTCTAGTCGACTTGTCATGATGACGTCATGACATTGTCAGCTGGAACAACACAGACACGCGGCTAAAAAAACAACAACAACACACAGACACACGTCTGTCCAGCAATGAGCAACTTGTATTTTATTCACAGCAACCTAACAATGTCCACTGACAAGACACAAGCATATGCATTTTAACACTAACAAACAAAGGCTAACGTTAGCAAAGAGTTTTCTGTTAAATGTAATTGAACATCAGTAGGTGAACATATGTCCACATTTGGTCTGGACCCACAGCTCTAAAACTGGACTGTCCACACGTCTGTCACACGTCCTCACTTTTCATATTAAGTGCAGAACGTTTAAGTCAGCGGTTGATAAGACACACACCACTGTCCACATCATGTCTGGATAAAATGAGCGTCTTCACTGCTGCTAACTCAGGTTAGCTAGTGGATGCTGTTTATATCACACAGATTAGTGAGTGAATGCCTCTTCAGATGACTGTGCTGTTTTTTTCATCTAAGGTGAAATAAAAGAGAGGGACAGACACACATGCGATGTGTGTCTGTCCACCACAACTGTCTTACCTGCAGCAGACACGTCTTGTTTAGGTCTGACTGTGTTTACGCGCAGAGAGACAGACAGACAGACATGCGACTTGTCGACTCCTCCAAATTTAAGTCAACTCGTGCTACGGGAGTCGACGTGTCGACTAGTCTGTTAATGCCCTAACACACACACATATACACACACATACACACACACACACAGTGTTTACTTTTGTTTCCCAACAGTTAATAAAACTCTTCCACAGTTTGTGTCATTGACCACAGACTGATTATTTTTAAACATGAAAAACATAAATGGAAGAAAGTCTAGTTTTATTGACCTCCACTACGGAGGTTAGTGGAGGTGTGTCTGTCTGTCTCACAGCAGGATTACACAAAAAGGGATTTTGATCAAATGTTCAGGATGTGTTGTTAGTGTCAGGAACAAACGATTACATTTTGGTGGTGATCCAGAACAGATCCTGGATCAGTTTGAAATGTGTTCTCCATTTACCACAATGTAAGATTTCAAAGTGATCCAGGATCTGTTCTGGATTAAATAGTTTTTGGACATTTTTACTGAACTTTCAAGACTCAAAAAATAGGTGTCCTAACACCTTGTACTGCCTCGTTCACACCAGATGTTCACGTTAGTATGAACCAAACCATCACACACACACAGTTCTAAAGCACTGACCTGCACCAGGGTGATGGTCTGCGCTGGGGTCCCACATATATATATAACAATGACATAGCATTTATTTTCAGAAATGTATACACGTTAAAAGTTCCAACCAGAGGTTTATCTATTTTTTTCCAGTATGGACGGAAGTAACGTAAAGGAAATGCAGGTAGCAGACAGGAAGTGACAAAATAAAAGCATATTTATTGATGAAACTGTGGATCCGTGGTTGATCCACACAGCCGAATGGTTTTATTTTGAAGCTTTATATCTGCCCACATATTTACAAAACACATGACGACTTTAGTGCTAACACATAACTTTACTCTATGAATAACTCTGATGTGGACATTAATGTTTTTAGACCAGATTATGTTGATCAGTAGATTTTCCTCCAAAAGAATAAAAAACTGTATTTTCTATCTAACCTCAGTGTTATGTTCAGTGTATTTGACCATTTACAGGAATAATTAAACTTTAGGACATTTTTATCTCATATTTTGTCTTTCTTGAGGACATGTATTTTAAATATGAGCAGTTTTACAAACCTGTTAAATTAGTCAAACTAGATTATAAGTTTAACATTTGACTAATATCAGTTATCTACAGGTATATTATCATTAATATCAGTTATTTACAGGTATATTATCATTAATATCACTTATCTACAGGTATATTATCATTAATATCAGTTATCTACAGGTATATTATCATTAATATCAGTTATCTATAGGTATATTATCATTAATATCAGTTATTTACAGGTATATTATCATTAATATCAGTTATCTATAGGTATATTATCATTAATATCAGTTATCTACAGGTATATTATCATTAATATCAGTTATTTACAGGTATATTATCATTAATATCAGTTATATACAGGTATATTATCATTAATATCAGTTATATACAGGTATATTATCATTAATATCAGTTATCTATAGGTATATTATCATTAATATCAGTTATCTATAGGTATATTATCATTAATATCAGTTATTTACAGGTATATTATCATTAATATCAGTTATCTATAGGTATATTATCATTAATATCAGTTATCTACAGGTATATTATCATTAATATCAGTTATTTACAGGTATATTATCATTAATATCACTTATCTACGGATATATTATCATTGTCAGTTATATACAGGTACAGAAGTTTCAATAGTGGAAACACACCTGAGGCTGTGTTCTACTCTAACGGTGTTCTACTCTAGCGGTGTTCAGAGCAGAGCAGTTTTAAACGGTGGTTGTTTCGTCCTTACGCTGAAGCTCAGTCTGTGGATCGTCTCCAGACTATGAATGCAGAAATAGTGGGTTTTCCAGAATAACATATTTAGACTAAAAATGAGAAACATCCACTTGTTGAGGTTACGTATAAATGTTGTTGTTTTTTTTTTCAGATCAACTCTTTACGTCAGGCCGTCAACCGTCTGGTGTGTGAAGGAGCCAACGGGACTCTACATCTGGGTCTGGACAGACTCACTCACCTGCAGGACGACTGTCGACAGCGCCTCATCAGGTCACATGACCGCCCACAGTGGTGACTGATGTGGAGTTGTTGAGTGTGTGTTCACTGTTGTGTTTTATTTCAGATTGTTCAGTAAACAACTGCAGAGGGAGCGCATCAGCCCAAACTTCTATAAGGCACCAGAAAAATGGAACCAGGTTTGACAAAACTCTGTTCCCTCTGGACTCCCATCATTACCTTTACTACATATTACTGCTGTATTAACGGGGTTCCCACGGGTCCTTCAAGTCCTTGAAAGTTTGTGAATCTGGAAAAAATTAGTTCAAGGCCCTGGAAAATTTTTGAAAACGTACATAAAACGTCACCAGGCTGTGAATATTGTAATATGAACAGTCTATGTTCAGTCTACTCTACTGCAGTGACTCTTCACCAACAGCTGCTCAGTCTGGAATTGACATTGTATTAAAATAATTAACATCATTAACATGTTCAGCAGCAGGTAAATGCTGCCGCCTGTGGTCCTTGAATCTGAAAAAAAAAAGACTCTGGAAAGTCCTTGAAAGATCCTTGTATTTGCTGTTGACCCGTGTGGGAACCCTGGTACGAAGCATTCACTGATTCATTGTGTTGACTGTGCAGGTGGATCCTTCTCTGAAGATGGACATCATTCAACCAGGAGGAGAAACTAGAGGAGTTTTATTCCAACTACATCCTGTTGTTCTGCTCAACAACTAAACAAATAATAACCACAGATACTGGTTTGTTTTTGAAAGTCAGGTTGATTTGGCCTTTGAATTAAAGGATCATTTAGTTTGAATTATTTAAAGTTGACAGTTTAGTGCAGCAGAAACTGTTTTGTTTCTTACGTTAGTTTTACTGAACTGTTTCTGTTCAAATAAGCTGCAAAGAAAATGAATGATCGTTGATCCAATTTATACATATGTTTGTTACAGTTGGTTATTAAAAATAGTCTGAACACATGAGGCTCATCAGTCATTCAAATATTCAAATATGTCATTATGACTCGACTCATGTTAAATATGTCACACACACACACACGCGTACATAGGTTTCCCAGAAGTCATTTCTATATATATATATATATATATATATATATATATATATATATATATAAAAATGGTCACTATTCCAAGTGTCCAGTCTGTATTTTTTGTCGACTAAATGCAACAGTTTAATCTCACACTGAGTCACGGTGTCATTCAGCTCATCTTAATCAGAGGTGGTAAAAGTACTCGCTTTCTGTACTTAAGTAAAAGTACAGCTACTGTACATGTGTGAAAAAGTACTCTGGTAAAAGTACTGATTCAACTCCTTTACTGAAGTAATGGTTAAAAGTACAACTTCTCAATTGTAATAAAGTAAAAAGTTTTTAACGCAATAATATTTTATCAGGAAAATCTGAAAAGTTTTAAAAGTATCAAACAAACCCTTTAAAAGTGAGTTATTGTGTAAATATTATATGTGATCAGGTCAGTTACTCAGTTTTGTGGATAAAGACAGGAAATGTAGGAAAAATGAAAAAATAAGAGTCACAATGGAGATATAAAAAAAAGTTATATGAGAAAAAAAATGCATAATTTAAAGATAAAATGTCAGATTTGTGAAAATATTCATATAACTATAACTATACATATAACTATACTCACAGTTTCTCTTCTGTCACATCTGTTTAGTTTGAAAATTCTCTATTCTGAGAATGTAAAGAGTATAAAGTAGAAATATTTATATAAATGTAAAGAGTATAAAGTAAAAAGTTTATAGAAAAATAAATACTCCAGTAAAGTACAGATATTAAAGTACAGTAATGAAGTACTTTCCACCTCTGATCTTCACCAACATGAACTCATAAATAAAGATGAGATGTTATACATCAACGTACATTTATTTTCTTGTTGTAATTAAATACATACTGTAAGTGCAAATAGTTAGAGTCCAGGGTCTAAAGAACTACAGAGTATATTTGAACATAGTACAAAGTTGGACAGTTATTCAAACAAGCTAAATATCACCAGATACTCCTTGTCTTCATAGTATTTGTACAACAGTACCTAAAACATGAGCGTGTATTGTTCCTTATGGGTATACAAAAGCAAAAACCCTACAATTACCACATCTAAAGACGCATATTGTTAAATTATTTGTGCTTGGAAACACCAAAAGGAAATAATTTTGATATTTATATATATTGACATATAGTGAGAGAAGCTCCATCTGCATAAACTGAGGAACATGAAGCAGTATTTAACATTGGCAGCAGAAGCACGTCTGGGCTTTAGCTTCTTCTTCTTCTTTTTTTTTTTTTTTTTACAGTTTGTGGTAAAGCACTGCAAAGCAAAAATAAAAATGTAGCGTGATGTAAAAACTGCACAGAAGATATCAAATATTATTTACCCAAGGCTCGACTTCATGCACTTTATAATAAGCAACACAAAAAAAGACGCTTTCTTTTTTTGTTTAAGTGGTGTACTGGTCTACCTAGGAACAGGTTTATGTTGTTGTGAGTGTTAAGTGTTTCGAGTGTTGGAACAGGCTCCTCCTCCTGCTGCACCGGCCCGTCACCTCCTGGCTCTCACACCTTACTCCTCCTTCCTCTTTGCTCCAGGGATCTTTGCTTGGATCCTAGACACAAAACAAACACTTTAGTTTCATGTTTTCAACACCTGCTGCTGTTTTTAGTCATTGATGGTAAAGTTGACTTCAGTCTGAATACTCTGGTTCCTCCACTTATGACGTTAATTAGTTCCACAAGTGTTTGTGTAAATCAGGGGTCTCCAACTCTGGTCCTCGAGAGCTACTGTCCTGCATGTTTTAGATGTTTCCCTCTTCCAGGACACCTGACACTCATTCTCAGTCTTCTGCAGAGTGTGATGAGAGGATGATCATTTGAATCAGGTGTGTTTGAAGAGGGGAACATTTAAAACATGCAGGACAATAGTTCTCGAGGACCGGAGTTGGAGACCCCTGCTGTAAATAGTCTCATTTTACATCTGGTCTGATTGGTTCCAAGGGCCCCAAAACTACCCCCTAAACCCCCAATACTACCCCTAAACCCCCAATACTACCCCTAACCCCCAAAACTACCCCCAATCCCCCCAATACTACCCCCAAAACTACCCCCTAAACCCCCAAAACTACCCCCTAAACTCCCAATACTACCCCTAACCCCCAAAACTACCCCCTAAACCCCCAATACTACCCCTAACCCCCAAAACTACCCCCAATCCCCCCAATACTACCCCCAAAACTACCCCCTAAACCCCCAAAACTACCCCCTAAACTCCCAATACTACCCCTAACCCCCAAAACTACCCCCTAAACTCCCAATACTACCCCCTAACCCCCAAAACTACCCCTTAAACTCCCAATACTACCCCTAACCCCCAAAACTACCCTCAATCCCCCCAATACTACCCCCTAAACCCCCAATACTACCCCCTAAACCCCCAAAACTACCCCCTAAACTCCCAATACTACCCCTAACCCCCAAAACTACCCCGAAACCCCCATTACTACCCCCAAACCCCCAATACTACCCCCTAAACTCCCAATACTACCCCTAACCCCCAAAAGTACCCCCAAACCCACAATACTACCCCCAAACCCCCAATACTACCCCCTAAACCCCAATACTACCTCCTAAACCCCAATACTACCCCATAAACCCCCAATACTACCCCTAACCCCCAAAACTACCCCCTAAACCCCAATACTACCCCCTAAACCCCAATACTACCTCCTAAACCCCAATACTACCCCTTAAACTCCCAATACTACCCCCTAAACTCCCAATACTACCCCCTAAACTCCCAATACTACCCCCTAAACTCCCAATACTACCCCCAAACCCCCAATACTACCCCTAAACCTCCAATACTACCCCTAAACCTCCAATACTACCCCTAAACCCCAATACTACCTCCTAAACCCCAATACTAACCCATAAACCCCCAATACTGCCCTCTAAACCCCCAATACTACCCCATAAACCCCTAATATTACCCTCTAAACCCCCAATACTACCTCCTAAACCCCAATACTACCCCATAAACTCCTAATGCTACCCCTAAACCCCTAATACTACCCCTAAACCCCCAATACTACCCCCTAAACCCCCAATACTACCCCCTAAACCCCCAATACTACCCCCTAAACCCCCAATACTACCCCCTAACCCCTTTAAAATGATAAAAGTATAGACATTTAGTGTAAATGTGTTTTCAGTTTTATAAACAGTATATTTTACATGTATTAGTGTCAGTGGGTAAATGTGTCTTCACTGACTGAACATTAAACATTAAACCATTAAATGAAACAGACAATGTGGGTCATTTTCATATGGGTTTGTTTTGGTGGGTGTGGATCCAGGGACCTTTGATTTTGGCGACTTCATAATCTCGTACGTGGTCACAGTGGTCTGAACTGGATGCTTCACCACGCCGTTCGGCAGAGTGGATCCCAGTCCTTTTCTTAAATTTCCACCCACATGCTTTAAAGTCCAGGGGTGTTTGTTGTCCCTCACCTCCACACTCCATCATCAGATCAGTGAATATAACAGATGTTTTTGAGTCTGTATCTCTTACAGCCTCTTCATCCAAAGCAGTAACAGTTTCTCCATCTGGTCGTTTGGTGATGACCTCTGACCTCTTGTTTCCATATCACACAGATGCCTTTGGAAGGACTCGCTGTTTTTAATGCATCAGGTTTCTTTTGTCTTATCACTCAACCTCATGACACTTTCAGATTTTTTATCATCCGTTTGTCTTCTATTAATAACTCTTTTCTTCTTTTCATTTTCGTCAGAATCATTTTCTTTGGGCTCATGATGAATAATGAAGACGTACTGTAATAAAGTTTAAATGAACACTGGGAAAAACTCACCAAACAGTAACTCTGTGATGAATGAGGGTCAAAGGTCACCAAAAGCATCATGGGTAGCTCCCTCATAGTCTATGGGATGATGCGTACCGTATGTACGTGGCATATTTACGTACATTAAGTAGTTGTGTGTAGTAATGTACGTACAGTACTGTATGTGTCGGGGTTTCAGTTTTGTTTCGTAAATGTAATTTTCTTTCGTATTCAGATGAAAATTAAGGTAAAGGTTTTTCGTTACTTGGATTATTTGTTAGCTGGGTCTGTAGAGGTACCACTGTACTAATTTATTTCATGCAATTTTCAAATCTTTTAAACTGGGCAGACCTAAAAATACTGTCCTTGTTTTTTTTTCAATTTCAAAAGGAAAAAATACTGATGAATTTCTGTCGCCTCAAGCAGAAAACTGTATGATTAGTTGCAATTAAACGTCTTTTATACTCCTCAACATTGCTAGCAGGGTTCTCACCGGTCCTTGAAATCCTTGAAAGTTTGTGAATCTGACAAAATTAGTTCAAGGGAGGCCCTTGAAAGTTTTTGAAAACAGGAATAAAAAGGCACCACCCAAAATTTTGTGGGAATTAGAAATTTGACACGACTGCTGTTATTCAGTCCATAATTGTAAATCCCAGTCAATGTGCGGCAGGGTTTATGTTTACTTTTAATTTTCAAAAGTTCATTGGTTCACCACAGTGTTGCACTTCCTGTACACAGTTAATGCCACTGTATGTGTGTAATGTGCAACAAAGCCTTAGAATATTAACTATGACGATAATTAGTATTAAAAGTTAAGAATTAAAGTTTAAAATGTTACATTAATTTAGTGACATTTATTGGAACCTTGTGACTTTAGACAGAAGTGTTTGAATTTAAAACTAACTATGATGAATGGAAGTGAAACACTATTAACATCTGATGCTTATTTCACCTAAAGTTCCAGAAAACACTAATGTTCCTCCTTAATATCGTATGAACGCAGGCTGTGAATATTATACCGTTTGTGTTCCATAATATAAGGTGCATTTAAGACTTGAATGTTCTCCACAGTGTGTCTTATGTATGGGTTAATTCTGCTTGTGCTTAGTGACTGGTCTGGAATTGACTTTGTATTAAAATAGTTAATTAAAGTCATTAACATGTTCAGCAGTTGGTAAATGCTGATGTGTGTGGTCCTTGAAACTGAAAAAACCCTGTGTGTGAGGACTGGACTGGACACTAGGACGCAGATATACCAGGGTCAAAGTGCGTGTGTGTGTGTGTGTGTGTGTGTGTGGTCAACACTCACTTCCCCACCACAGAGTTGACCTGGGTCCGTATTAGTCCCACATACTGGTCAATCTGTGCCTGAAACCACAGAAAACACTTGTTGAGAAGGTGTCAAAGCCACCACTGGCAGTAAGTGTACCTGCAGGACGTCCTACCTGATGTTTCTCGTACACCACAGGCATCGTGAACATGGAAACCACGGCTGGAATGACACAAGGGAAATAACGGTTCATGTGGACGTGTTGTGACAGAACACGTTTGTGTCGTTAGCGTTCGCTGGCACATGACATTATCTAAGGTAAAAGCAAACCCAGGCTGCACACAGCTGACACTGGAGGAAACACCGGGTAGATTTGACTTGTTTTAAGGACTACACTTAACAGCCTCATAAAGAAGAAAAAGGAGCAAAAGTGGACAGGAAGTGAGGAGAGGTAAAGGAAAGAAAACAGACAGACAGTAAAAACCTCTACATTCATTCTATTCTATTTTTTCTCATCCCTTCTGTCTGTGTGTGTGTCTGTCTGTCTGTGTGTGTGTCTGTCTGTCTGTGTGTGTGTGTGTCTGTCTGTGTGTGTGTGTCTGTCTGTCTGTGTGTGTCTGTCTGTCTGTGTGTCTGTCTGTCTGTGTGTGTGCGTCTGTCTGTGCGTGTGTCTGTCTGTGTGTGCGCACGTCTGTCTGTCTGTCTGTGCGTCTGTCTGTGTGTGTGCGTGTGTGTGTGTGTGTGTGTCCGTCACATTCCTCAAAAAGTTAAGGATGGATTTTGATATAATTCTCAGGATGTGTCGTTAGTGTCACAAGGAACAAATGATTACATTTTGGTGGTGATCCAGAACAGATCCTGGATCAAAATGTAATCATTTGTTTCTTGTGACACTAACGACACATCTTGAACATTTGATCAAAATCAATCCATAACCTTTTGAGTAATGTGATGGACAGACAGACGGACGGACTGCAGTGAAATCCTAACTTCTGTGGTGGAGGAAAAAATGGAAAAGAAGAAAAAGTGATTCCCTTTGTTGTTTGGACAGTTGTCTTTGTTTGACGTTGACATTGTTTAGTGTTTGAGGTAATGATGCTGAAGCTTCTCAGTTATATTGATCATGTGTCGTCCCTGCCTCGTGCTTTTCTGTTTGTTCTGTATTATGACCGAAATAAAATAAAAAGAAAGGATGTGGTTGTGAAGGTGACTGAGGACAGAATGGACAGACGCTGTGGTAGTGAGTCCTTACCTAGGATGAGCAGGGTCAGGCCGTTGAACAGAGCGCCCACATAGGTCAGCAGCCACATCAGAACAGCAAACTGAAACACACACACACACACACACACACTCAAATACTACTGACAGTTTTTTTATGTGTCTTTGCAAAACATCCACTGTTAAATCCATGTATCATTAATTTTTCAAAATAAGAATGAATTTGACAATGATAATTTGTTCATTATTTCCAAAAAACAAAATAAAAAAAAATAGATAATGATGCAGTTTTTACTTTTTGTGTTTAAATGAACAATAGAAAAAACAGATAACGTCTGTTTTTAATTTTGTCCAGTTATGACCTGAAGTAAAATGAGTAAAGTGTAAATGAATGTTAACTACAGAACCATGTCCACTGGACTGAAGACCATTATGGTTTGACTTTTGTCTGTGGTCATATGTTCAGGTCTTAGTTTGACCCATAGACGCAGCAGTGGCTGCTGGGAAATACAGCCGCCATCTTAGACGTGATAAAGATGATTCCTACAGTAGACACTGAAGGTTTCATTTTATTGTCTGTTGTGTAAAGTGTCCAGTGCAGCACTGTGTAAAAAGCACCACATACATTTATAATTTGCTGCTGTTAAATGCTGAGCATATTTACACTTAATATTTAAACATGTTAATGTAGGGACCGCATGTACAGACCCTGAAAATATCATCCAGCTGGTTGGTTTGACATGTTGACATTATTTATTTATATATATATATATATATGTGTGTATATGTGTATGTATGTGTATATACAGTATATATATATTTATGTGTATGTATGTATGTGTATATATACACACACACAGTGGTTCAGAATGGATCTTTTTACATTTTGCTGAATGTAGGTCAAAGGTCAGAATTAGCTAAATGTGTTTGTGCAATGATAAGAGAAAGGTCAAATCAGGTAAAATGTGTGCAAGTGGACAAGTTTTGTTGGGTCGGTACCACTTATTTAACTACATTCTTTTTCTTTTTTTTCTCCATTTGATTAGAGTGCTCTTTCATTTGTGTGTGTGTGTGTGTGTGTGTGTCCACAGAGACATATCGTTCTATAACTCAATGAATACTGTAGATATCATTAAATTACATATATAGATAATGTGCATGAGATGCAATGATCCATTTGAGTAAAGGTCAAAGGTCAATGTCACAATTAACTAAGAGGTCAAAACCACATGGGTTAGAATTGAAGAAGGCAGGGTCACACAACTTTCAGATTGGTACCAAATGATGCAGAAGTTGCAAATTATCAATAAAAAGGTCAAAGGTCGAGGTTGCATTTAGCAAAAAAAATCACATTATTGGCTCTAATTGAAGAACAGGTTGTCATAGAAACTGGAGTTTGGCACAAAATAGAGGTGATATTAGAGGTTCAGTGAACACTGGGACCAGAGGGTGAGAGTTGGAGACAAACCTTCAACGAGTCGACCAGGTCTTGTACCAGGAACAGCCTGCGCAGCTCCTTCATACAGGTGTTAGAGTACAGCAGGATCTTATCAGCATATTTACTAATCTGGTCCTGGGACAGAGCGACTTCCATGTCCAGGTAAGATCTGGAAACAAATGTGAGAGAAGAAACGGTTTAATATGAACTACTATTAGTTCATTAAAGTATAGAGGTGGACAAATGTTTTTGGACACCCCATGTATGAACAAAGAAACTAACTGTGTTTTATGGTGAACATTTGTTATTGTGTTTTTTTAAACATTTAAAATCATTCTTTATCATATAATAAAATATTTCATCTCAAATGTCTGTTGTTTTGGATAAAATAGTTGAGTGTTTGTACAGTAACTGTTAAAGTACTAGTAAAACAAAACACAAAAACAGTAAAGACCATTACTGTGTTCTTACCAATGTCCATTTAAGACCCTGCTGGACTATAAGGTGGACTGGACTATAAGGTGGACTGGATTATAAAGTGAAGTGGACTATAAGGTCAACTGAACTATAAGGTGGACTGGACTATAAGGTGGACTGAACTATAAGGTGGACTGAACTATAAGGTGGACTGGACTATAAGGTGGACTGGACTATAAGGTGGGCTGGACTATAAGGTGGACTGGACTATAAGGTGGACTGGACTATAAGGTGAACTGGACTATAAGGTGGACTGGACTATAAGGTGAACTGGACTATAAGGTGGACTGGACTATAAGGTCAACTGAACTATAAGGTGGACTGAACTATAAGGTGGACTGGACTATAAGGTGAACTGGACTATAAGGTGCACTGGACTATAAGGTGAACTGGACTATAAGGTGGACTGGACTATAAGGTGGACTGGACTATAAGGTGGACTGGACTATAAGGTCAACTGAACTATAAGGTGGACTGAACTATAAGGTGGACTGGACTATAAGGTGGACTGGACTATAAGGTCAACTGAACTATAAGGTGGACTGGACTATAGGGTGGACTGGACTTTTTTATGAAGGTTTTTCATATATAAGGTGCATTAAGTGAAGTCAACCTCATGAGATAAGAAATCTAAATTATGAATAAAGTAAAAATTGAGATAAGTCAAAATTTTAAAAAGTCCAAACCATCAGATTCCCAGTCACTAATCACTATCAGAGTTAATCCATATATCAGTCCCACTGTGGTTTTTGTAGAACTAGTTAATATACAGTAACAATAACTGCCTCATGTCCAATAATCTACAACTACTGGGACTGAACAACAACAACTGTAAGGTTATTTTATCAGTTCTGTGTCTGTGCAGTTACTGACTTTACGTTAAGGACAGTTTTTTTTTTACACTGAGCTTCACTCTTACGTCAGTGTCACTTATTTCTGCACATGCTCTGTTCTGTCCAAGTTAAATCTGGATGTTTCAGTCAATGATGAAACGCATCCAGAGCAGAACATGTTGAAACTGTCAAGAATATAGTTAAATTTTTTTCATGTTAACAAGAGAGGAGTTGTTTTGTCACTGTTTGTGATGATAATAATAATAATAATAATAATAATAATAATAATAATAATAATAATAATAATAATAATAATAATAATATTGTATTGATTATTTTTGCATTCTGCACATGTTCGAAATAAAGCATTCAAATCAAATTAAAAAAAAGTCACATCTTTGGAAACAAGAAAAGAGTCATTCAAAAATATTTAATCCAGTAGAATTATGGTTGTCAGTTAATTAAAATTTTACTCTGATTAATCTCAGGGTTACTTTGGAATCATTTTAATTAATCATGATCCAATCAGTTCATGTCAGTCGACTCTTCTGTTTCAGGGTTTGTTTGTTTTTACTCACAAAACACAAATAAACAGTAACAAACAAAATGAGGAAGAAAAACATGAACAAAACATGCTTAGATCCCTAAAAAAAAAAAAGCAATACAAAATATTCAAAAACTCTTCTCACATACTGAAAAAAACAAAAGTGATAAAACATTTAAACCATTTGCAAAAAAATAAAATAAAATTAAAAAAAAAAAAAAAAAAAAAAGATATATATATATATATATATATATATATATATATATATATATATATATGCAATAAATATGTTTATTCAACACCTTCAACTAAACAACTGCTCCATTTAATTATGTTGATTTATAACTTTTACATCAGATTAAACTGAATTGATGATCTGTGGTTGGAGTCTGTTTATCTATCTGTCTGTCTGTCTGTCTGTCTGTCTCTGTTTATCTATCTGTCTGGCTGTCTATCTGTCTGTCTGTGTATCTATCTGTCTGTCTGTCTGTCTCTGTGTATCTATCTGTCTGTTTGTCTGTCCATTGTTCTACTTACTGTATTTCTGCTTATTTTATATTTATTTTTGTCCATTTTCTTGCCTGTTTTGTTAATTTTATATTTTTCTCATTTTGTTAATTTTTCACAAATTTTGTGGAAAATATTTTATTTTTACTCATTTTGATGTTTGTCAATTTTTTCCTTATTTTGTTAATAATTTGATCCTTTTTGACAGCCGTAATTATATCATTTATGATATTTAATGTTGTCCAGAATCTTTTCTTTTTTTCCACCACTGTGTTGTAGAGTGGACTTACTTGAAAGGATGTCCCTCATCGGTTTTCTGCACAGCCTGAAGCACAGACTTGTAGATTCTGAAGCTGATGGTGGCAGAGAGCGCCGCCAAGGCTAAGTACGCTCCCACACTGACCACACTGAACTGGGTCAGAGAGAAGAGGAGCAGGAGGACGCTGCTGAACACGGCTCCAGACTGCTTCACATTCCTCCAGTAGAGCAGGTCAACGGCTGAGGAGGAGGAAGAGGAGGAGGAGGAGGAAGAGGAAGAAGAGGAGGAGGAAGAGGAGGAAGAGGAAGAAGAGGAGGAGGAGGAGGAGGAGAAGGAGGAAGAGGAAGAGGAGGAGGAAGAGGAAGAGGAGGAGGAAGAGGAAGAGGAGGAAGAGGAAGAAGAGGAAGAGGAGGAGGAGGAGGAGGAGGAGGAGGAGGAGGAGGAGGAGGAGGAGGAGGAGGAGGAGGAGGAGGAGGAGGAGGAGGAGGAGGAGGAAGAAGAGGAGGAGGAAGAGGAGGAAGAAGAGGAAGAGGAGGAGGAGGAGGAGGAGGAGGAGGAGGAGGAGGAGGAGGAGGAGGAGGAGGAGGAGGAGGAGGAGGAGGAGGAGGAGGAGGAGGAGGAAGGAGGAGGAGGAGGAGGAGGAAGAAGAGGAAGAGGAGGAGGAGGAGGAGGAGGAAGAGGAAGAAGAGGAGGAGGAGAAGGAAGAGGAGGAGGAGGAGGAGGAAGAGGAGGAGGGGGTTAGTGATGACCACAGTCATTTTGTAATAATCGTCCCAAATGTAACTTTTTCATTTTGTAATAAACTTTTCCAACACATTTTAAAATAAATGTTTCCTCATTATGTCATAAGTTAATTGTACCTTAAACAACGTCAGTGTTTGTTTCCAGAGCTGCTGTGACATCATCATTTATCCACTAACATTCATTTAAAATAATGTAAACTCTAAAGGTCAAAAACAAAAACATTTATATTTAATAAATATATCTGTCATTTAAATTGTCCTAATGTTTAATATGTTTAATTATCAGATGAGACAAAAACCACTGGGAATGTTTCCTAAACAGCTGCTTTAGTTTGAATACAACAACAACAACAACAACAACAACAACAACAACAGCTGCTGAGAGTCTATGTATGAGGCTTAATTTTTAGAGATATTTATATCTTCATTCTATGGGGTCTAAGGAATTTAAAAAAAACGTCTCCATTTTTTATTTTGGCTTTTAGTGCCTTTAAAAGGCAACATTTATAAACAAACATTCTCTGTATAATTTTGTTGCTTGGCCCCGAATAGAGCGTTAATGTTTGTCAGGAGAGCTGGAAGCAGAGAGCACAAAAAACCAAGGGTCAAATGTAGTGATCAGCCCAAGTTAGCATCATGTTAGCATCATGTTAGCATCATGTTAGCATCACGTAGTTGTCAGATAAACAAACTTGGGATCCATTATTTCCAACTTGTCTGCAACTTTTTATTCTTCCATGTCCAGTGTTCCAGTCACCATTTTGACTTTTTCAGGAAATTGCATTTTTATGTTTAGCATTTAACTTGCTTAGATTCCTTTCATTAGTGTTTTTTTCTGTAGTTTGTTTACAGTTCAGTGGTACCGTATATGATGTAGAAAGGATTAGTGACCTTCAGTTTGATATGCTGAATGTTTGGAGACGACAAGGAAGACATTCTCTGAAGTAAAATCAGATACATCTGCACTGGTACCTCAGCCTTCACTGGAAACATCTTTTGTCCATGAGAGACAAAAATATGGAGATGCTGATTTCCCACAGATAAGGAAACAGGAAGTGATCTGTAACTGCAGCGTGTTAAGGTTCAATACTCAGACCTTCTGCCATGTACGGACAAGAGCGAGCTCACGACCATACTTGAGGAAGTTCCCAGTCAGACCATGTGGGATGACAGTGACCAAAATGACCAGGCTGTTACAGACCAAGGAGCTCCTGGTAATAGATGGGATGGCAGTTGTATAAGGACTGCGAAAGACACCATTTATCACCACATGTGTCCAATGGACCAGTCACTTTATAGCTTCTCTGGGTATGAAAACCAAAGAGTATGATGAGATCCATGTAGTGTTTGATCACTATGATCTTCCTTCTTCACTAAAGGAGGCCAAGGTACAAAGCAGCCACCTCCTTAATATGTACGGGACAGGACACCAGTGGGGAACGTGTCTGCAAAACAGTTCCTATCAAGCATCAGAACCAAAGGTAAGCTGTCGACCTGCCAGGAACGCTCTTCAACACTTTATGGGAAAACTACAGGTTTTCATTGTCACATCAAGGCCAGATGTTCCCTCACATTCCTTTCTGTTACCATTTACTGGTAAAGGAAATCTGACATGTTGGCAAACATTAAACAGGTGTTCCCCAGATGTGTGGTCTGACAATAACATCGAAGAATTTGTTTTCCAGCTGTATGAGCCTGGCACTGCCCTGGCACCACTCTGGTACTACCCTGGTACTACCCTGGCACTGCCCTGGTACTACCCTGGCACCGCCCTGGCACCACCCTGGTACTACCCTGGCACTACTCTGGCACTGCCCTGGTACTACCCTGGCACTGCCCTGGTACTACCCTGGCACTGCCCTGGCACTACCCTGGCACTGCCCTGGCATTACCCTGGCACTACCCTGGCACTACCCTAGCACTGACCAGGCACTACCCTGGCACTGCCCTGACACTACCCTGGCACTGCCCTGGTACTACCCTGGCACTACCCTGGCACTGCTCTGGCACTACCCTAGCACTGACCAGGCACTACCCTGGCACTGCTCTGGCACTACCCTGGTACTACCCTGGCACTACCCTGGCACTACCCTGGTACTACCCTGGCACTACCCTAGCACTGACCAGGCACTACCCTGGCACTGCCCTGGCACTACCCTAGCACTGCCCTGGCATTACCCTGGTACTACCCTGGCATTACCCTGGCACTGCCCTGGTACTACCCTGGCACTGCTCTGGCACTACCCTGGTACTACCCTGGCACTACCCTGGCACTACCCTGGTACTACCCTGGCACTACCCTAGCACTGACCAGGCACTACCCTGGCACTGCCCTGGCACTACCCTAGCACTGCCCTGGCATTACCCTGGTACTACCCTGGCATTACCCTGGCACTGCCCTGGTACTACCCTGGCACTGCCCTGGTACTACCCTGGTACTACCCTGGCACTGCCCAGGCACTACTCTGGCACTGCTCTGGCACTACCCTAGCACTGACCAGGCACTACCCTGGCACTGCTCTGGCACTACCCTGGTACTACCCTGGCACTACCCTAGCACTGACCAGGCACTACCCTGGCACTGCCCTGGCACTGCCCTGGTACTACCCTGGCACTACCCTGGCACTGCTCTGGCACTACCCTGGCACTACCCTAGCACTGACCAGGCACTACCCTGGCACTACCCTGGCACTGCCCTGGCAGATGTCAGTAAACTCAGGTGGAGGCTAACGACAAAAGACAGTGGAGGCTCAAAAGCTGCCCCCCACATGAGGGGCATTAGATGAAGCCATCGCCCGTACACATGTTCACACAGTAATCTGGGGTCAAGAACATGTAACTGATCTGAAGTTACCAACAGATACTGGATGAGAAGAAGAGCTGGTACCAATAACATCCACTCAAGTAAATGTAGCTGCAAGAACAGCACATGTATGACCCACTGTGTGTGTGGAGCAGATGAAGATGTTTGTGGAAATATTAGCCAGTGAGATATGATGATGATGAGGATGGAGACACTTCTGTTTAATATGATTGCAAATCTGAAAGTGTTATTGTAGACGACAGCACATAAAAATAGAAAAGCACTCGGAGACCGCAGACCTCCGCCAAGGTAGACACCCCCCACCCCGATCACTGCCAAAATGAAATTAGTTCTTCCTGTTCATATTTCCAACATATCCTGAAAATGTCATAAATATCCGTCCATACGTTTTCGAGTTATCTTGAACAAACAAACATTGTATTTTATATATATATATATATATATATATATATATATATATATATATATATATATATATATATATATATATATATATATATATATATATATATATATATATATATATATATATAATACAATGATAACAAATAATTGTGCATGAAGAACAACTCTTTAAAAAAGATTGTAATACAAACCATATTTAATGTGTGAATTGCAGTAAAATATCAAAATCAGAGGGAAAGGTGAGAAACTGGGAAAAAATGGAGACATATTTTTTCTCAAACTTCAATGACCCTAGAACATATTTCAACCAGTCTCCAAAAATTAACATTGAAATCCCACGAAAATACATAAACTCAGACACTAAATAACTTATTATATAATAAGGAAACATTTACAATAAAATATAATGAAGCAGCTGCAGTTGCTGCTGCGGCTGCAATCGCTGTTGCTGCTGCTGCTGTTGCTGCTGCTGCTGCAGTCGCTGCTGCTGTTGCTGCTGCAGTCGCTGCTGCTCCTGCTGCTCCTGCTGCTGCTGCTGCTCCTGAAGTCGCTGCTGTTGCAGCCGCTGCTGCTGCTGCAATCGCTGCTGCTGCTGCAAACGCTGTTGCTGCTGCAATCGCTGTTGCTGCTGCTGCAGTCACTGCTGCTGCTACTGCTGCTGCAGTTGCTGCTGCAATCACTGTTGCTGCTGCAGTCGCTGCTGCTGCTGCTGTTGCTGCTGCAGCCGCTGCTGCTGCTGCAGTTGCTGCTGAAGTCGCTGCTGCTGCAATCGCTGTTGCTGCTGCTGCAGTCACTGCTGCTGCAGTCGCTGCTGCTGCAATCGCTGTTGCTGCTGCAATCGCTGTTGCTGCTGCAATCGCTGTTGCTGCTGCTGCAGTCGCTGCTGCTGCTGCAGTCGCTGCTGCTGCAATCGCTGCTGCTGCAATCGCTGCTGCTGCAATCGCTGCTGCTGCAATCGCTGTTGCTGCTGCTGCAGTCACTGCTGCTGCTGCAGTCGCTGCTGCTGCAATCGCTGTTGCTGCAATCGCTGTTGCTGCTGCAGTCGCTGCTGCTGCTACTGCTGCTGCAGCTACTGCTGCTGCAGTCGCTGCTAATGCTGCTGCAGTCGCTGCTAATGCTGCTGCTGCCACTACTGCTGCTGCAGCTGCTGCTGGTACGTGCCACACATTTGGGTCAAACCACTGGAGGCTTTTCACAACCCACCGTCCTCAGGAGAGCTTCGTCTGTCACGGGACAGATTTAACCCAGATTCTGTTTGGGTTCGACTGAGCTGAGAGAGCACTGCTGCGACACACAGCGAGTTGTACACAGCTAGAACTGAAACCAATTGAATTGATCGACTGATTGATTGATTGATTATATTGGATGATGTAATTTGTTAACCCCCCATCATTTGCAGACATGACAAACCTACCCTGGAAATGTAATCACAATCTGTCCATAAGTTTTTGAGTTATCTTGTACACAAACAAACAATCAAACAAACAAACAAACAAACCAAAGAACGCCGGCACAAACATAACCTCTGTGGTGCAGGAAATAAAAGCAAATACATGATCCAGTTTAAAATAAACAAACTAAATGAACAGTGAGGATATGACAGTAAAGGTTTTTTTCATGACGGTTGTTTGATGTTGGATGAAGCTGAAGTTAAAAGAGTGACATAAAAATATATAAAACATAATAATATAAAAACTACATTACATAGACAGCATACACAAACATACTGAAAAAAATGTAAAAACCTGAATATATATGCAATTAAAATGTTTATTCAACTAAACAACTGTTTAATTTAATTATTTGAAATTTTACATCAGTTTAATCTGCATTGATGTGTTAATTTTATGTTTGTTTTTGTCCATTTTCTTACATATTTTATTAATTTTATATTAATTATTTTTCTCATTTTGTTAATTTTTCAAATTTTTTTTTTTACTCATTTTGATGTTTGTCCATTTTTTACCATTTGATCCAGTTCAAAATGAACCACAAACTATACTTACATAATAATAATAATAATAATAATAATAATAATAATAATAATAATAATAATAATAATAATAATAATAATAATAATAATAATAATAATAATAATAATAATAATACAAAAACTAGATTACACAAACATTGCACATCATGTTCAGACTTAAACTGATCAGGTTTAAATAGTTTTAAAGTTAATGTTTGTTTTTACATTAGCTGTTAACTTATAAACAGTTCTTCAGTATATTTAAAGTCCAGTATATTTACAGTCCAGTATATTTACAGTCCAGTATATTTACAGTCTAGTATATTTACAGTCCAGTATATTTACAGTCTAGTATATTTACAGTCCAGTATATTTACAGTCTAGTATATTTACAGTCTAGTATATTTACAGTCCAGTATGTTTACAGTCCGGTATATTTACAGTCTGGTATATTTACAGTCTAGTATATTTACAGTCCAGTATGTTTACAGTCCGGTATATTTACAGTCTAGTATATTTACAGTCTAGTATATTTACAGTCCAGTATATTTACAGTCCAGTATATTTACAGTCTAGTATATTTACAGTCTAGTATATTTACAGTCCAGTATATTTACAGTCCAGTATATTTACAGTCTAGTATATTTACAGTCTAGTATATTTACAGTCTAGTATATTTACAGTCCAGTATATTTACAGTCTAGTATATTTACAGTCCAGTATGTTTACAGTCCGGTATATTTACAGTCCGGTATATTTACAGTCTAGTATATTTACAGTCCAGTATGTTTACAGTCTAGTATATTTACAGTCTAGTATATTTACAGTCCGGTATATTTACAGTCCAGTATATTTACAGTCCGGTATATTTACGGTCCAGTATGTTTACAGTCCAGTATATTTACAGTCTAGTATATTTACAGTCCAGTATATTTACAGTCCAGTATATTTACAGTCCAGTATATTTACAGTCCAGTATATTTACGGTCCAGTATGTTTACAGTCCAGTATATTTACAGTCCGGTATATTTACAGTCTAGTATATTTACAGTCCAGTATGTTTACAGTCCAGTATATTTACAGTCTAGTATATTTACAGTCTAGTATATTTACAGTCCGGTATATTTACAGTCCAGTATATTTACAGTCCGGTATATTTACGGTCCAGTATGTTTACAGTCCAGTATATTTACAGTCTAGTATATTTACAGTCCAGTATATTTACAGTCCAGTATATTTACAGTCCAGTATATTTACAGTCTAGTATATTTACAGTCCGGTATATTTACAGTCCGGTATATTTACAGTCCAGTATGTTTACAGTCCAGTATGTTTACAGTCCAGTATATTTACAGTCTAGTATATTTACAGTCTAGTATATTTACAGTCCGGTATATTTACAGTCCAGTATATTTACAGTCCGGTATATTTACGGTCCAGTATGTTTACAGTCCAGTATATTTACAGTCTAGTATATTTACAGTCCAGTATATTTACAGTCCAGTATATTTACAGTCCAGTATATTTACAGTCTAGTATATTTACAGTCTAGTATATTTACAGTCCGGTATATTTACAGTCCAGTATATTTACAGTCCGGTATATTTACAGTCCAGTATGTTTACAGTCCAGTATATTTACAGTCTAGTATATTTACAGTCTAGTATATTTACAGTCCAGTATATTTACAGTCCAGTATATTTACAGTCCAGTATATTTACAGTCCAGTATATTTACAGTCCAGTTAGTGCGTGCTCTACAGACTGTTTCATTGTCAGTTCTGTCATTAATCATGTGATGTGTGCAGATGACCTGGTGGTTTTGAGCCCATGCAGCGCTGCCTTACATGTGTTTACAGTGTGCACACAATATGGTATTTTATATGACATTAAATTCAATGTAAATAAGAATAATGTCATGATAGTGAGGAGTGAAGAAGATAAGAAGATGATGATGATGATGATGATGGTCTAACGCTAACCTGGGCTAATATGTGACTTCATTAGTTTAAATGTTCTGTGTTCAAACCCTTGTGTTTATGCTGTAAATATAACAAACACAAACGCAGTGAGCATATAATGATGCAGGTGCTCCACTGTCCTGTTTGTTTACTCTAATGGACCTGGATGTGATGCACTAAAATGTCATTTATAAATTCATGTGCAGACTGGATTGTTCTCAAAATGGTGTCATTGAACCTCTGGTAAATTCAACTAAGAGTTCTGTGAGGTTGACCTTTAACCTTAGACCAGACTGGAGAGAGGCTTTATATATGTGAATGTTGTGTACTTTTATTATAAATATAGTGTGTATATATACTCTTTAGTAGGCCCTGATATGGACCATGTATTTGTGTCTGACATAAATAAAGCATTGAATTGAAGTTCTTTAGTCATGTGACTAAAACAGACAAAACTAAAGATGGAATGAATAAAAGAACAGTTTTTATAAATACAATGAGTTTGGGTTTTTATCAAGAAAACATTGAAAATGGATGAATGAAAACTCTGAAATGAAACTACGATGAGTTAAATATGACCTCTGTCTGTCTGTCTGTCTCTGTGTCTGTCTGTCTGTCTGTGTGCCTGTCTGTCTGTCTGTCCTCTAACCTTCAGACATCAGATGGGTCAACACCTATGGCTCCATCACGCCACATTTTGATGCCAAGCCAATGGTGTATTTACAAACTTTGTGACCCTAACCCTTTAAACTTCCAAGGATCCACATATAGACTGAAGTAGTCGCTCATAAATGTTAAAAAACCAAACCTGTCCTAAATGTCACATGACCTAATGTAGTTTAACACAGATTGTCACACATCATTAGATATAAACCAGTGTCAGATCAAATATCCACAGCAGGTACAATCAGTCATTTGTTGAAAATATAAATGTCAAACAGCTGATCTGAACCTTTATGTCATAATTATCCACAGAGGAACCATATTCTAACAAACACAGTCATAGTCCAACAAAAACATCCAAAACTAACTCAATAATTATCCATATATAGTCCATAACACATCAGAACATTAATAAATATCCACAAATATTTTATGTATTGCATCATTTAACAGGACCTGCTTCTAATATCCCAGTTTATATGAATATTTTCATTTATAATATAATAATATAACAACTGCATGTTATTAAAATGAACAAAACAACATTTAATTGACCTTATTAAGAAATTTAGGTGAAATTAAGTGAAAGTTTAAAGGGTTAAATTAGGGTTATTGACACATTTGATCAAATCCAACAATAGACTGTGTTTCATATTAGATATCAGATCAAAAATATCCAGTATGGTTTCTACACCACTTCACATGATGTCACAGTGACCATAAATAATTGAACATTAAATGGTCATATCACATAAACACATACACATATTAAAGGATTTTTTTACTAAATGTTTTTTCGGACCCTCGAAAAGGACTATTATTGATCCATAAAATAAAATCTTGAGCGAACACAGAAATGATGTAATGAAAAATAATATCCTGTTTTTATTTAACATGGAAAATACCATTTTAACAACGTTTTATCAGATTTATCAGCAACCAGGCATCATAGAATGTTCTGCTTTTTAATAATATTGAGTTTCATCAAAAATTTGAGAAAAATTAAACCTTGGTGGAGGTCTGGTTTTTATGATGATATTTGTCTAAAACAAATGTACCTTTAGTTGGACCAGTCATTAAAATCAACACGTTATTGAAGAAACCAAGGGTGGTGTAATATTTTATATGGAATGAATATATTTTACCAGAAAGATTTAATACTTTTTATATGGAACATATGCACGTAACAATGTACTGAACTTAAATTAACATTATATCGATAGTATAATCAATAATTGATTTGATCTGTAAAAGTCAGAACATTAAAAAATAATAATAATATTGTTCAACATTTATAAGATAAATATAGTCAAGTGCATTGTTTGGTTCATTAGACAATGATACTCAGTTTACTGCCATAATAGAGTAAAGACCTAAAAATAGTCAAATGTAAGAATTTTTGAACCACAGAATAAAGAAAGAATACATTCTATAACTTGAATTATTTGCTTTAAGAGAGAATACTTATGAAGAATTGCTCCCATGTAGATATTTTACAGTGGTTACATGATCAATTGGAAGTTTGATTATTCAAGCACCGTAATAGTGTTGACTTTTTATCTCATGATTTTAACGTTTTATTTAATAATTTTGGCTTTTTATCTGCGGTTTATAACCAGGTGCAGCTTGTATATTGGTTTTTTTTTATTATATTTTTTAAAATACAGTGGATCCGGCTTATATATAAGTGTGACTTATAGTCTATAAAATACAGTATCTATTACTTTGACCTGATGTCCAGTACAGACGGCGTCCACTTCCTGATCGTGTCAAATATCTATTGGACCATTGATCTGTCGTCCATTTTCTCCTGCTTCAACTGTCATAGTGCTACAGCTGCATCTTTAAAACAATAGTATTTCATTTCTGCTCCAAATAACTGTCGAGTAATTAAACCTCCGCATATGTCACATTACAAAGGACTTGTTTGTCTGTGTTCCATCAGTTCCATCAGCACGCCATCATATTTGCATGTGGTGTTTTTCTTATCACTGACACCTGCTGTGGTCTCATACATATACAAACATACATACTGTTTCTACACTGAACGTACAAGTGCACCGCCTGCGTCCACTACACAATTAATGATTGACCTGTGCTCTGCCAAGGCGAGGGCAGGAATAGAAGCACTATCAGCATTTGACAGATAACGGTTCAATGTGACCTGACCAGGCGAGCGGCTCCTGGTCATTGATAAAGGATGACGATGCTTCAGTGCTTTGTCTCATTTATGCAACAACACGTCGCTCAGGAATAAATCACTCAAATAGTAACTATTCTGTCCTACAAAGTAAAAAGACAGTAACTAGGGCAGCTGTGGTTCAGTTGGTAGAGTGGGTCGTCCAATGACCCAGAGGTTGGTGTCCACATGTCCAAGTGTCCACATGTCTAAGTGTCCTAGGACAAAGACACTGAACCCTTAGTCTCCCAGTAGGACTGACAGAACCTTCAAACCGACTGGTGTATGAGTGTGTGTGAATGGGTGAATGTGAGGCTAATGTAAAGAGCTTTGAACACAACTATAGAAGTGAAGAACATTTAACTGTAGTTTTTGGAGAAAATTAGTTATGGTGTTTTTTTTTCCAACGTTTAAATCATTCTTTATCATATAATAAAATATTTCATCTCAAATATCTGTCGTTTTGTATAAAATAGTTGAGTGTTTGTACAGTAACAGTTAAAGTACTAGTAAAACTAAACACAAAGACAGTAAAGACCGTTACTGTGTTCTTACCAATGTCCATTTAGGACCCTGCCCCAATAGTTTATGAATCCTGTATTAGACTGAAACAGATAATCGAACTATGTAAAATCATCAACATGTTAATTTTCGTTTCATAAGAGATGCAGCTACACATAATAATAACTACCAAACCAAAGAGTACATATGTTACTGCCTTCTTACTTGGTCTGGAACTTTAGAAAGTACGAGTAATAAAAGCAAAAATACAGTAACTGTAAAATAAAAAGTTTATTAGAATTATTGATATGTGTACAGAACTAGTTAATATACAGTAACAATAATCTACCTACAACTACTGGGGCTGAACAACAACACAACTGTCAGTTTGTTGTCTGTGCACACAGTAAATTTTGCAGTGTTAAATCAACACTTAGAGAGTTTATTTAACTCCTTCTAGAGTGTATTTGGTCCCATTGTCTCCAAATTAACTCTCTAAGTGTTGATTTAACACTGCAAAATTTACTGTGCAGTTACTGACTTTACTTTGTAGGACAGTTTAGTACCAGTACGGTACCACCACACACACCCTCTGGTCTGGACTCTTTGGGTGTTGGAGCTTGTAATTCAAAGCTACTAGCTAAAGATGAGAGAGAGTGAGAGTGATAAGGAAGGATTAGACCAGTGTAGCGTTACATGGTCGTCCTTTGGCAGCCTTCTGTGTCAGCTGGAAACACAGGCCTGTTTCCATGACAACTGGGCTGCTGCTCTGTCACCTCTGCTGAACCAGTAGTTCATCTGCCCGCACCTGCAGAACTAGTCTACAGTTTAAGAGTAGGAATGTGAGCAGAGCTGGGATGATGATGATGATGATGATGATGATGATAATGATGTGAAGTTTTGTGCTGCTGAAGACGGGTCTCCTGAGTGTTTTACTCTTCTTCTTCTCTGAGCTGTCCGCCTGCCTGCCTGCTCTAATTTTAGCCTTGGAGCTGTGAGCAGCATAGTGATGACGGCCATCTTTACTCTCCACTAAAAGGCATCTGTAGATGCCAAAACAGGCTGGGTAAAAAAAGAAAGCCATTGTGACTGAGTGTCACTGCTGTTGTACTGTGACACACACATGTAGTCTAGTCTTATTCTGTAACACACTCTGACCTGTTCTGTCGCTCCAAACCAAAGACAACATGTGTCCTTAACACACTTCATATGTTCAACAGAAGAACTGACGAGATGCTCTGAGGACACACGCCCAGACAGACAGACAGACACAGGTAGCACACACACAGCAGCTGTACGAACACACACACACACACACACACACACAGTGCCAGGCAGGTGTTGACTTGTGAGGCGCTGCAGAGTCTGCATGCTGCAGAGTCTGCATGCAGACCCAAAAGCTTTTAGCAGTAGAAGCGTGTACTGACCTGCGGCTCCCATGGCTGAACAGGGAAAGAGGCAGCTGCTTTATCCACGGACAAAAGGAGAGCAGTGGAGGGAGGGGGAGTGCCCCCCCTCACCCCCACCCTGCACAGAAGGGGAGGGACCACAGACACACCAACCAATCAGCATCTGCTTGTGCAGGGAGGGGGGTGTTTATGGACGTCTGTGGGGTGTGGCTGCCAAAGGACGACATTGAAATCCAACACACACACACACACACACACACACATAGACATACACACATACACACACACATATATAAATACACACACACACACACACACACACACATTGTGAAGCTCTTTTATGCTCAGGCTTTCAAACGCAGCCCCACTAACATGTGACAAACACTAAAATAACAAACGTGAATCAAAATGGAAAATTAAAATTCCATCCTATGACTTCAGGGTTCAGTTCTGCTGCAGATAAAAGGACGATGGTTGGTAATAAATAATGTTCATACAGTAGCTGTACTGTCCATTCTAATGTTACTGAGGAAAGGATCTGCTGAGCACCTGCCTGATGCAGTTACCATAGTTACCGTGCTCCATTTTCTCCCCTCCACTCACTGAGAAGATGGGGAGAGGGAGGGGAGGGGCTGTAAGAATAAGGGAGGGGAAAGTTCCACTGGGAACAAGAAGAAACTCATTTAGTCAAATCTGGAGAATCAGCTGCACATGTGTGTCTATACCCTGACATTTAAAGACAGACACTCCCTTTATTGGACAACACAAAAGGACAGTGGCACATTTAAAGGACTTATTCTATGGTTATTTATTAATATTAACTTTATTAAAGGACTCATTCTATGGTTATTTATTAATATTGTTGTTCTTCGTTGTTATTGAATTCATTGTGTGTTGGTTCTATTTATAAAAACGTTCAGATTGTTTTGTTTCCAGTTGTTTTTTCACGGTAGAAAAATGACTGGAGGTGGAACAACACAGTTTACTTCTACTTCCTCATACATGTCCATGACGAGGTGATGAGGCGTCTGTGATTGGCTCAGAATGTGTGAAGGAACACTCCCCCCTCCCCTCTGGCTCTGTGTGTGTGTTTACCATCCCAGAGTAACATCCAGCTAGGTTTGGTGACGTCACTTGTTCTGAAAACGTGCAGTAAAAAAACAGTCTTTATTTCCACAGAGACACATGAACCAGTTTGATCCAATGGGGGAGGGGCTTAACCCCAGGTGGGTGTGGCCAATGTCTTGGTGATGTGTCGTGGACAGACTTTTTCTGAGTGTCTGGTTTCTCTGTTGTTTTCTATGAATGATGGTAAATCCATCAGTGGAGGAGACACACCTGCAGCAAACACAGCATGTGTTGGTAACTCTGGGTGAGCCATCACCATGGTAACTCTGGGTGAGCCATTACCATAGTAACTCTGAGTGAGCCATCACCATGGTAACTCTGGGTGAGCCATTACCATAGTAACTCTGAGTGAGCCATCACCATGGTAACCCTGGGTGAGCCATCACCATGGTAACCCTGGGTGAGCCATCACCATGGTAACCCTGGGTGAGCCATCACCATGGTAACGTTGGGTGAGCCATCACCATGGTAACGTTGGGTGAGCCATCAGATTCCAAAAGAACAACAGTGGTTTTCAGTGGAATGACTCCTTTAACATCAGGCCAGGTTCATATTAACTGTCGCCACAAACAAAGTTTTTGTCAATGGTTTTGATTAATCACATGATCCAACCAGCTCAGATTTAGCTTTGAATAGACGCATACATGACAGTATAAATATATGTAATTATTTCAGGACTGTTAGGGTCAAATCCTCCAGCAAGTGGTTCTGACCAT
>CM035804.1:7881624-7886624 GCA_020466265.1 Siphamia tubifer | reverse complement strand
AGCAGGTGCACAAGCAGTGGGAGGGTTATCCCACATGCGGTAAAAGCAGACGGGTGCAGTGTCATGTGATCTGGGTTTAATGTTTGAACTAAAGTTTATATTATATTAACAGAGTGAACATGTTCTAATGATGTTAATGAGAAACAACCAACAGATAATGATATATTTAATATGGATGTATATGTATATGTATGTGTGTGTGTGTGTGTGTGTGTGTGTGTGTGTGTGTGTGTGTGTGTGTGTGTGTGTCTGTTTGTGTGTGTGTGTGTGTGTGTGTGTGTGTGTATGTGTGTTTTATAATATAATACACTTTATTGTCATATCAACATGAAATGTGTGTTTGGTCTCATCATATAAAACTCAAAACCATAAATATAAGTACATACTTGTACATACAAGTACTTCCTTTACTGTACTTAAGTACAGTTTTTAGGTATCTGTACTTTAATTGAATATTTATTTTTCTGGCAACGTTTTACTTTTACTTACAAAATTTTTAGATACATATTTGTACTTTATACTCTTTACATTTATATAAATATTTGTACTTTATACTCTTTACATTTATATAAATATTTGTACTTTATACTCTTTACATTTATATAAATATTTGTACTTTATACTCTTTACATTTATATAAATATTTCTACTTTATACTCTTTACATTTATATAAATATTTCTACTTTATACTCTTTACATTTATATAAATATTTCTACTTTATACTCTTTACATTTATATAAATATATGTACTTTATACTCTTTACATTTATATAAATAGTTCTACTTTATACTCTTTACATTCTCAGAATAGACTCATTACTTTTTCAAACTAAACAGATGTCAGTAGAAAAATCAGTGGAGAGAAACTGTGACTTTATATATTATATTATATGAATATTATCTCATAATTTTGACTCTTTTTTTCACCAGTAGCTGTATTTCTACTGTAGTACTTTTACCACCTCTGCTTAAGGACATGTCATATCCAGTGCTGTTGTAATTGTGATCAACAGTCAAACAGACAGACACTGTTGTTGTTTACAACAGTATAGTGTCCTCTGTACAATATATTTGTCATGCAAATGTACTTTTAAAAAGACCTGAGGAGCATGAGACATAAAAAACAAACAAACCCCATCAGTCTAGTCCCTGTGTTATCATCATCATCATCATCATCAATCATCCTCATCATCCTCATCATCATCATCATCATCATCATCATCATCATCATCATCATCATCATCATCATCAATCATCATCATCATCAATCATCATCATCATCAATCATCCTCATCATCATCATCATCAATCATCCTCATCCTCATCATCATCATCATCATCATCATCATCATCATCATCATCATCATCATCATCATCATCATCATCAATCATCATCATCATCAATCATCCTCATCATCATCATCATCAATCATCCTCATCCTCATCATCATCATCATCATCATCATCATCATCATCATCATCATCATCATCATCATCATCAATCATCCTCATCATCATCATCAATCATCCTCATCCTCATCCTCATCCTCATCATCATCATCATCATCATCATCATCATCATCATCATCATCATCATCATCATCATCATCATCATCCTCATCATCGTCACTCAGAATAAAGCACTTCCTTTATGGATAGTTTAGGAAAGACGTAATTTTGAATCTAACCAGAGCTATTAATCTAACCCCTTCTGTTGCCCCCCCCTCCACACACACACACACACACACACACACACACACACACACACTCCTTTTCATGTCCTATGAGGACCAAGTTTGTTATAAAGTAGCCATTGGGTAGTGAGTGTAAACTCATCTCTTTTTTTTTTTTCAATAAAATGTACATTAAAAATAATAATACAAATTTGAAAACTAAAAAAATTACAAAATACATTAAAATAATTAAATTAATGCATTTCTAAAAATAAGAAATTAATAAAACATTAAAAAATTATAAATTTTTAAAATTACATAAAAACAAATGCTTCTTTTAAAAAAATAAAATTAAAAATTAAAAAAAAAAACATCTTCAAACTTCCAAAAAATACATGTTTCTCTTCACACTTGTTTCCCTCATGTTTTATGGGGACTTCTGGAAAAGAAAGTATTTATAAAGTAAGAAAGTATTTATAAAGTAAGAAAGTATTTGTTCTTTTCTATTTTACTAGTGGGGACTTTTATTTATATTGAACCCTCCTGGGGACCCGAATTTTGGTCCCCATAGTGTCAGAGGTCCCCATGGTGTGACTGTGTAAACACATCAGTGTCCCCATAAATATAGTAATACACACACACACACACACACACACACACACATTTGTTTCCATGTCTCATGAGGACCAAGTTTGTAATCAAGTAGACATTGGATATTGAGTGTAAACATTTTTATAAAATAAAAATAATAACAATAAAAAATGTGATAAGTAAATTAAACATACAAATAAATAACAAAGAATGAATGCATACATATAATGATTTAAAAAATAAAACACATACATAAAAATAACAATAATAAATTTTTGAATTAAAAAAACATAAAAATAAATACTGTGACTGTGTAAACACAGCAATGTCCCCATAAAGGTAGGAATACAAGCACACACACACACACACACACACACACACACACACCTTCTGTTCACTGCAGACCTGTTGGACCTCAGTGCCAACACCAAGACGGGAGGAAAAATAAATAACTAAAAATCAGGTTTGACTGAACGAGACTGAACATGTGCTCATCACTGTTGCCATGGCAACTGGTGTGGAAGTGAACCTACTGATGAAAACAATTTCTGCTCATGTTGAACACAGCGATGGATGATGTAGGTGCACGGTGCCCTCTAGTGGAGCAGGAAAAAACACAACTGACCTGCTTTTTTTTTAGTGTTTCCAGAACCTTCTCACAGTCTGAGTAAACAAAATAAATAATAGGTTTGTGGTTTAACAGGTTCTACACCAAACACGTTTAGCAGACGTGGGTCATACACTTCCATAGATTGAAATACATTCATTATTCCAACACCAGACCTGTGTGACATTTATGTAGAAGAAGCTCTGAGCTTGTGCAGGAACATAGGATTATGTAAGTTTACACACACACACACACACACACACACACACACACACACACACACACACACACACACACACACACACACACACACACACAAGCAGAGCTACAAACCAAACTATCCATGAAACAGCTTAGAGCATTAACTCCTGCACACTGTGACTTATCTGATCCTTCTACAGTGATGTAAGGAGCTTTTGGACTTTATAATATCTGCACTTTTATCATTTGTCTGTTTCTACTGAGAGCAAAGAGGACAGTAAACAGCCACGCGCATGGATTTGATGTGTTTTTGTGCCACACTCTCTCCTTTTCCTCCTCCAGTGTACCACCAGGGGGCAGATGCACACCCAGCAGTGAGCAGTGGTATGGCCCATTTGGCTTTTTAACAGAGGTGGTTAAAGTACACACATTTTGTACTTCAGTACAAGTACAGTTACTGGTATGAAAAACTACTGTGGTAAAAGTACAAGTACTGATTCAACTCCTTTACTGAAGTAAAAGTAAACAAGTACAACTTCTCAACTGTAATAAAGTAAAAAGTAAAACTGCATTTTTTTTTTGCTATGGATGAAATCATTTTTATTTAAGCAGATTTTTTTTTTTTAAATATCCAAAAATAAAACCTTTAAAAGTGAGTTAGTGTGTAGATGGTGTGTTTTATTGGGTCATGGTACTGACTTTAGTAAATGTTCTTCACTTCTATAGTATCTCTTTACATTAGCCTCACATTCACCCATTCACACACACTCATACACCAGTAGGTTCTAAGGTTCTGTCAGTCCTACTGGGAGACTAAGGGCCAATTCCTCCCTTAACCCTCAATATCCAAAATGTGCGCTCCTGTAAAGTGTAAGTGTTGTCCCACTTGAGGGGCAGTTTGTATAGCTTCAATACTGAGATTCTCAGTATTTTCTTTGTTAATGTAGATATAAAAATGATCAAAATCATTGTATTATCTTAGTTTAGGTCCATTTTATGGATTATGTTCCTCATTGTTGCATAACATGTATTTTTTCATTTTACGATCTTTTGTCAATAGCGGCTGGTGCGGACAAGCTAGCGATCATTTAAGTTAGCTAACGTTACAACAACGGTCATTTATTTTGCAGTGTTAATGTAGTTGTTTTATCAAGATAACAACCTATATAACATGCATGTGCCGATAATGGCATAAGATGACCAGGTTAACGACCAGGCTAATGACTGGGCCGATAAAATAACCGGGCTAACGGGCTATCTTCCGTAGCCACTACGATAAGGATAGTTGTAGCTGGTGTTAACCTTTCATTATGTGGTGACAGCTTAATATGATTGTGTTATTTATACAGATTATTAGTTTGATAGCTCTCACTGAAGGAATAACTTAGAGATAGTCCACAACAATTTAAAACTGTGGATGATAGCTGTGTTTGTGTTTATGATTAAACAGGGTTAACAGTGTAAATATTAAAAAATAATAAAGTTCTGTTTCATTTCAGGGACTACAGAGACAACACAGGCCCTGAAATAAATATATGTACTTTATACTCTTTACATTTATATAAATATTTCTACTTTATACTCTTTACATTTATATAAATATATGTACTTTATACTCTTTACATTTATATAAATATATGTACTTTATACTCTTTACATTTATATAAATATATGTATTTTATACTCTTTACATTTATATAAATATATGTACTTTATTCTCTTTACATTTATATAAATATCTGTATTTTATACTCTTTACATTTATATAAATATCTGTACTTTATACTCTTTACATTTATATAAATATCTGTACTTTATACTCTTTATATTTATATAAATATATGTATTTTATACTCTTTACATTTTATATAAATATATGTACTTTATACTCTTTACATTTATATAAATATATGTACTTTATTCTCT
>CM035804.1:7681624-7876624 GCA_020466265.1 Siphamia tubifer | reverse complement strand
CTAGTCTATAAGGTGGACTGGACTATAAGGTGGACTGGACTATAAGGTGGACTGGACTATAAGTTGGACTGTCAAAATCATCAGATAAAAAGTCAAAATTCCCAGTCACTAAGCAGTCATTAATCCATATACTAGAAAAGCACAGCGTGCACAGACCTTCGCCAAGTTAGACCCCCCACCCCCCACCGGATCACCACCGAAATCTAATCACTTCCAGATCTCCCCATTACCAACCTATCCTGAAAACATCATCATGATCCGTCCATATGAGTTATTTTGTACACAAACAAACAAACAAACAAACAAACCAACGAACGCCGGCAAAAACATAACCTCCTAATAAGTAATAAGTCTTACTGTGGTTTTTGTAGAACTAGTTAATATACGGTAACAATAACTGCCTCATGTCCAACAACCACTGTAAGGTTATTGTATCAGTTCTGTGTCTGTGCAGTTACTGTCTTTTTATTTTGTAGGTCAGTGGTGTTGTGCGCACCCCCTTGGTGTTTGTCGTAGCGCTCGTCCCCGTGGCTGATGTCCATGTAGTTGTAGGATTCCGTTTTGTCGGAACCCAGCAGAGATTTGGGTGTGTCGTCGAGCAGGTCAGAGGTCATCTTGGAGTTGGAGCTGAAGCTGTAGGTGTCGCTGGAGAACTGGGAGCCAGAGGACGGTTTGGGGGGACCGGACGGGTAGGAAGATTCACGGCCTGATGTGAAGCTCTGATTGGACAGTAGGGAGGTGTACACGTCACCGTCGTCATTCAGAGGCTTCCGGAACATTCCAGACATGGGGTCATCTGCAGAGGAACAGAACAGTGAGAGAAAAAAGTAGTAAGTTAGAAAATGAATGTGTAAATGATGTGATTATGTGGTTGTTAGAAAAGGGCCTTTCACACATGATTATCCTCCTGAGGATCAAAGTGGAACTTTGAGCTTTTTTCTATTAAATGTCTTAATTGGAAACTATGCAATGTATCAGTTATTTCCAGATAGATTTTGATTTGATTTGATTTGATTTATTTGAACATGAAGAAATGTAAAAGGAAAAGAAAATGCAGTAAAAAACAATACAAGCATCAAAACCTCAGCCCTTCTGACTGGATGAACTTTTCTCACACATACACACACATACACACACACACACACACACACACACACACACACACACACACACACACACACACACACACACACACACACACACACACACACACACACACACACACACGCACACACATGCACACACACACACAAACACCTACCCACCCACACAACCACCTACCCACACACACACACATACACACACACACACACAACCACCCACCCACACACCCAGCCCCCCCCAACCACACACACCCACCCACCCACACACACACACCCACACACACACACACACACACCCAGTCACCCACCCACCCACACACACACACACACACACACACACACACACACACACCCACACCCATACACACACACACACACACACACACACACACACTGATGAATATTTTTAATGACATTGGGGTTGCAGTCATTTGTTGTTTGAGATAAACATTAAAATTATCTTGATAAGCAGCGCAGCTGTTAGCAGTGACAACAACCTTTAATTATTTTGTTCATTTTTGTTCATTTTACTGAATAATTTTTCTGTGCGTCTTATCAAACTACTTTCATCAGTTGTTGGGCAGTGTTAGCTCTTAGCAGTGTTAGCTGTTAGCAGTGTTAGCGGCTGCTACATGCAGTTGCACAGCTGTTAGCAGTGACAATGCTAGCGCATTGATCGCTATTGAGAGAAAGTAGGTGTGAGTTTTTGTTCAGTGAAGGTTTTGTTTTGTAAATAAATCACTCATTCCAACACATACTGTTTTCAGAAGAAACAGGTTTTTTTTTGTTAACCCCAGGAAGCTACTTTGGCTTTAACCAAAACCGGACCAGAACTGGGATCACAGGACACTGGTGGGGGGTAAGTCAGTGTGGGTGCACCAGAGTAAAGGGGCGTTGTTAGAAGAGAGGGGCGGAGTCAGTGTGGGTGCACCAGAGTAAAGACACATTCATCTGAAAAATACTGAACTGTCCCTTTAAATCAGATTTGACTAGTTACAACGAGTCAGTGGTTGGGCTGGTTCTGCTGCCAGGGGGTGAGGCTGTGGCACCGTGAGAGCAACACAGTCACGCTGGACGCACGGCTGTGCAGATCAGTGAGGCGGCAGTAACAGAGGGTACTTGTACCCAGGGTTGGACAAAGGGGGATTGTCCAGACCCAGAAAAACCACACGACTACAACCAGAGTCTGTTCTAAATTGTGGGTAAAGAGGGTAGTCTGTCTGTGGGCACATCTCTGGCCTGTAATCACTACATGTGCTGCACTGCCCCCCCCCCCATGATCAATGACACAACTGTCATAACCATAACCACACATACTGAGCCCTTAGAGCCAAAAGGAGGTTAAAGGATTTACAGCAGAGCAAAATACATACTGATCAAAGTGAAGTGGTTGAGTTTGTGTGGAACACAAATGGACTGTTTGATGTTATCAGATTAAACATTACTGTGAAAACATTACTGCTACAGTTTACAGCAGAAAATACAGTGTATGGATAAAATATAGATAAATATAATATAATTGAAACACTATCATGATAAAAATGTTAACAGAGGTGGTCAAAGTACTCACATTCTGTACTACAGTACAAGTACAGCTACTGGGGTGAAAACATACTCTGGTAAAAGTACTGATTGAACTGCTTTACTGAAGTAAAAGTAAAAAAAAAAACAAGTACTGAACTGCAATAAAGTAAAAAGTAAAACTTTTTTTTTTTACTGTGGATGAAATAAAACTGATTTAAGTGGAAAAACCTGAACATTTTCAAAAATATCTAAAAACTAGAAAAGCACTTTGAGAGCGCAGACCTCTGCCAAGGTAGACCCCCCCCCCAAAACAAACAAACAAAAACATAACCTCCTTGGCAGAGGTGATAAAAGATTTAAAAGTGAGTTAGTGTGTAGATGATGTGTTTTATTGGGTCATGGTACTGGACAGAACATTTAGGAAAAATTAAAGTCATAAATAGAAGATTAAAAAAAACCCCAAATTATTAGATTTAAAAAATATATCAATTGTGAGATAAAAAGTAAAAATTATGGGATAAGAAGTCAAAATTATGATATTGTCACAATTTCTGATTTACGACCAATTTTTCATACTGTTATTCTGAGAATGTAAAGAGTATAAAGTACAGATATTTATATAAATGTAAAGAGTATAAAGTACAGATATTTATATAAATGTAAAGAGTATAAAGTACATATATTTATATAAATGTAAAGAGTATAAAGTACAGATATTTATATAAATGTAAAGAGTATAAAGTACAGATATTTATATAAATGTAAAGAGTATAAAGTACATATATTTATATAAATGTAAAGAGTATAAAGTACAGATATTTATATAAAAATGTAGGGAGTAAAAGTAAAAAGTTTTCAGAAAAAGAAATACTAAAGTAAAGTACATATCGACAAACTTCATTTCTTTGCCATGGATGAAATAATACTGATTTAACAAGGAAAAAACAGAAAAGTTTCAAAAATATCAAAGAATAAAGCGTTTAAAAGTGAGTTAGTGATTCGATGATGTGTTTGATCAGGTCACAGTTACTCAGTTTAGTGAATATGGACAGAACATTGTGAAATACAATCAAACATATGAGATAATAAATGCAAAAGAAAGAGTTTTTTAAAGTTGATTTTCAGTGTATTTATCATAATATGAAATCATATCATGGCGTGTTTTAGCATAGTTTTGTATTTTAGATTCCTGTCAAACACCTGAATTAAATGTGTCCTTTTGTTGAACCTTTTAAAACTGATCACAAGATCAAACATGATGTTTTGGCAAAAAAACTTATATGCATAATAATGTCCCCATTGGATCATCTTAATTAAACTGAAAAACCCTTTCAGTGATGATGATGATAATGATGGGAGGAAGAACTATTCATTATTTGAGTTGTTAGACTTTTCAAGTTTAGGTTGTATCTTATTTTAAGTGGTTAGCACTCATGCCTCACAGCGAGAAGGACCCTGGTTCTATTCCCACACCAGACCTTTCTGTGTGGAGTTTGCATGTTCTCCCTGTGTCCGCGTGGGTTTTCTCCGTACTCCGGTTTCCTCCCACCATCCAAACACATGCACTGATAGGTTAACTGGTTAACTGGTTAACTGCTTACTTAAATTGTCCATAGCTGTGAATGTGACAGTGATGGTTTGTCTATATATGTTCAGTCCTGAGATGAACTGGCATCTCATACAGAGTGACCTCTGACCCCGACTTCACCCATTGTAGCTAGATTAGGCCCCCAGTGACCCCTGTGACCCTAGTGAGGATAAAGCAGGTTCAGATGAAGAGGGAGCGAGCTTATTTTAAATCACTGGATTTAATTGTGTAAACTAACCCAGTAAACTAACCCAGTAAACTAACCCGGTAAACTAACCCGGTAAACTAACCTGCCTCTAATGGCAAAAAATATTTTTGCCGAATTGTTGGTCTAGTGATGCTCCATAGGGCCTCAGCCAGGACCGGTAAAATCACAATCACAGTACTCCATTTGTGTAGCCAGACTGTAGGGCAGGGCTTAGCACAATGACGACACGGTTGAAGAAGTAGGAACTTATATACAGTCTATGGTCAGATAAGCAGCATGTAAACAGTTTCCTCCACTGTTAGCGGTGTGTTAATGTTAATTAGCCTAGCCTATAGGATGTTAAAACAGATAAACACTAGTTTAGATTTGTTTTTGTTACTCTGTATACATCATATTGTTCGCTGCTCTGATTGCTCGTAGTGCTGGCCTATTACATGCAGAGCAGTTTGAAACATTCGTTAATTCCACCTATATGCATAATGCCAGTGGGGACCAATGCTAGCATGGGCTAAAGAGCTAAGCAGAGATGCTAGCTATTAGTTCCAGATTGGAAGACTGGGTGGTTAAAGTGTAAAATGGAGTGAATATTTGGGGCTATTTATAAGGGGAACTATTAAAGGTGTCATTCTATGGTTATTTATTAATATTAACTTTATTAAAGGACTTATTCTATGGTTATTTATTAATATTAACTTTATTAAAGGAGTCATTCTATGGTTATTTATTAATATTAACTTTATTAAAGGACTCATTCTATGGTTATTTATTAATATTAACTTTATTAAAGGACTAATTTTATGGTTATTTATTAAAATTGTTGTTCTTCGTTGTTATTGAATTCATTGTGTGTTGGTTCTATTTATAAAAACGTTCAGATTGTTTTGTTTCCAGTTGTTTTTTCACGGTAGAAAAATGACTGGAGGTGGAACAACACAGTTTACTTCTACTTCCTCATACATGTCCATGACGAGGTGATGAGGCGTCTGTGATTGGCTCAGAATGTGTGAAGGAAAACTCCCCCCTCCCCTCTGGCTCTGTGTGTGTTTACCATCCCAGAGTAACATACAGCTAGGTTTGGTGACGTCACTTGTTCTGAAAACGTGCAGTAAAAAAACAGTCTTTATTTCCACAGAGACACATGAACCAGTTTGATCCAATGGAGGAGGAGCTTAACCCCAGGTGGGTGTGGCCAATGTCTTGGTGACGTGTAGTGGACAGACTTTTTCTGAGTGTCTGGTTTCTCTGTTGTTTTCTATGAATGATGGTAAATCCATCAGTGGGGGAGACACACCTGCAGCAAACACAGCATGTGTTGGTAACTCTGGGTGAGCCATCACCATGGTAACTCTGGGTGAGCCATCACCATGGTAACTCTGGGTGAGCCATCACCATAGTAACTCTGGGTGAGCCATCACCATAGTAACTCTGGGTGAGCCATCACCATGGTAACTTTGGGTGAGCCATCACCATGGTAACTCTGGGTGAGCCATCACCATGGTAACTCTGGGTGAGCCATCACCATGGTAACTCTGGGTGAGCCATCACCATGGTAACTCTGGGTGAGCCATCACCATGGTAACTCTGAGTGAGCCATCAGATTCCAAAAGGACAAAAGTGTAAAAGTGGTTTTGAGTGGAATGACACCTTTAAGCTCAGTGTATGGATCGTCTCCAGACTATGAATTCAAATCATAGTCGACCTTGACAGGCTCCTTATGTCGCTGAATTTGAGCATGTTCTCAAAAGTGTAATATTTACTCCACAGATATATGTGAACGTTCAGTAAATGTAGAATATTTTTTATTGGAATCCAGCTTCCGGTCATGATCCCCTTTGGTAAACACACACTCTCTCCTCATACAACCAAACCAAACTAATAAATGTGCAGGTATCTAATGTTAATGTGTCTACTCTTTTGTGTACAAATCAGAATGTATTTCTCCTTGAATAAAAACTGGGGCCTTCCTTCTGTTGTTGAGCCTGGCTTCTGCCCAGGCAGCGGTGGTCTATAAATAGTCTTTGGTCCAGCTGCTGAGTTGGATGTGGGGGTTGATCTAAAATAACAGGCCTTGAGGTTTACGCTGGAGGATGCAGACTGACTGACAGAAGACCCAACGGGTCAGGACGTCCCGTCCTCTTCCTTCACTTCCTCTGAAAAGCCTCGCCACCCTTCCCTTCTGTTGTCCTTCCTGCTGCCGCTCTCTGTGCTCATGCTGTTACACACAGTCATTAACAATACATCACACCGCAGTACAATGGCATAAACACTACACACCCATGCTGGGATACAGATGGGAGGGGTCACATGATGAAAGCAGACACTCCTGAGCTCCAGGTTAAGGCGTTTACACTAACTTGTACAGAGACATGACTCCTTCCCACCAGCAAAAGCAGATGAAGGGTTTAAAGGCTGGGCTATGAAAGGATTGGGAAAGAATGGAGATTTGTACAATTTTCAAAATATGATGATGACGTCCGAAGAATTAGTTGATAAATTGTATCAGTGTCTGGTAGATGGGTGTATGGAAACCTGTATGGAAAAGCTGGAAGCTTGGGGGGAAAATGTACATGAACATATCTGGGTGGAGAGATGGCAGGAAGCCCAGTGTGGAACGACTAACACTGAAACTTTGACTATATAATGGGTTGTTATGAATATAAAAGATAAATGTTCTGCACTTCTATAGTTCAGATATTTATATAAATATAAAGAGTATAAAGTACATATATTTATATAAATGTAAAGAGCATAAAGTACATATATTTATATAAATGTAGAGAGTATAAAGTACATATATTTATATAAATGTAGAGAGTATAAAGTACATATATTTATATAAATGTAAAGAGTATAAAGTACATATATTTATATAAATGTAGAGAGTATAAAGTACATATATTTATATAAATGTAGAGAGTATAAAGTACATATATTTATATAAATGTAAAGAGTATAACGTACATATATTTATATAAATGTAAAGAGTATAAAGTACATATATTTATATAAATGTAAAGAGTATAAAGTACATATATTTTTGCAAAAATGTAAGGAGTATAGAGTAAAAAGGTTCCATAAAAATAAATACTCACATAAAGTACAGATACGTAAAAATATCTACTTAAGTACAGTAAATGTTCTTCACTTCTATAGTTGTGTTCCACCTTCATGGTGCTCAAAGCTCTTTACATTAGCCTCACATTCACACTCACACACCAGTAGCTTTCTAAGGTTCTGTCAGTCCTACTAGGAGACAAAGTCAACAGCCAGAGCCTGGATGTGAACCAACAGCCCTTCTATCATTGGACGACCCGCTCCACCAACTGAGCCACAGCCGCCCCAGGTACAAATACAGACATTCTGGCAGGAAGTGAAGGTGTGTATTCCACATATTTTACAGATACAGGCACCATTGACTCCACAGCTGTTTGTCCTGGGTTAACAACCAGAGAATTAAAAAAATAAAAATCAACAATTATTTATAGATATAAGCATATTCATTGCAAAGAGAATAAAAGCTGTAAGTTGGAAATAACACTTGAAAACCAGTGATTAAAAATGTTTACCTGAGCTTCCTGTCACCGTCCCCTTAGAGACACTCTAAGACATCAGAAACATAATTTTAATCACATCTGGGACCCCTTCGTTTGTTATTTATCTGGAACTGACTTATCACATTTGATGGAAGAGTCTGGGGATATGTGACCCCTAACCCTCTACAATGTTCAATATTCATACTCAAACACGTTCAAAGAATATCTTTTATTTTTCCTCGTATGACATGGACTATAATGTGAACCCCATCTGAAAAAATAAGAACAATGGGGAGGGTGGGTGGGGTTGACATACTGCATTTGTTTAATGCATATATATATATATATATATATATATATATATATATATATATATATATCTGTTTATGTTGTAAAATCAATAAAAAAAAAAACCATCTGATGCTGACATGTGAAATGCCTGTGGATGGAAACAGCAGTATAGTACATAAACATAGGCAGTGAAACGTGTTCAGAGGAGTGACATAAATATCCAGGATGTGCAGCTAAAGCGATGTATAATCCTCTTAGCGTACTGGCATGGTATAGGTCCCCTCAGTCATCACCCGCAGCAACAGCAGCATGATCAAACACTGACTGATTGACTGTACAGATACATACTGTGCAGATGTAGGGAAGCACTCAGACTGAACACAGAGGAGGTCTGGGAGTGTCAGCGTTGACTGCTCTAACACACTGGTCCTACTTACAACACACTAACTCACCAGCAGTTGCATCAGGTTGTGCAGCAATTAAGAGACTGGTTGGATGTCGTTAACTGCCCATGAGGGTATCTGCTCGGAGCAGAACGTTAACCCTTTAAACTGTCACTCAATTTCAGCTACATAAAGTCAACTGAACCATTTTAATAACATGCAGTTGTTGTTTGATTATATTATAACTTAAAATATTCAGATAAACTGGGATATTAGAGGCAGGTCCTGTTAAATGATGCAATAGATAAAATATTTGTGGATATTTATTAATGTTATGGACTATATATGGATAATTATTGAGTTAGTTTTGGATGTTTTTGTTGGACTATGACTGTGTTTGTTAGAATATGGTTCCTCTGTGGATAATTATGACATAAAGGTTCAGATCAGCTGTTTGACATTTATATTTTCAACAAATGACTGATTGTACCTGCTGTGGATATTTGATCTGACACTGGTTTATATCTAATGATGTGTGACAATCTGTGTTAAACTACATTAGGTCATGTGACATTTAGGACAGGTTTGGGTGTTGGTAAGCTCAACCCTTTGGTAGAGGTTAGTTTGAACCGTCTCATCATCTGAACCCATTTTATCCTCACTAGGGTCACAGGGGCCTAATGCAGCTACAATGGGTGAAGGCGGGGTCAGAGGTCACCCTGTATGAGTCACCAGTTCATCTGAGGACTGAACATATATAGACAAACTATCACTGTCACATTCACCCCTATGGGTGATTTAGATTAACCAGTTAACCAGTTAACCTATCAGTGCATGTGTTTGGATGGTGGGAGGAGCCAGAGTACCTGGAGAAAACCCAGGCAGACACAAAGAGAACATGTAAACTCCACACAGAAAGGTCTGGCGTGGGAATAGAACCAACAACCTTCTGTCTGTGAGGCACCAGTGTTAACCACTGCAACACCCTGTTAACCACTGCACCATCCTGTTAACCACTGCACCACCCTGTTAACTACTGCACCACCCTGTTAACTACTGCACCACCCTGTTAACTACTGCACCACCCTGTTAACCACTGCACCACCCTGTTAACTACTGCACCACCCTGTTAACTACTGCACCACCCTGTTAATTACTGCACCACCCTGTTAACTACTGCACCACCCTGTTAACTACTGCACCACCCTGTTAACCACTGCACCACCCTGTTAACTACTGCACCACCCTGTTAACTACTGCACCACCCTGTTAACTACTGCACCACCCTGTTAACCACTGCACCACCCTGTTAACTACTGCACCACCCTGTTAACTACTGCACCACCCTGTTAACCACTGCACCACCCTGTTAACCACTGCAACCACCCTGTTAACTACTGCACCACCCTGTTAACCACTGCACCACCCTGTTAACTACTGCACCACCCTGTTAACTACTGCACCACCCTGTTAACCACTGCACCACCCTGTTAACTACTGCACCACCCTGTTAACTACTGCACCACCCTGTTAACCACTGCACCACCGTGTTAACCACTGCACCACCCTGTTAACTGCTGCACCACCCTGTTAACCGCTGCACCACCCTGTTAACTACTACACCACCCTGTTAACTACTGCACCACCCTGTTAACCACTGCACCACCCTGTTAACCGCTGCACCACCCTGTTAACTACTACACCACCCTGTTAACTACTGCACCACCGTGTTAACCACTGCACCACCCTGTTAACTACTGCACCACCCTGTTAACCACTGCACCACCCTGTTAACTACTGCACCACCCTGTTAACCACTGCACCACCGTGTTAACCACTGCACCACCCTGTTAACTACTGCACTACCCTGTTAACCACTGCACCACCCTGTTAACTACTGCACCACCCTGTTAACCACTGCACCACCCTGTTAACTACTACACCACCCTGTTAACTACTACACCACCCTGTTAACTACTGCACCACCGTGTTAACTACTGCACCACCCTGTTAACTACTGCACCACCCTGTTAACCACTGCACCACCGTGTTAACTACTGCACCACCCTGTTAACTACTGCACCACCCATTTAACCACTGCACCACCCTGTTAACTACTGCACCACCCTGTTAACCACTGCACCACCGTGTTAACCACTGCACCACCCTGTTAACTGCTGCACCACCCTGTTAACTGCTGCACCACCCTGTTAACTACTACACCACCCTGTTAACTACTGCACCACCCTGTTAACCACTGCACCACCCTGTTAACCGCTGCACCACCCTGTTAACCGCTGCACCACCCTGTTAACTACTACACCACCCTGTTAACTACTGCACCACCGTGTTAACCACTGCACCACCCTGTTAACTACTGCACCACCCTGTTAACCACTGCACCACCCTGTTAACTACTGCACCACCCTGTTAACCACTGCACCACCGTGTTAACCACTGCACCACCCTGTTAACTACTGCACTACCCTGTTAACCACTGCACCACCCTGTTAACTACTGCACCACCCTGTTAACCACTGCACCACCCTGTTAACTACTACACCACCCTGTTAACTACTACACCACCCTGTTAACTACTGCACCACCCTGTTAACTACTGCACCACCCTGTTAACTACTGCACCACCCTGTTAACCACTGCACCACCGTGTTAACTACTGCACCACCCTGTTAACTACTGCACCACCCATTTAACCACTGCACCACCCTGTTAACCACTGCACCACCCTGTTAACTACTACACCACCCTGTTAACTACTGCACCACCGTGTTAACTACTGCACCACCCTGTTAACTACTGCACCACCCTGTTAACTACTGCACCACCCTGTTAACCACTGCACCACCGTGTTAACTACTGCACCACCCTGTTAACTACTGCACCACCCATTTAACCACTGCACCACCCTGTTAACCACTGCACCACCCTGTTAACTACTGCACCACCCTGTTAACTACTGCACCACCCTGTTAACTACTGCACCACCCTGTTAACCACCCTCCTAATATCTAATTTAAATTTAACCCTTCGACCCCAAACTTCTCGGTCAGTCTCCCCCTTTTGTCAGAAACATGTAATGCACAAAAACACCACTGGGTGGCACTGTCAATGATATATTCAGCTCAAGCTTGTATACCACCAAGGAAGAAGATCACAACTGTGACAACACCTCTGCTATGATCTTATCTTTTGGAGACAACTTTTACAGAGTCTGTTTTACATAAATAATCCTCATAATGTTTCAGAAATACTTTAGTATTAATGTAAGATTTTTTTGGAAAACATGTTGAACCAAACGGTAGAGATGATAGTAAAGGGTCATGAAATGCTAATGCTAATGCTAATGATACAAACATAAAAAGTTAATACATCTAATTTGAACCAAGTCACAAATGATGTTGGTAAGATTGGTGAAGGAGTAATGTTTGAGTTTTAATACTTTAGTTACATTTAGGGTCAGTAAAAAAAACCTGTTTAATGTTATAATAGTCCCTGTGAGGTGGAAAAAGCAAAAAAAAAAAAAAAAAAAAAAAATTATTGTGATTTTTGTAGTGTGACAAACAAAGGGTTAATATTTTTGAGCGAGTACTTCTGGCCTATATGTGGACCCTTGGAAGTTTAAAGGGTTAACTGCCCATGAGGGTATCTGCTCTGACCCTGAACACTTTACTGAACTCAGATGGGGATTGGACGCGACAGCAGAGGAATTCTCAGCTCACATTGTCACCACATGGTATAATCATGTCAGTGAAGGGATGGCACATTTAAATAAATAAATCCTGGTGGGTGTGCTGTGGAGGGCCAGTCCTTTTGTTGTCCTCTGTGCAGCCGCTGCAGCTCCCAAACTAATTCAGCCTGACAATGTGAGCTCTTCTAATTATCAGGCTACACACAAAAACATGTGAGAACAAGCCATATCAAAAGACGCCTGAGTTGGAAAATGAATATATTATCACTTTGAAATGCAGCCCGGTGACAGACACCTACTGACTGAGCAACTGCCGCAGGAATACAATTAATCAACTAACAAAACAATTGAGTGAGTGGCTGTAAAAGCTGCAAAAGTAATCTCTAATTCCTGTTTATGAACAGCTTTGTTCCATCAACAACATCATGTAGATCCTGCTTTTGCAGAGTTTCACACACAGACCGAGGAGACGCTGCTGCTTCATCAGGTCAAACACCAACGACAGCAAGATGATGGACTATAAGGTGCATTTAAAAGATTTATATTTTCTCCAAAAACCACAGTGCAAATTATAAATGGATTAATTCTGGTTGTGTTTAGTGACTGGGAATTTTGACTTTTTAGTCTCATAATTTTGACTTCACTTATAGTGTGGAAAATACGGTAGCTATAAAAATACATAAATGTTGGTTTATGTTTCCAGGCACATATTACAATTGAGCCGGTAATGTTTCAGCTTTACTGTTAAACATCTTTAAATCTGCTGTGCAGCACTGACTCCATTTGGCCGTCCCTCTGACACTCGGAGCCGTGGTGTCACCTTTCAGGAGTTTTCTTTCAGTCCATGACCTTGTGAAAATGACCGTGTCCAGAGGGCTCATTTGTGCCTTTGACAATAAATAATACAGCAGAGCTTTATTATTTTGGGAGTGATCAATGTCCCACTGTTGTACTAGTTCTGTATTGCTTAAATGTATGGAAATGTTAGCAACATAACAAAACTAGTTTGCAGGTCTGGATAGAATTCAAGATTTAAAATGGTTTATTTGCCATTTGTGCAGCAGAACTCATCGGAACTTTTGTGCCGTCGCTCCTAGAAACAAATGAAATAAAACAAGGACACAAGACAAACATTAAACTGTATGTTGGATATGTGTGTGTAACGCTGCTCTACTATTTTTTTAAAGTCTCTTCTTCAGACGTTAAATGTGTTAAATCTTTAATCAGATGAATGAGAAAACAAATGACTACTGCTGGTTAACTGGTTTTTAATACATATGATGTGGTATTATTCCATATATATGCTGGTTTGTGTACATGTATACAATGGATAAGTAAATATTCCACTGGAACATTTCATTAGTTTTATTCTGGAAACATTTTACTTGTAGACCAGTGTTATTTAGGTCATTTTGTTGATTATTTTGGTCATTTTTTTTTGCCAATTTTCTTGATTATTTGGTTCAATGTGGTGATTATTTTTGGTCCTTTTTGTTAAATATGTTGATGACTTTGGTCACTTTTGCTAATTTTCTTGATTTTTTTAGTTAAATTTGTTGGTTATTTTGGTAATTTTTGAAGTGAATGGATCATAATGTGGTTAAAGTAGATCTGACACCAACATTCATTTGAACTAAAACCCATTCTCTTGTTCATTCTAAGAATTTTACATTTTGATCCCATACTTATCTTGGAAACTTGAGCCAAACTATCATTTAAGACTTGACTTGTCTTTATCACTAACACACACTCGGTGGCTGAGCGGTTAGCACTCTTCCCTCACAGCAGAAGGCCCAGGTTTGATTCCCGCACCGTGCAGGCCTTTCTTTGTGGAGTTTACATGTTTCTTTCCTCATATCTGGATGCGTTTCCTCCAGCTGCTCCAGTTTCCCCCGTCACCCAAAACATGTTTGTTAGGGTCAAATCCTCCAGCAGGTGGTTCTGACCATGAGGCTGGTTCTTCAGCTGGTCTGGGTCCCCTGGTACCGCCCATGGGTGCCCACTGTTCCTTACAGGTGCCCCAATGGTATGAAGGGGGGGTTAATGCAGAGGACACATGTTATTGTATCATGTCTAATAAAGTACTTTACCTTTACCATGTGGAAACATTTCATTAGTTTGATTCCAGAAACATTTGACTTGTAGACCAATGTAATTATTAGTCTTACTGTAAACTCTATATTTTAAAGCTCTCCAATCTTAATACGATTCTATCAAAACTATGTTTCCAATTCTAAGTTCTTACTGAAGTCACCTTTTGTTGTAGTTTAACTTTGTTTTCTCGGGGAGCGGCCGCAGTTTACGCTGATAATGTATTGATTTAATTATTGGCAGAATAAATGCATGAGCGTAAGTCTCACACATGACGCCACTTTAATGACTATAGAGAGGAGGAAAATGGAGAATACAAAGACGGTCTATAGCGAGGGCTGAGGTAGAGCAGAAGTATTAAGAGAGGTCGATACAGGAACAGCTGTGCTGCTCTGAGCAACATTGATCCAAGACAAAAGGACGTACAATTACTGTTGGAAACATCGGTACATCTACTATTCTTCAAATGACTTAAGAGCACACGGGGCCCCAACACCCTTTAGCAAACCAAAATCAATCTATAGGCTCTTTAAATAAAAGCTAATCTGTCCCTCTATTCATTCTAAAGCCATCCTCATATACAGCACCTGTGTGCAACTGTATTGATCATCAGTGTCTTTCTGGATGGATGGAGAGGATGTGGGAGGATCCAGACGGAGTGTCTCCAGCTGCTTACTTTGGTGCAGCTGTCAATTTAGCCAGACATTGGATTGGCATTTCACTTTCACTGAGAAGACAGTTTAGTTTAGTTTTTGTCGCATTAAATAGTACAGATGAGGGCGGGGGGGCATGCGTAGGTTACGAAATAACCTACTCACAAAAAAAATATTCACACAATGACTGCGTTTGTAAAAGCCTGTGCTGATAGTAGCTCTAATCCCATGGGCAGTTTAGCTAAGGGATTACTTTACCACCGCAGGCTAAAGAGCCGGACACAGACATATGATCTTTACCAAAGTGTCATATTTCACATACTGCCTTTTAATTGTTTTGGGGATGAACACAGGCGATCATATGACATTAGAAATCTGATTTATTGATATCATAAGAGCAGCAGTGCTTTTCCTTTTGTCTTGGTTATTTATTTATTTTCAATGTGGTAATTATTTTTGGTCTTTTTTTGTTAAATGTGTTGATTATTATGGTCACTTTTGATCATTTTCTTGATAGTGAGTCTATTTTGTTGGTTATTTTGGTGTTTTTTTCCCCCAATTTTCTTGATTATTTTGGTCAGTTTTTGCCAAATTTCTTGATTATTTTAGTTTTTTTTTATTTTCTTGATTACTTAGTTTAATTTATTAGTTATTTTGTTAAAAAAAATTGCCAGTTTTCTGGATTATTTAGCTACATTTTTGGGTTATTTTAGTAATTTTTCCAACTTTCTTGATTAGTAGGTTTAATTTGTTGTTTATTTTGGTCTTTTTTTTGCCAATTTTCTTGATTATTCATGGTCATTTTATACCAATTTTCTTGACTATATAGTTCAATGTGGTAATTATTTTTGGTCCTTTTTGTTAAAGGTGTTGATTACTTTGGTCGCTTTTGCTAATTTTCTTGATATTTAGTTTAATTTGTAGGTTATTTCAGCAAGTTTCTTCCAATTTTCTGGATAATTTAGTTTAATTTCTTGATTATTTTGGTCCTTTTTGTAAAATGTGTTGCTAATTTTCTTGATTATTTTGTTCATTTTGTTGATTATTTTTATATTTTTTATCATCCCCTGCTGATGAGCTTTTTGAATTTGGACCTGTTATTTTTTCATGTGTCCCTTTATCCCTTGGCATTAGCTAATTGGTGCTGGAGACAGATGAGAATGAATGGGATTGGAAATCTGTCAGATAACACATAGGACGAGCACTTGGGGTGAAATCATCCAGGGAAGCAGCGTTATCAGCTGCAACAGAATATACTGGACACGGTTTATTACTCACTTAATCATGGAAGGTGATTTTTTAAGAGCGAAAGGAGGTGAATGTAGAGAATTTACAAACTTCACAAACACTGATATCCAGGCGTCAACAAATATATGAGCCAGACCTGATGTTTGAGCATCTTCATAGTTAAGTTTTCTAATTAAGTACACTTCTACTTTGTCTCAGATACTGCCTCTGTCACTCTGACGTATGAGAGGAAATTCTGGCAGAAGGACTTTTTTAATGTGCGACTGTAGAAGTGTCGATCTCTTCCTCAACCTCATCTTTAGATTAGGTTCCTAAACCCAATCAAACTGCTTCTGAAAGGTGACAAATATAGGAGAAAAACAAAAAAAAAATAATGAAAGAAAGCCTAAGAATCACATTGTCCTTTGGGTGTGAACCTACTGTCTAATGGCTGTTCAACCACAACAATCATCTTCACTTATGGACTTATCGACTTTGTATGAGGACTGCACGATGTTAGAAAAAAACTGACATTGCAATTTATTATAAATAAATAAATAAATTATATATATATATAGCGACTGGATAGCTTAGGCAAGGCCCTTTACGCCTTGCATGCCAATACCTCACGATGAGCGATATGATAAATAGAGTCATACTGGCTTGGACAGCGCCCAGGACAACAAGGTCCCCGTCAGGGATTGAGGAACCAGGAGACCCTGATGTTAAATTGGCTACTGGAACAAGACATTCATAGAGCAGGACAGAGAACATGGTACTGATGGAGTGTTACTACGGGAGTAACCCCAGTGAGAGAGGGTACATGCAGAGGATGTGGGAGAAATGCTTGCTTCGAAACCCCACATCCTCACTGACTAAGAAACAGCTCTTAGCTCAGTTTTCGAATATCCGCAATAAGAGGTTGGTATCACAGCTAGAGATTGATGAGGTACAGCGTTGTACCTCATCCACGGTACAAAGATGCTACGGCAAGGGGGAGGCAGGACGACATGTCAGCTTGGGTGTGGTTTCACCATCATCCCTAAATATCAAGATTGGGTACTAAGCCCCAGAGACAGGAAGACTGAACACAAGAGCAGCTGACCTGAGAGAGAGAATCATGAAATCCTAGGGGAACCTGATTACCTGATTGCCAAGGCTAAAGAACAAAGTACCAGACCAGTCTGTACTGGAGGACCTGAACACTGCACTGTAAACTGTCTCTACCACTACCATCACTGAGACCAATCAGCAACAGTAATCCTAGAGATGCTTGGCTACAAGATGAACAGCCAGAGCAGCCAGAAGGTTGCCCCATGGAGGAGAAGGCTAGAGGCAAAGATCATGGCAGCACGGAGAGAAGTCAGTGTTTTAACAGAACTAAGTAGAGGTGTGAATCTGAGGAAAGAACTGCCCAAGAAATATAACAAACTGTCCATAGCTGAGGCACTGGAGACTGCTAAGAAAAGACTCACAGAACTAGTTACCCACCTAAAGAGATACACAAGAGAGGTAGAGGCGAGGAGAATAAACCAGGTGTTCTCCACCAACCCAGCTAAGGTCTACTCTCACTGGCAGGGGGACAAGGTGACAACGGACCCACCTAGGACTGAGACTGAGCAATACTGGAAGAGCATCTGGTAGAAGGAGGCAACACATAACACCAATGCCCAATGGTTGAAAGACTTACAGGCAGAGCACAGCCAACTCCCAACCACATCAGACAGGACCCCAGGAGTAGGCTGTGTAGAGAAGCCCCTGAGACAGTCCAGGTGTAAGATGGTGGCAGGCAAGGCATACATGGAGAGGCATAAAACCAGGTAGCAGGCATACTGTACAGGAACATCTGTACAGAGTATGGGCTGGAGGTCAAGGTTCAAGATGGGAGAACCCCCCAAAGGTGACAGAGAACAAACAGGCCAAGATCCTGTGGGACTTCCAGATCCAGACTAACAAGATGTTGATGGCCAATCAGCCTGACATAGTGGTGGTGGATAAACATGAGAAGACAGTGGTGGTGATAGATGTAGCAGTCCCCAGTGATAGCAACATGAGAAAGAAAGAACATGAGAAGCTTGAGAAATACCAAGGGCTGAAAGAGGAGTTAGAGAAAATGTGGAGTGTGAAGGCAACAGTGGTACCAGTAGTGATGGGGGCACTAGGGGCAGTGACCCCCAAGCTGGGAGAATGTCTCCAGCAGATACCAGGAACAACATCAGAGATCTCTGTACAAAAGAGCGCATTGCTAGGAACAGCTAAGATCCTGCGCAGAACCCTCAGGCTCCCAGACCTCTGGTAGAGGACCCGAGTCTGAAGGAGACACTGCAACAAATAATGAAGAAACGAGTTGTTGTTTCATTGTTTTATTTTTGGTTTTATTTTGAAAAACAAATGAACGATTGATACAGAGATTCTGGACAAATATTTTCACTTTTTCATTCCAGACACGTGAACTAGCAGCTTTTACCTTCACTGACCCCCACCCCCCAACCTTCCTATTCCTCTTCCTCCTCCTCTTCCTCCTTCTCTTCCCCCTCCTCCTCTTCTTCTTCCTCCACCTCCCCCTCCTTCTCTTCCTCCTTCTTCTCTTCCTCCTCCTCCTCTTGCTCCTTCTCTTTCCCCTCCTCTTCTTAATCCTTCTCTTCTTCCTCTTCTTCCTCCTCCTCCTCCTTCTCTACCCCCTCCTCTTCTTCTTCCTCCTTCTCTTCTTGCTCCTTCTCTTCCCCCTCCTCTTCTTCTTCCTCATCCTCTTCCTCCTTCTCTTCCTCCTCCTCCTCCTCCTCCTCCTCCTATCTTACTTCTTTATCTTTTAGTCTGAATAGCCCTAGCGCCGCTCGGCCCCCTGGGAACAGCAGAGCTCTCTCCAGACACAGATGTACTGTGCTGGCTAATGCAGTCCACTAAGTGCTTTCTCTATCATACAGATATGGAAAAGACCCAGACAGACATATGCTGCCTCATCCTTGTCACCGACGATATGTTGAAATGGATAAAGACTACTCCACCTTTCAGGGAACTGGATTCTGGGAGAATATTTTTCACTAGGGATCCTTTTTGTCACAATGTGATGAAGTGACCATTAGAAAGAAAAGTGAAAAGTGATGAAGAGCTGCAGCACTTACAGAAATAAAAGTCACTATGAGGTGTGCACAAGACACTAAATGTCAGAGATGGTCAAAGTACTCACATTATGTACTGCAGTACAAGTACTGATTCAACTCCTTTACTAAAGTAAAAATAAAAACTTCTGATCTGTAATGAAGTAAAAAGTTAAACTGTATTTTTTTGCAATGGATGAAATATTATTTATTAAAGCACAAAAAAAAACTAAAAAAAAGGAAAAAATATCCAAAAATAAAGCCTTTAAAATTGAGTTAGTGTGTAGATGATGTGTTTTATTGGGTCATGGTACTGAGTTTAGTGGGTATGGACAGAACATTTAGGAAAAATTAACAAGTCATTAATAATAAACAAAAGCAAAATTATGAGATGAAAAAGTCAAAAAAAAATGAGGAAAAATTTCAGAATTATGATATAGTCACAATGTCTGATTTATGACTTATTCTTCATACTGTCACATTTGTCTAGTTTGAAAAAGTAATGAGTCTATTCTGAGAATGTAAAGAGTATAAAGTACAAATATTTATATAAATGTAAAAAGTTTCCAGAAAAATAAATACTCAAGTAAAGTACAGATACCTAAAAATATCTACTTAAGTACAGTAAAGGAAGTAAATGTTAAATGTTCTTCACTTCTATAGTTGTGTTCAAAGCTCTTTACATTAGCCTCACATTCACCCATTCACCAGTAGGTTCTAAGGTTCGGTCAGTCCTACTGGGAGACTAAGGGTTCAGTGTCTTTGTCCAAGGACACTTGGACACATGGACAAACAGACCCACTCTGCCAATTGAACCACAGCTGCTTGAAGTAATGCAGTACTTGTACTTGTACTTGTACTTGGTTACTTCCACCTCTGGTAAATATGCACTTAGCTGTTCTCTGTGGTGCTGTGTACCAGGGTAGGACTGTTAGTGTTGGACAAACCATCTGCTAGAGATAAGTTGAGCTGTGAAGTTTTCACCCGATCATCATGCAGCAGTATCTGCCACAACTTTCCTCCTCTGGCTCGTTGAGTCATGACAGGATATGAAAGGCTACACTGCACTGTGTGTGATCCAGGGCTAAGGCTGTGGCCTATGGTCATTTAATACAGCTGAAATCAGCATCATTGAGGTCCTGTGGGTAGATCACTGTTGTGAACAAGATTTAGGACAAGCACGGATCGATTACCTCAAGATGAAATCCTAGACACCCCGAGAGTATCTGACGTTCTGTTCTGTTGAAAGGTGAAACTCCTATCAATTAGCTCCAAACTCCCCAAACTTGGAATATACAGGGGTCAGTGTTAGTCATAGTCAGACTAGGCGGTCGCCTAGGCAACCAGATGTCTTGGTGGCGCCAAGTCCCACAGAATTATAATATTAAGATAGTGTATTTCATGGACTATAAGGTGAACTGAAAATACTTTAATTTACTGACAGTGAAACTAATATATGGATTAAATCTGTTAGTGTTTAGTGACTGAGAATTTGGACTTTTTATCTCATAATTTGGACTCTTTTAAAGTTTGATTTTCAGAGTGTGTTTTGTTCCGTGTTCCAACTCAACAAGGTTGAGAGTTATTGTGACTGTTTAGTTTCACTTAATGCACCTTATATTTTAAAAAAATAAAGAAAAATTAACCATTCATTGACAGTTCACCTTATAGTGTGGAAAATACAAGTAAATAAATCATTAAACTTAACATTGACAGTGATTATTCATAGACACTCAGTACGTACTCCATCAGATGTAGGACACTATGTTTACAGATGATCATTTAGAATTACACTAAAATGAAAGAGGGGTGTTGGCCTAGTATTGGCTTAGTGTTGGCCTAGTGTTGGCTCAGTGTTGGCCTAGTGTTGGCTTAGTGTTGGCTCAGTTTTGACCTAGTGTTGGCTTAGTGTTGGCTCAGTTTTGGCCTAGTCTTGGCTTAGTGGTTGCTCAGTGTTGGCCTAGTGTTGGCTTAGTGTTGGCTTAGTGTTGGCTCAGGGTTGGCCTAGTGTTGGCTCAGTGTTGGCCTAGTGTTGGCTTAGTGTTGGCTCAGTTTTGACCTAGTGTTGGCTTAGTGTTGGCTCAGTTTTGGCCTAGTGTTGGCTTAGTGTTGGCTCAGTTTTGGCCTAGTGTTGGCTCAGTTTTGGCCTAGTGTTGGCTTAGTGTCGGCTCAGTGTCGGCTCAGTGTTGGCCAAGTGTTGGCTTAGTGTTGGCTCAGTGTTCGCCTAGTGTTGGCTTAGTGTTGGCCTAGTGCTGGCTTAGTGTTGGCTCAGGGTTGGTCTAGTGTTGGCTCAGGGTTGGCCTAGTGTTGGCTCAGTGTTGGCCTAGTGTTGGCTTAGTGTTGGCTCAGTTTTGGCCTAGTGTTGGCTTAGTGTTGGCTCAGTTTTGGCCTAGTGTTGGCTTAGTGTTGGCCTCGTGTCAACCTTGGGCACCACATTGACCAGAAGCATATATATATATATATATATATATATATATATATATATATATATATATATATATATATATATATATATATATATATATATATATATATATATATATATATATATGTGTTTTTTAATGAGAGAGAAGCAAAGTGAGAGTGAACTCTTACAGAAGGAGCTGGTAGAAATGAACGCCTTTGACAAAGGTCAGAAAAGACTATAACATGTCTGGTCAAGAGGAAAATGCCCATTCTGCCCTGTTAGATGTGATGAGATCTGTACTGTTCCCACCAGGAACATAAGTGACAGAGTGGATTCATTCACTGGTTTGGACACAGTTAACAGGACAATAAGACACAGCTATGCTGTGTTGAAGGAATCAAAATGCAACCTGTATGTGTTGACGTGTGGTATTTTCTCTGTTACACAACTGTGAGCCACTCCAAAACTATTATGAAAGTTAAGACCTGGGAACTGCAGAAACTGTTCAGTCAGTGATTTTCACTACAATGCTATATACATCTATATACTGTCTATCATTACACTACGTTTAGCTTAACCTGTTCTGTCCTACAAAGAACAAACACACTAACTGTGTTTTATGGTGAACATTAGTTATTGTGTTTTTTTAAACATTTAAATCATTCTTTATCATATAATAAAATATTTCATCTCAAATGTCTGTTGTTTTGGATAAAATAGTTGAGTGTTTGTACAGTAACTGTTAAAGTACTAGTAAAACAAAACACAAAGACAGTAAAGACCATTACTGTGTTCTTACCAATGTCCATTTAGGACCCTCCTGGACTATAAGGTGGACTGAACTGTAAGGTGGACTGGACTATAAGGTGAACTGGTCTATAAGGTGAACTGGACTATAAGGTGGACTGGACTATAAGGTGAACTGGACCATAAGGTGGACTATAAGATGTACTGGACTGTAAGGTGAACTGGACTATAAGGTGAACTGGTCTATAAGGTGAACTGGACTATAAGGTGAACTGGACGATAAGGTGAACTGGACCATAAGGTGGACTGGACCATAAGGTGAACTGGACTATAAGGTGAACTGGGCTATAAGGTGAACTAGACTATAAGGTGAACTGTCAATAAATGGTTTTATGAAGGTTTTTCATATATAAAGTTCATTAAGTGAAGTCAAAATCATGAGACAAAAAGTCTAAATTCCCAGTCACTTAACACAAACAGAATTAATCTATATAACTAACATAGACTAACTACTATAGACTAACTTCCACAGACTAACTACCATAGACTAACTACCACAGACAAACTACCACAGACTAACTGCCATAGACTAACTACCACAGACAAACTGCCATAGACTAACTACCATAGACTAACTACCACAGACAAACTGCCATAGACTAACTACCATAGACTAACTACCACAGACTAACTACTATAGACTAACTACCACAGACTAACTACTATAGACTAACTACTACAGACAAACTGCCATAGACTAACTACTATAGACTAACTACCACAGACTAACTACTATAGACTAACTACCACAGACTAACTACTATAGACTAACTACTACAGACAAACTGCCATAGACTAACTACTATAGACTAACTACCATATACTAACTACCACAGACTAACTACTATAGACTAACTACCACAGACAAACTACCATAGACTAACTACCATAGACTAACTACCACAAACTAACTACCATAGACTAACTACTATATACTAACTACTATAGACTAACTACCACAGACAAACTACCATAGACTAACTACCATAGACTAACTACCACAAACTAACTACCATAGACTAACTACTATATACTAACTACTATAGACTAACTACCACAGACAAACTGCCATAGACTAACTACCACAGACAAACTGCCATAGACTAACTACCATAAACTAACTACCACAGACTAACTACCATAGACTAACTACTATAGACTAACTACTATAGACTAACTACCATAGACTAACTACCACAGACAAATTGCCATAGACTAACTACCATAGACTAACTACTATATACTAACTACCGCAGACAAACTGCCATAGACTAACTACCATAAACTAACTACCACAGACTAACTACCACAGACTAACTACCACAGACTAACTACCACAGACTAACTACTATAGACTAACTACCATAGACTAACTGGATCACCACCAAAATGTAATCATTTGTTCCTTGTGACACTAACAACACATCCTGAAAACGTTATTAAAATCTGTTCAAAACTTTTTGTGTAATCCTGCTGACAGACAGACAGACAGACAGACAGACAGACAGGCAGGCAGACAGACAAATGGGCTTGATATAATAACTTTAATTTGAGCTTTAATGGACAATCAATCATCATCAGTTAATTAAATGTAGGAAAAGACCTGGTTTTCACATACGAATTCAAAATACTGACCAGAATTTTAGAGTAAATGCTGATAAATCACTTAAGAAAAGTTTAAAATAGAGGGAAATAAATAATTTGGGGACTGCCACATAGCACTGGGTGTTTATGGGTTAAATTAGCACAGACAGTTTTCCTATTATGTCTGCTTATCTGTAATCAACAATGTGCCTGTGTTTCAGTGATATTAAACTCACCAAACTGGGGCTTTTCTAATGTTTTCAGACCAGTAGCAGTTGGTGGAATCAAACAGCCCTTAGCAGCAAAGAGAGGAAGCTAGGCAGCAGGGTTTTTTTTAAACATTAACTCATGAATTTTTCAGTGAATCTGTGAATGAAAGTGCAGGGCTCTAGTTTTGCTTGCCAAGTGAGCCCTGTTTCTTCAAGATTAAAAATAGCAGCATTAGCTGGGCTGTGTTGAGGATAGTGATGGACGTAGCACTGAGGTCTGCATAGTGTTCCCACCAAAAACATTACCTCCACCAGCCAAAAATATAACAATATACCTGTTAAGGTCTAAGGGAGGAGCAGAACAGAAATGCAGGGTTGATGGTAGCAATTGGTGGTACGTCCAAAAACATATATCCTGCTATAATTTGAGCCACTGGTGGTATATGGTATATATCAGGGTATAGTACTTTTGTAGGATACTATATATAAATAATAAAGTATGAATGACAGCAGAACAGTTTGTTAGTGGTCATATAACTCCAAGTGGAGTATTTCATATTAGTTCAGACTTTCTTCATATTCATAACAACACATCTCAATGGTAGCAATCACTGTAGAAGCACTTAGCATGCTAACGTTAGCGAAATGATAACTGTGAACAATGATTTTAGTTGCTAACACCAGCCAGTTACCATGACTAACAGTAACTCAACTGGATACAGTAACATACAGTTATTAAGGCTGGTGCAGTGTGTTAAATTTAAGACAGTGTTAACGTTTAACACAATTGTTTTGTTGTCATTATAAACTCTATGGCTGTCATGACTTTAGCTGTTAGCTTGTTAGCTCACTTTTCAGACACCATGTAAATTAAATTGTAGAGTCCTGAATCTAAATATGTTGTCATCACATACCATTATAACCAATAGTACACTACATAAACTATATATTTTATATTTGTAGATTATTTAAACTAACTGTTTCTGCTAACACAACATCTAGGAAAACTGTGGTGCTAGCTGCTTCTTAGAGGCAGCCGGCGGATGTTCAAAACTTTGCATTACTGCCATCTACAGGATGGACGGTAGAACCATGTGAATAAAGTCTGTACCGTGGACAAAAAAAATGAATAAGAAATGATACCTTGCATGCCGTCCATTCCTAGTTGATGGGACTATAATGGTTTATTATTGAATATCAGGCTGAGTAAAATCTTCCGGTCAACCCTGGGGTTATAACATGTTCTTTCCAGTCACAATAAAACCTCAGGCTTAGTGCTATAAATAGATAATCATCCCTGCACCCAAAACATATAGAAGCATTCATTTTAACAGAGGTGGTTTCAGCAACAGTGTCCATAGGCTGTGAAAAGTTCAACAGGCTATTTGCTGAATGAAAGCTGCATCCTCTGAAGCCTCCATGCAGATGACAGCTTCATTAGCCAAGTGTGTGTGTGTGTGTGTGTGTGTGTGTGTGTGTGGGGGGGGGCATCAAACATCTTTAATTTATAACACCAAAGTAAAGTCAGTAACTGCACAGACACCAAACTGACAACAATAACCTTACAGTTGTTGTTGTTCCGTCCCAGTAGTTGTAGATTATTGGACATGAGGCAGTTATTGTTACTGTATATTAACTAGTTCTACAAAAACCACAGTGGGACTGATATATGGATTAACTCTGATAGTGATTAGTGACTGGGAATTTAGACTATCTGATGCTTTGGACTTTACTTGATGTGTCTTATATATGAAAAACCATTCATTGACAGTTCACCGTATAGTACAGTAAATACATTAATTCCATCATGTGTTTCAGTCTAATACATTGATTGACAGTAAACTATTCGGGCAGGGTCCTAAATGGACATTGGTAAGAACACAGTAATGGTCTGTACTGTATATTTGTTTTGTTTTACTAGTACTTTTTACTGTTACTGTACAAACACCAACCAAATAGATATTTTATTACATGATAAAGAATGATTTGAATGTTGACCCTCCCCACAACAATAACTAATTTTCGGCCAAAAAAAAAAAATGCAGTTACTGCCTTTTTGCTTTGTAGGACAGCACAGTCCAGCCAGGCCTACAGCATCACTGTTATGGGATGAGTCAGTATGTTCTGATGGAAGTTCCTTTTCTTTGTTTTCAAACACAAGTTTTAACTCAGCTGATAGGCAAACCCCCTCCTCATGTGTGCATGTGCATCTAAGGAGAAAAAAAAGAAAAGCCTGCAGCAAAACCAACCTAATGTGGCAGAAACACTGCTCCACATATTTATACGTAGCCTGGGAAATGTATTGGGACATACATATAAGTACGATAACTGCTCGCTTTACCTGTAGATGCAGTTTCCATAGCAACTGGAGGCCTTTTTCCGTCGTCCTGGAAAGGATGAAATTGTTGATCCAGGTCGCCTGTCGCCTCGCCGCCTCTTGGCTTAAAATCATCACGTAGCTCGTCAAAGCGAGTCGAAGGGTTCCCAAACAGGCCGTTCCTCTCATAGTCATCCCCGAACCACTTCCCTTCCGAGCCCAGCTCCTCAGCAGACATGCTTCTTCTTTATATATCGATACAGATATTATTTATGATGTCTCCCGCTTTGTCGGACAGAGGATAAGAGGAGCTACTAGGTTGTTTCCAGTGAAATCCTTTGCGGTTGGGGATGAGTGACGGAGACAAACACAACAATGCGGCTCCTCCTGGCGTCTGTCAACTGGAGCGGATGGGAGACGCCGCGGATGAGGCGGTGCGGTCGATCGGGGAGCAGGAGCCGGAGTGAGGGTGATTGTTTTAGTTCAGTGCTCCGACGGTGACGTCATGGTGTCCGTTGGCAGTGGGCACTTTATATGGGGCAGAGTCAAATGTGAAAGGCACTTTAATACACAAATAAAAGTGGCTGCAAAATCAGATGGTGCTTAATACAGACGTCTAGGATTAGCACAGTGACGGAGCATCATCAGCTGCAACGAAACGAATTAATTAAAATAATTTTAGAAAAAATAAAACAATAGAAAATGAACGTATGGTGCTTTAAATTGCACGAAATGTTAAGTATTGTGTTTTCTCTGAGATAAACAATGTTCCGTATCTTTTTTGAAGACTCACTAGAAAATTATCCTGCATTGTTGCGTCCCCTGGTGGTAGTTTTAAAGACTAGCAACATAGACCAGCGTCTCCATAGCAACCAGACGCTTTTACACGGACACAGGTTGATGCCAAAACACTGCTACTTTACCAAAAAGTATTTGCTAAAGGAGGACACTTCATGTCAGTTGCGGTGCGGGTAAATTTGTCTGCTTGGTAAGCTGGGGTAAAATCTTTTTACCTCACTGTAAATTAAATATAGCACGTACCGAATATCCATTATGGACCATATTCATAACGCTATGCGCTAAGCTAGCTGTTAGCATAACTTTGTAAGCTAGCAAAGTTAGCATCATATTGTGGCGACATAACTTTTTTTTTTTTATTATTTAACCTGGCTGCAAATGTAACTGCTGTTTCTTTTCCTTTGTCCACATTTCAATTGTCGCTTACAGAAAGTCACAGAGATGAAACGCTGTAGATAATAGAGGGAGAATAATAAAGACATTTTCTCAAAGGGAGTTGGACTGCAGTGAAATGATACAGAGTGAGAAACAAAAGCCTCGGAGTGATGAGGAGGTGGTCAAAGAACTGGTGAGTATAATAAAACTGACACATTTTTTATTAAAATCCTACATATTTTCTGTCTTTTATAGAGTTAAACTCAGCCTTGACCATAGTACTCTACCACAGAACACAACAGGTTATGTTACAGTTATGTATGTTGTTCTTGTTGTTATTATGTTATTAACTACATTACATTGTAAGATTCATGTACTTTGTACTTAATGATAAATAACATTGAAAGAATAAATGAAATAAAATTTCTTGGAGTCATAATTGACAGAAAATGATCCTGTAAGTCACATATACAGAACATTACAGCCAAAATAGCTAAATCAATTACATTATTAAACAAAGTCAACTATCTTGAAAGACCAGTCATCACTATACACATTGTACTGTTCCTTCATTTTCTCATACATTACTTGCTGTGTGGAAGTGTGAAGGAACACATACAAAACAAACCCAGAAATAATATTCAGACTTCAAAAAAGAGCAACAAGGAGTGTAAATAAAAGCACCCATAGAGAATAATCAAACCCACTCTTCATCAAATTAAAGGCATTAACATTTAAGAAATGGGTCGACGTCAAAACAATTCAATTAATCCACAAAGCAAATCAAAACCAGTTACCACAATTTGTCCAAAGGTTTTTTTTTAAGTGAGGGAAAAACAAACACAACCTCAGGGGAATTTATGTGTTCAAAAACAGCCTGTACATACCAACTGAAAAACACATTGTATATCAGTTGAAGGAGTTAATGTGTGGAACAAATGCAATGAAGAACTAAAAACCTGACAATCATTAGAAAAGTTAAACACATTTTTATAAACCACATTCTAAGTGGATAGAAGAAACAGAAATATGAATCTGTAACAAGGAACAAGTTTCCATTTTTTTCTGATATACTTTCTTTTCTTTTTTTCAGTCAATTATATAAACCTGCTCTGACTGAGTTAATACAAAGGCGTAGGACTAGATATGTTTTATTAACTTCAACCTACACACTTTAGAACAAGCTATAATTATCTAGGGTGTTAAAGAGTTGTTGCTTTAATTTATGCCTAAAACACTTTGTATATTTCACTTATTTTGTTTTTACCTCTTTGAATAAACAAATAATTGAAAATGAAAATTAAATTAAATACTTAACTTTGTTCTAGTCTTTGTACTTAACTAGTGGAAGCAAAAGCACCAGAGGTGGAAGTAACTCAGTAAAAGTACTTCAGTACTGTAATTCAGTAGATTTTTTTTAGGTATCTGTACTTATGTATTTATTTGTATGTATGTATTTATTTTTCTGACAGCTTTTTAATTTTACTCCCTACATTTTTGTATGAATATTTGTACTTTATACTCTTTACATTTATATAAATATCTGTACTTTATACTCTTTACATTTATATAAATATATGTACTTTATACTCTTTACATTTATATAAATATATGTACTTTATACTCTTTATATTTATATAAATACATGTACTTTATACTCTTTACATTTATATAAGTATCTGTACTTTATACTCTTTACATTTATATAAATATATGTACTTTATACTCTTTACATTTATATAAGTATCTGTACTTTATACTCTTTACATTTATATAAATATTTGTACTTTATACTCTTTACATTTATATAAATATATGTACTTTATACTCTTTACATTTATATAAGTATCTGTACTTTATACTCTTTACATTTATATATCTGTACTTTATACTCTTTATATTTATATAGTATCTGTACTTTATACTCTTTACATTTATATAAATAAATGTAAAGAGCATAAAGTACAGATATTTATATAAATATAAAGAGTATAAAGTACATACTAAGTTACTTTCCACCTCTGAACCATCGTATGGAAGATGATACAAGGACGATAAATAAGTAATGTGTTATGTAGCAGCTTTGAAATAAAACCTTTTGTCATCATTATACACTGTTTTTATATATTAAATCCCATTCCCATTTGAGGAAATCTGTTCAGTGACATATTTTCACATTTATTCCAAATGCATATAAAATAAAAGCCTGGGTCTGACAAAGACACACACTTTTCAGTCCAATCTTCTCTTGCTTTGAATGTTTTTTTTTAACAGTGTGTGGTCAATGGAGTGTCCTTTGAAAAACTTGCACACGAAGGGATCAACATTAGCTCCCTGGAGATCTTTTTCTCCGGTTTCCCCCGCATGGTTGGTCTTTCATTCTTCCCCAGGCTCTGCCAGCTTACTATAGTCGGCCAGGATATAAAACAGATTGAAGGACTTGAGTGTTGTCCTCTGCTCCGTGAGCTCTGGGTAGTGCAATGCCATCTGACTGTAAGTCTGTCATTACAATGTTTTATTTCATAATGACATGTTCATCTCATCTCCATAGCTGTGAAAATGTTACATATTAAACCTGACATGTACAGGTTATGATTTTCTCATTTCCATCTTTGTTGCAGAAAATATCTGGACTGGAAAACTGTCTTCAACTAGAGAAACTCTACCTGTATGACAATAAAATCACTGAAATAAACAATTTGGAAATGCAGATAAATGTCCAAGTACTGTGGCTCAACAACAACTATATAACTGAGATACAGGTTATCTAATTATCTAACTGTATTTATTTAAGTAATATTATGTGATGTGTTACCCTCTGGTGTTATATCTGGTTATGTATATATATATATATATTTTAAATGTACCAAACCAATTATTAGTTTTCTGCTTTACATGATTGTTCTGTCCTTTAAGGGCTTGACCAGTCTGCAAAACCTTGAAGAACTAAATCTTTCTGAAAATGAAATCGAAAAGATTGGTAAGTTTCTGTGAACTGATTTCTTCATTTTTCCTTTATAAGTTTGATATATGTTTAGTGGGCTGCTTGAATGAAAAAATAATCACATGTTTTTATTCTTATTTAAGGGCAAAGCCTTGATCCTAATGTCAGTCTTCAGAATATTAATCTATCTGGAAACAAGATCAGATCCTTTAAGGTAAGATTAAAAGCAGAAATACGCCTTTCATCTTGATTCTTTAAAAGTTTTCCAACTTATTTGGATAAAAAAACTCAACTCTATTAAAATCCTTGGTCTGAAGAAAGGGCATTTCCAGACTCTTGTGAAATGTCGGGGTCTCGGCCAGTTCAGACACTCAATCATTTTTTCAATGGACAATTTTACAAAACCTTCAAGACATATTAAGCCACATAATTTCAGTTTTTGTCATTCCAGTTTCAATGCTATACATTCATATTACATCTATTTAAAAAATAACTCTTAAAGAGTTTTTGATATCCAGGTTTAATGCTTGTTAGGTCGTCATATATTGGGGATGACATTTGCACTGAGCCTTTGTCTTGTTCAAGGTCATACTGACAAGTAACACAAAAACATATGTGCTTCAGGCTTTGATCCAAGTTCACACCTCAAATCATATTCTTGAAATCCACCTTTTGTCCCACCTTCGGTGGCTTTATAGAAGATTTTTTTTCATCACCTAGTATATTGAAGGGGCTACAGAATCAAAGATTTGTGTTCCTTAGTCTATCAAAGTGCCTATAATTTTGTCATGACAATGTGACATTTCTTTTTAGATGTTTAGCTTTTTGTGCTTTTCATCACATGTGAAGTAGGAGTGGGAAGAAAAAGAAGGGCACGTTCCAAAGGAAGTGTCTTGGCTATTATGGCATATGTCTACCATTTACATTTCATTCTCAATATGTAATCAAAGATAGAGTCCTTAGAAAGTTACTTTTATCATGACCCATATTTATATATTTTTCTTATTTCACTTGTAAAATTTACACAATTAATCAGACTTGTGTGTACAGTGTCTATCCTTCTACTTCAATCTATCTAACTAACTAACTAACTAACTAACTAACTAACTAACTAACTAACTAACTAACTATATATATATATATATATATATATATATATATATATATATATATATATATATATATATATATATATATATATATATATATATATATATATATATATATATATATATGATATCAATGTTACATGGTAACACGTTAGGTACATAGTGTTCATATAACAATTGTAGAAGTTGATAACACTTTAGTTGACAGGTCAGTTCATAACACAGTCATAGCAGTTGTCATAAACTGCACATAAAACATTCAGGACTGTTTCATGAGACATGACTCAACATTCATACCAAACCCTGGTAGGTTTGGTATGTAGAAGACTAACCCATTGACTCAGATGTGACGTGGTGGTCAGAGGTTTGGGGGGGGATGGCAGTGCTGCTTTGCAGTTGTTGGATTTTTATTTTGAAAAGTTGTCATTGTTCTGTCTTTGGTTTGGTTATGAATGTTGAGTCATGTCTCACGATGAAACAGTTTTATGTGCAGTTTATGACAGCTGCTATTGACTGTGTTATGAACTGACCTGTCAACTGAAGTGTTATCTAGAAGTTCCTTCAAACAATGCCCATCCCTTCTTCTTTTTTTTTTCTTTTCATAAATCAACCCCTCACCCACTCCTCCAAGAACATACAGGACACAAAGAGAAAAAACAATGTAATAAAAAAACAAATAAACCAAAACCCTCTGTTATAGCTATGATTTATCTGGACAAATGACACAAGTGCAAATGCAACAGGGCTGATGAGGAGGCTCTTGAAGGAATATTTCTAACCAAGTATACATAAATATGCCACCATGTCAATGAATGTTTTAACTTTTCTAAAAACTAAATACTTTGATGTGACGATGAAAAGAAGCTGCGTTCTCTTCTAACAGGAGCTGACCATGCTCGCCCACTTACCCAATCTGAGAGAGCTAGCACTGCAGGACCGCACATCAACCCCAAATCCAGTTTGTCTCCTCTGTAACTATGCCACACATGTTCTTTATCACATGCCAAACCTCCAGTACCTTGACACCTATGAGATCTCAAGCAAGCAAGTCAAGGAAGTAGCCGAGGTGCCGAAAAGTAACATTAACTGAGTTCACCTCAGTTCATATCCAAACATCATTATTGTCTTGACTATATTGTGCATCCATGCATCATTGTGTTTGACCTGCTACAGTGTTTATCCCACTGAAGTGTTAATTGTGTGTTTTTCTAGGCCACTGTAATGAAGAAAATGATGTACTACAACATGCGAGTGCGCACTGCACAGAGGAACCTTGCAGAAATCAAGTTAAGCTTGACCGAGAAGAAGAAAATACAGTTACAGATACCTGAGGAATGCATCAGAACAATCAACTGTACCGTAAAAAATGTACGATTACAAATATTTTATATTGTATTTTAGCAGCTATAATTGACTGATTGATGTGTTTATTTTGTGCATTCACACAATAATACATACATAAGAAAAGATACAATAATAACTACAACAGCACTCTGAGAGCACAAACCTCTGCCAAGGCAGACCTCCCCCCTCCCAATGAAGAGAGGTCCACCAAGGAGGTTATGTTTTCACTGGAGTCTGTCTGTCCGTCTGTCTGTCTGTTAGTAAGATAACTCAAAAAGTTATGGACGGATCTTAATGAAAATTTTATGATGTGTTGTTCGTGTCACAAGAAACAAAGGTTTAGATTTTGGTGATAATTTGGGAGACATCCTGGATTCTGGATCACTTTGAAATTTTACATTGCGGTAAATGGAGGATAGATTTCAAAGTGATCCAGAATCAAGGATCTCTTCCAGTTTCAGATCACCGCCAAAATGTAATCATTTGTTCCATGTGATACTAAAACGTCCTGAAATTTTCATCAAGATCTGTCCAAAACTTTTGAGTGATCTTGCTAACAGACAGACAGACAGACAGACCAACAAAGTCTTCCTTGTAGACTTGTACAAACAAACTCTGGCAAAAACATAACCTCCTTGTTGGAGGTAATAAAATGATTTGCACCCAAAAAGGAGTGTGAAGAAGAAACACTTTTTTAATCCCACCCTCATTCTCATCAATAATTTAATAAACTAAAGTTCTAAACATTCACTTCTGTCCCTCGACTACAAGCCAAATAAACAAAATAATTCAAATAAATAGGCCCAAACTCGTTCAGAATCAACTCATTCAACAATGTCTAAAACCATGGAGCCAAAAATGTGAATGGAACATAGAAACAAAACACATTGACATCTTAACCACAGACCAACATTGATAAAAACAAAACTAGTATAGTACAAATGCTAAAGAACAGCACAGAGCAGCCATGGCATAAATTAAGCAGAAAGTAAAGAACAAACACATGCAAACCAGACAAGGAACAAAGAACACACATTAACAATTTAAACAGAATAGTGACATAACATCAGCATTAAAAGCCTCCATCTTTATACTGGGACCAACCATATGTTTATACAACAATTTAAATCTGTGAATATTTTGTCAGTACTTGTGTTGGATATCCAGAATGTTCCACAATTTCACTCCACATACAGACACACAAAAATGCTTATGAGTGGTTCGAAATATGGGTACTGTAAAATAGGAATGGGTGGTACGTCCAAAAATTTATATCCCCGTATAATTTGAGCCACTGGTGGTATACAGTATATACAGTATCAGGGTATAGTACTTTTGTAGGATACTATACATAAATAATAAAGTATAAATGACAGCAGAACAGTTTGTTAGTGGTCATATAACTCCAAGTGCAGTCTTTCATATTAGTTCAGACTTTCTTCATATTCATAACACATCTCAATGGTAGCAATCACTGCAGCAGCACTTAGCATGCTAATGTTAGCGAAATTGCAAACAAAACTGGAACTGAACAGTCATTTTAGTTGCTAACACCAGCCAGATACCATGACTAACAGTAACTCAACTGGATACAGTAACATACAGTTATTAAGGCTGGTGCAGTGTGTTAAATTTAAGACAGTGTTAACGTTTAACACAATTGTTTTGTTGTCATCATAAACTCTATGGCTGTCATGTAGGGTGACCATTCGTCCGGATTTCCTCCGGACAGTCCAGTTTTAGAGCCATCTGTCCAGCCGTCTGTCAAGTGTCCGGCCTTTTTTTTGTCCTTCTTTCATACAATCGTCCGTCACCGTTCCATTATACGTCATAAATCCCCACCCGTCATTTACACTTGCTACTCTGTGATGTTTACAGGCAGATAGCATGTCGTAGGCTATGCAATGTAAATATTCATGCTGTGCACGCAGCTGATGCAGCACACAAAGTGGACACAGTGAAGGGCCCGTCTGTCCTAAATTTAGGGCTTTTGTCCTCCTTTTTGGACACAAGTGTCCTTCTTTCCTCTTTCATGCCAGTAGTCACCCTACTGTCATGACTTTGGCTGTTAGCTCATTAGCTCACTTTTCAGACACCCTGTAAATTAAATTGTAAAGTCTTCAATGGAAATATGTTGTCATCACATACCATTATAACCAATAGTACACTATATATTTTATTTGTAGATTATTTAAACTAAATGCTAATGCTAACACAACATCTAGGAAGACTGTGGTGCTAGCTGCTAATGCTAACACAACATCTGGGAAGACTGTGGTGCTAGCTGCTTCTTAGAGGCAGCCGGCGGACGTTGTAAACTTTGCATTAGTGCCATCTACAGGATGGACGGTAGAATGGTTTGAATAAAATCTGTACGGTGGACAAAAAATACCTCATAAGGTCTGATACCTTACATACCGCCCATTCCTTCTGTAAAATCTCCAAAGCCTCTCAGATAATGTGGACTCTCTGGAATTGTGAACATGTTTTGTATATTATTTGGTAGTTTGTGAGGTGCTTTGGATAATAAGACATGTGTTATTATTGCCCTTGTTCACAGCAGCTGATTCTGCACTCAGGTTCATAGGATTGCTCTTTTGTCATTTTTTTTTTCTTTTTTAAATATTCCTAGCTTGAACGCAGCCTCTCCAATGTGCAAGTTGGCCGTAAAAAGTCCACCTGCACAAAGCAAGATAGACCACCTCATCTGTGGGAGGGTATAACTGACAGCGGTGACCACAACACCAACCTCAATCTGGATCCGAATATGGAAGAAAAAATACTCAACAAGATGGATGCTCTGAAGGAGAGACTGGCAGTGTGGACCAAGAAGATTGATGAGTCCGTTTGTGTATTCATATGGAGAGGCTAAGTCCCGCCCTTCTACTTCCTGTCCATGGGTGCTTAGTTCACAAAAAGTATGAATGGGAGTGAATAGAGTGAGTCAAGCTAAATTCTGATTCAGTTTGACCAGTGCTCTGAAATTCACATATGATAGTGAAGGTTAATAATAATATGAATGTGTCATAGACAGAGCAGCTGTTTATGATGACGTTAGTTTTTATGTGGGCTTAGTAAGAGACTACAGTGAGTGGAGGATGTGACATCACATGTTCTCCAGGCGTTTAGTCCAAATTATTAACAGGTTTTACTCACTAATGAATCAGCTGTTGGTTAACAGAAGCAGCTGAAACACACATTAATAATTATCATTTATTATGAGGAACAACATGTGTGTGATTCAGGTCACATGACAAACCAAATACCATTTAACATTTTATTTACCATTGAATACCATTCATTCATTTTCTGATCTCAGGCCCCATGAGCCTCCTGGAAGGGGCGGAGACTTAAGCTCCCTATTCAGCTTGTAAGTCTGACATCACACACGACTTCTGGGTCCAACGAAACATTCGCTCAAAATGACAGAGCTAGTAAACATATTCACCATCACCTCCTTTTGTAGTGACGTGCCAACAGCGGTAGGAAAGGGTCTGAACTCATTCAACTCAAAGTGTGTTGTTAGTGTCAGTGTGCTTCAGGGGGACATTATAAGAAGAAAAGTCCAGGCATCGTGGGCAAAGAAAAAAGAGGTTAGACCATCAACGTGAACAGGTTGTTATGCTATAGGGATGGCGAAATTAAAAAAAAAATCTTGGCCAATCACTGAGCCTCATTAACTGATTGAAGTTGGTCACCGAGAAAAGAAAAAACACTTGGCTCACACACTCACAGCCATTTACGCACCACGGCATGCTCACTTAGCTTTTTAAACACGAGTCACACTGCGAGGTCGAGTGATGTTATGTTAAAAGCTCACTTTAAACCGTCACACACAGAGAAAACATTAGATGTTACAGGAAATTATGCTGCTAAATATAGTGTAAAAAAACCCTTTAGCGATTGCAACCAGCCTGCGTCAGATGCAGTTACCATCTATCAAAGGTAATCAGTTAACACCCCTATGCTAATTACATTTCAATCGAACTATTGCTTGTATGTACAAAATATTTAATGTATTATTTTCTATGGTTTGGCTGATGCAGTTAGTTGGTTACGTCAACATTTAGTTTTTGTATTGTGTTGCTATTCCATTATTTAAAGCCTAATAGCTTGTATGTGGATAAAGTTACGAAGAACAGTAATTGAGTAGATTTACTGATGTCAGACCCTCCAGGATTTTGCGATGTTGCGATTTGCAACTTCAATACAACTTCAGCATATCCCAGTGAATTCAGCACCATGTTGCAATTTTAACCAATCCCTGCCACTTTCCAGCAAAATGTGACCCATCATTTGAGACGTGTTGAGCTGTTCCTTCCTCCTTTTCCTGTTTACCTTACAGTACGGTAGATGCTAGAGGGTAATGGGGGGCGGTGCTCAGGATGTTCTCCTCAGGACAACCCATAGAGTGGTGATACGTTCCATCTGCAGCTGCGTGGAACGTCTGGACCATAGTCCCGCCCCCGTCCGTCCGGCCATTACCATCTAGCATCTACCTTTGAAAGAGGACTTATTTTGCTGCATTTTTTTCATCCAGGTAATATTTCATTTGTCACATTTTAAAGGTTGTCTTAATATCTCACTGTCTTTGTTCTATTTTTGTCAGAAAGTGCCTCGACTACACAGTACACAGTACTAGAAATAATGTGTTGTTTTTGACTGGCTGAGACATTTATAGTATGTTTCATAACGTCATGTAGTGTTGTGAGGTCATATGAACTTTAACCTTTGAACCAACAGCTGCATTTGGAAAAAAAAAATTAGTTCCATTATTTAATCCTCGTAATCATTTATTTTCCATCTGGGTAAAAGGTAGTTTTAACGACCACATCACAGTGACTTTCAATTAAATTTGAAATATTGCTTTACTTTGATTACAAAAAGGAAAAATCAGAACTATTTATCGCAACTTTCACTTCCTCCGGCAACAAAAGCCTAAAAAGCACCAGAACTTCTATCACAAATTTTCAGAAAAGCTCATGAAACATCAGATATTTTAGGATGAAACAATCTGAAAAAAGGCCTGAGGAATCCTGGAGGGACTGTGATGTGACATCTGCATCTGTTATCCAGTTAACTACACTCTGGTTTTTACTTTTAGCTAACATTAACTGCGTTATCCAGTTAACTACACACTGGTTTTTACTGTTAGCTAACATTAACTGCGTTATTCAGTTAACTACACTCTGGTTTTTACTGTTAGCTAACATTAACTGCGTCATCAAGTTAACTACACTCTGGTTGTTACTTTTAGCTAACATTAACTGCGTTATTCAGTTAACTACACTCTGGTTTTAACTGTTAGCTAACATTAACTGCGTTATCCAGTTAACTTCACTCTGGTTTTAACTGTTAGCTAACATTAACTGCGTTATCCAGTTAACTTCACTCTGGTTTTAACTGTTAGCTAACATTAACTGCGTTATTCAGTTAACTACACTCTGGTTTTAACTTTTAGCTAACATTAACTGCGTTATTCAGTTAACTACACTCTGGTTTTTACTTTTAGCTAACATTAACTGCGTTATTCAGTTAACTTCACTCTGGTTTTAACTGTTAGCTAACATTAACTGCGTTATCCAGTTAACTTCACTCTGGTTTTAACTGTTAGCTAACATTAACTGCGTCATCCAGTTAACTACACTCTGGTTTTTACTTTTAGCTAACATTAACTGCGTTATCCAGTTAACTACACTCTGGTTTTTACTTTTAGCTAACATTAACTGCGTTATCCAGTTAACTACACTCTGGTTTTTACTTTTAGCTAACATTAACTGTGTTATTCAGTTAACTCCACTCTTGTTTTAACTGTTAGCTAACGTTAACTGCGTCATCCAGTTAACTACACTCTGGTTTTTACTTTTAGCTAACATTAACTGCGTTATTCAGTTAACTACACTCTGGTTTTAACTGTTAGCTAACATTAATTGCGTTATTCAGTTAACTACACTCTGGTTTTAACTGTTAGCTAACATTAACTGCGTTATCCAGTTAACTACACTCTGGTTTTAACTGTTAGCTAACATTAACTGCGTTATCCAGTTAACTTCAGTCTGGTTTTTACTGTTAGCTAACATTAACTGCGTTATTCAGTTAACTACACTCTGGTTTTAACTGTTAGCTAACATTAACTGCGTCATCCAGTTAACTACACTCTGGTTTTTACTTTTAGCTAACATTAACTGCGTTATTCAGTTAACTACACTCTGGTTTTAACTGTTAGCTAACATTAATTGCGTTATTCAGTTAACTACACTCTGGTTTTAACTGTTAGCTAACATTAACTGCGTTATCCAGTTAACTTCAGTCTGGTTTTTACTGATAGCTAACATTAACTGTGTGGACACAAGAGGAGGATGGACTTTATTCATTCTCGTCTCGTGAATGGATCGTGAAATGTTAATGTGCGTTTGTTTAAGTTATCTGACCAACCCCCAATTTTCCTACAGTCTACTGTAGACTATTTCAGTAAAGCAGTCCCTCTCATTCATGTTACTCATTTATTCACAGATTCATCGACACTCACTCATATTCAGTATTCAACACCTGGTTTTGTTTTTGACAGTTAGCTAACCAGCAGGCTAGCTGGTTAGCTGCTGCTGCTCACGTTATAACTAAGAAAATAACTAAAAACCCATTACCTTATTAATTTCAGTAATCTCTTCTTCTCTTTCTCATCAGGTGGAAAATGAAATAATGACAGTTTCTCTTCGTCATTTGTATTGGTTTCTGATCAGTTTAAACAGCGGCGTATACAACACTGTGGTATATTTACATGTAGATCAATAGGGTCAAATTCAGTCCAGCGAAGGCCCGGATATAGAATGATGACGTAGGAACTTACAAGCTGAATACTGAGAAATATTGTAGCATCAGGAATTTGTCTTTCAAATCATCCTTTTTTTTTTTGTTTCATAAATCAATCAATAACAAAAGACTAATATTCCTTCACTGTTTAGGATTGAAGCCTCACATCAAAAGGAAGTGGCCCAGGTCCAGAACAGTATGGCTTATACGATCCAGTTTCTCCTGATGGAGCTAGAAAGTGTTGGAAATATTCGTTTAGAAGAAGGCTACTCCACAGACCCTTGGTAATTAGTTTCCCTTTTTTATTGTAGTTACGTACATGTATTGAGACCGTGACAGAGCATAAATCACTGACACACCTCACTCAACTCACAGTTTTTATTTCATTTGTAAAACAGGTTTAGTCTCTGTTGCGACCTTCTCCTTTCCCGCTTCTCTAATCTGGACTACAAGGCCCATGGCATTACTGGCATTAAGACCAATAGAGTCATTCGTGTTCACAACAGTGCTTTGAGGCTTCGATTCGAGGAAAAGCTCCATGCACTGATCGCAGGAGATGAATCTGGAATCCTTGCAAAGTCAGTTCACTTTTTTGACTGTTGTCAGTGTCCTAAAAGAACCATCTGATGTCCATTATTGTGTCTATAATCTGCTTGTGTCTTAATCAGCAATTACAAACGACGCCTGGAGTACTTGTTTTACATCCCTGACCCTGAAAACAACTCTGAAAAGGAAGACATTTTGGATGTTTTAGAGGACGGCTTTAAAACAGCAAAACAATATAAGGTAAATTGTTAAAGGAACAGTGTCAAACATGTCCTATGGTCCAAACCTAGATCCCAAAAAGGTCCAATCAGGCCTCTGGGATGAATGTGTGAAAGGCAAAAACAATGACACTGAAGATATTAACAATCAAGGCTGTCGAAATCATTTTAGTTCAGGGGTTCATACATACAGCACAATTTGATCTCTAGTAAAATACTATCATGTTAACCCAGAAATATTGACAACTCCCAAAAATGTTCTTTGTTTTAGTGAAAAGGAATGAAAGAACATAACATTTTTACATTTACATGCTATCCTTCCGCAAAAAATTACCAACCTGAAGTTTCTTTACAAAAAATTGTGTAATTCTAATTTTATTCAGCTTGTTACTAAATGTGTTGTGTCTATGTAGTTCTACTGTGATCAGTAAATTGTAAAGTGTATTTGTAAACGATCAACTGGGAACACAATATTGTCAAAATTGCACTTATTTTTCTTAAGAAATTTCAGGTTGTTTGTGTTTTTTTACTTTTTTTGAAGGATAGTTTGTACATGTAAACTCTTTCACAATGTAATTTTACTGTACTTTATTTTACTTCACTCTGAAACATAGAGAGCATTTTGGAATTGTAATTTATAAATGATTATGTTATTACTTTAGTGGTGGTGTCCACTTAAATCATACTGGGCTGAATTTGGAACCTAAACTAGTTGTAGTAGTAGTTTATTCAGTCATAACAACATCAAACACTGTACACAGCATTGACATTTCACACAAAAAACATTAAACAAAACAAAAACTAGAAAAGTGAGAGCACAAACCTCCACCAAGGCACACCTCCCCCTCCCAATGAAGGAGGTTATGTTTGTCTGTTCTGTCTGTCTGTCTGTCTGTCTGTTCTGTCTGTCTGTCTGTCTGTCTGTCTGTCTGTCAGCAACAGTACTCAAAAAGTGACACAAGGAACAAATGATTGAATTTAGGTGGTGATCCAGAACAGATCCTGGATTCTGCATCACTTTGAAATTTTTACATTAAATGGAGAATACATTTCAAAGTGATCCAGAATCTGGGATCTCTTCTGGATCACCACCAAAATGTAGTCATTTGTTCTTTGTGACACTGACAACACATCCTGAAATTCTTATTAAAATCCAGTCATAACTTTTTGAGTAATCTTGGTGACAGACAGACAGACAGACAGACAGACAGACAGACAGACAGACAGACAGACAGACAGACAGACAGACTCCAGTGAAAACATAACCTCTTTGGTGGACCTCTCTTCATTGGGAGGGGGGAGGGGCAGGTCTGCCTTGGTGGAGGTTTGCGCTTTCAGAGTGCTTTTCTAGTTTTCCCAGTGTTTTTTTTTTTTGTTGTTGCTTCATTTTCATACAAATGCTGACATATTTCACATTGACCTTAAACTAGGCCTTGGGAAGAGAGGGTGCTATTCCTTTGTCTAATAGCCTGAGTGTGATTGATCAGCCCAGAGTCGACTACTCACTCCTCAAGGCTGACCAAGGAGGCCACAGGCAAAGTGTGGACAGATTACCCTTCAGACAAGGTGAGTTTTGAGACAGTATTATATCCTTTCATTCTCATTACCTGTTATTTTCCCCCTCACATAAATAACAAAATACTGTCTTTTTTTATTATCCTTGTAGGTCAAGTTGTTATTTCCAAAGTGTTTGTGGGAAACAGTATGCCCATCCGAGAGGACGAACCTGTGGACAGGAGCCGCTGTCCTACAGTCTTTTCTGTGTATCGCAATATAGGCGCTAAACACAGAAATGCAGTGAATGATGGTGTGCTGCATTTGAAAGGACTGGAAATAATAACCACTCTTGTCCTTTTATTGTGACACAATAATGTTTAAACTTTGTATGTTTTCATTTAGAGAGACCTTGCTCTGCCAAAGCACACAGTGGACCTGAGTGCAGTCTCCGACAAAGACAGTGGTTTATGTTTGAGAATGAGCTTGTGTTGCCGGAGTATGTTGTGTTTTATGAATATATTACAGAGGTAATTCATTCATATGGCCAAGGGGATATTTCTATAAGACATAACACTCTACAAATCCTTGGATTAAAAAGGTTTGCTTTTCTTTAATCCTTTGTACATTAGGATCAAGAGAAAACTACACAGTCGGTATACAGCGCAGGAAGAGATGATACTTCTTCCAACGATATTATCTTGGACAAGGATGCCCTCAACATGGAACCTGTGTTGAGACCACAGCCCAAGTTGTTGAGCTTGGATGATAAAATGTTGCTTCAGGTTGCTCAGGCCAATGTTCTAAGTCAGATAACTGTAAGTATTGCGTTTCCTTCAAGTGCACGTTAATCTGATGCTGTTTCATAACTCAAACGGCCGCTTGTTAAATCCCCAGGTGCTCAACCTCCATGGAAACAGTCTGAACAAGCTAAAGGACATTTCTCGTCTAATGGCTCTGAGGCATCTTACCATCAGCTTCAATGACTTCACACGCCTGGATGACATTGGTCATATGGTATGAGGGACATGGGGACAATGAAGTGGCATTCACTAATAAATTATTTTTTAAATTTGAAGTTTTATGTGGAAACAGAAGGCACTTACTAAATTACTTACTATAATTGTTGGACCAAATAGTGTGACGTTAGAGTGCTAACAGAACCTTTGTGTTTAAATGAGTAAAAAAGAGAAGACAGTAGGAACACCTGACATCTAATAAATCATATGGTAACCAAACCTTTTTTTTAAATGCTGTATGGAACAATAGATATGTGTATACTGTCAAGCCTTAGTGGTTTGTACTTGTATATATTATTACTGTATAAGGCGCACTTAGAAGACTTGAATTTTGTCCAAAAACCACACCGTGCCTTAAAATCCAGAGTGTCTTATATATGAATTAATTTTGGTTGTCCTTACTTGACTTTTTATCTCATTATTTTCAGTTTTTATCTCATAATTTTGACTTTACTGAATTCACCTTATATATGACAAACCTTAAAAATAAACCATTCATAGACAGTGTGCCTTATAGTGCAGAAAATAGGAGAATATTATTATCCTAGCACTATTTTTTGTCTTTATGCTGTAATGTCACTTAGTGTCTCTTCGTAGCTCAACCTTGAGTTTTTAGATGCCAGCTATAACCACCTAGAGACTCTAGAGGGGCTGAGAGGTTTGGGAAAGCTCAAACAGCTGGACGTGCGCTGGAACATGCTGACCAAGGCCAGAGAAGATACGGCTGTTCTGAGAAAACACACACCTGTTCTATTAAAGCTCGACACCCGACATAATCCCTGGAAAAGGGTAGGTGATGTAATAATGGAAAACAAACAGCGTGAAGCTTTTGTTATTTACCAATAATCACAGTGTAAAACTATAACAGTATGCATTTGTTAATCTGGAGTTAAAAATGATGACGGCCCAGTGAATGTGTTCTGTGTCTTCCAGCCAGAGTCAGTCAGAATGACCATACTGGGCCGTCTCCCAACCCTGACACATCTGGACAATGTGCCGGTAACAGATGAAGAGACTGTTGAAGCCGCTCAACTGGCAACAGAGTCACGAATTAACCAGGTTCAGGCCTTAGAGATTTGAGATATTTAAAAAGTTACAAATGTGTGATGCTTATTTTCTTAGGGCTTGTCTTCAGTCAGACCCTCCAGGATTATGTGATGTTGTTATTTGTAACTTCAACAAAAATTCAGCTGTATTGGTAAAAATTAATTAACTAATACTTTTATATAATTATTAAGTAAGCATATTTAACTCTACTCAAATTCTATTTATAGCGTAAGCGGTTGGTTAAGATAAACCTTAGAGTCTTCTCATTGACTTTTCATTAATTTAATATCACAATCATAGTTTACAATCACTTACAGTATTATTAAATATTTCAGCATAACATTACTTTTAAGATTACAAAGTCACTTGTCAGAGAGTCCAGGCTGAGTCTGGTCGTTAGTGTCCATGGCCTGAATGGACACATATTACTGCGGGGGAAGAGCTCAGACACACAGCTTTAACAACTTCGTCGACCCCTCCTTCTTCAGATGTTATCTGTCTTTAGCTCCTGAAGGATTGTTGGCCAGTTTCCTGAAGAGTTGTAGGGTGTCGGTTCTCCTGGAGGCTCCCATTGTTTGTTCCTATCCTAATCACCTCAACCCCCACTGGGCCTAGGGCCATCCCAAACTTCAGCCACCTACATGCCTGCCATTTAAATTGCTTCACTGTGATCACTTCTTACAGTCACCTTTAAACATGCAAAAAGTACATTCATGCATTAACATTTATATCTCTGATATTATTAGAACTTTCCAACACACAGCAAATCCCCGTGAATTCAGCGCCATGTTGCAATTTTAACCAATCACCGCCACTTTCCTGCCAATCATTTGTGACGCATTGAACTGCTTCTTCTGCCTTTTCCTGTTTACCTTAAAGTACGAAGGAACATGTGTACGGCAGCAGTGCACATGTGCATTTGGAAGAGTACCTTTTATTTTATTTGTCAGATTTTAAAGGTTGTCTTAATATCTGTGTCTTTGTTCTATTTTTGTCAGAAACTGCCTCTACTACACAGTACACAGTACACAGTACACAATACACAGTACACAGTACACAATACACAGTACACAGTACACAGTACACAGTACACAATACACAGTACACAGTACACAGTACACAGTACACAGTACACAATACACAGTACACAGTACTAGTAATAATGTTGTTTTTTTGACTGGCTGAAACATTTATATTATGTTTTTTAACTTCATGTAGTGTTGTGAGGTCATATGAACTTTAACCTTTGAACCAACAGGTGCATTTAGAAAAAATATATATTTAGTTGTATTTTTGTAATTCTTGTAATCCTTTATTTTCCATCTGGGTAAAAGGTACTTTTCAGGACCATATTTGATTTTTGATTTGAATGATTTATTTCGAACATGTGCAAAGTGCAACAATAATCAATACAACAATAATAATAATAACAATGACATGTCTGAAAAGGAGTAGGATGAAGCATAAGCTTATTTAATTCTACCCCTTCTTCACTTCCTCAATAACCTGAATTCATCTTATAGTAATATAGTGCATAGTACAAAAATGATGATAATAATAAAAATAATAACAATAAGAATAATAACAATACCAATAATAAATAACTGAAGTACTAAACATATACATATATACAACAAACAAAAAACAAACAAAAAAACAAAAAAACCCAAATGAGCAGAGAGGAAAGTAGGTAACACATTTTTTTTTCCTTTTTCTTTGTTTGCCTGTTTTCCTTTCTTCTTCCCTTCCTTCGTCTTCTTTTCCCTTTCTTTTTTCTTCCCTTTTTTTCTTTCCTTTTTCTAATTTGTCTGCATTTTGTTCTTATTTATTTATTTATTTATTTATTTTTTTTTCTATTCATTCACTTATTTTATTCATTTATTTATTTTTTATATCTTTTAACCCCACAGAGGGGGAGTCAACATTGCTTGAGATCAATGCATATTCCAGTCTTGCAGCCATATATTATACTATTTAGTGCATGTGTGTGACCATCACCGGTCCTCCCCATTAGAACTCTCCCTTACAAGCCAGGGAGGGCAGTGCTACACCTCTGTGATGTGCAGAGGAAACAAAGACTGGACAGGACAGACAGGACGAACTCATATCACAATGAGTTTAATTAATTTTCCACTAACTAAATATTTGAAATATTACTTAATTTTGATTACAAAAAGGGAAAATCACAACTATTTATTGGAACTTTCACTTCCTCCCACAACAAAAGCTTAAAAAGCACCACAACTTGGATGACAATGGAAAATTCATCCAACAGACATTTTAGGACGAAAACAATCTGGAAAAAAAAGGCCTGTGAAATCCTGGAGGGACTGAACAGTTTGTTAAATACATTGAATGAATTGTATTGTTGACAAGTGAATGGCTGTAATATACTTTGTCATTCCAGGCATGTGTTTTAGCTCACTCACGTACAAACTGTGAACGTCCCAGAAGTCTCAGTCTGCTGCCAACAGCCCAGCTCCTGTGTCTCTTTACGCAGGAAACCTGGAGCCTCAGCCAAGAACTGGAGTTGGACTGGGCTATAATGGTGAGCTTCAGGCTGCATTATATTACCCACAGTGTTTATGAATAATAAAAATCAAGAATCTTTATTGTCATTATGCGAGGCACAATAAAATGTCATCCAGTAAAAATAGTACATTAATAGCATTATGATAATTAGAAATGCTTTTTTATTGTGCTTGTGGTCCTGAAATGATCTCAGATAACAGTCCTGAACCTTGATAGCCAGAGGATTTCTAAGGTGACCAATCTAAATAAACTGGTTAACCTGCGCTGGGCTTCCTTCAATGATAACCACATCTGTAAAGTAGAGGGCCTTGACAGTTGCCAGAAGCTGGAGGAGGTTTCCTTCAACAATAACAGCATCAGCACACTTAGTGGTCAGTGACACTGTCAGTTTAACACTGAAATAAAATCACATCATTGCCACATATATTTTTTGAGGAAAGGTACTTTAACAAAAGAGTTACAAAAATGTTTCTGTGTCTTTTTTGTGGTTTCTTCCAGGCCTTTCTAAGCTACGCTGCCTCAATAAATTGAGTCTAGATGGAAATCAGCTGTCTTCTCTGGATGCTTCAGTCTTAGAGCAACTGCCGAACCTATCCCATCTGTCAGTGGAGAACAACTATATCACTTCCCTTCATGGTATTCAGAGGGTCCGATCCCTCCTTGAACTCTACATTGGCAACAACCAGCTTTCAACATCACGGGATATATATTATCTGAAGGTGAGCATATGGAGTATATGTGTATATATATATATATATATATATATATATATATATATATATATATATATATATATATATATATATATATATATATATTGCTCTGAGACATCAGCCTCAGATCATAATTGGAGCACAAGTTGTAACACAAGTTGCTGCTATACCATCCATCTACAGAGCACTTTGTTGGATGCAACCATGGGACTTGCACAGTGAACCACGTGGTTCGCTGTGTTTCTTGTGTGACTTTATATGAGTATATTTGGCCTCATAGCATAATTGCCTAAATCATCAATGGTCAAGAGTATTGGAGCATGTTGATATATATATATATATATATATATATATATATATATATATATATATATATATATATATATATATATATATACTGAACAGATTTTGATAAAATATTTAGGATGTGTGCTTAGTGTCACAAGGAACGAATTATTACATTTACAGTTTGAAATGTATTCTCCATTTACTGCAATGTAAAATTTCAAAGTGATCCAGAATCCAGGATTTCTTCTGGATCACCACCTAAATGTAATCATTTGTTCCTTGTAACATTAATAACACATCCTGAACATTTGATCAAAATCCGTTCAGAACATTTTGCATAATCCTGCTGACAGAAAAACAGACAGACAGACAGACAAATGGACTGGAATTTAATAACTCCTTGGTGGAGGTAATTAGTATTAAAAAGGTGGTTTTCTAGCACAATGACCCAAAGGAAAACTGAAATATACTTATTGATTGTTTATGTGTCTGTATGTTTTTATGTCTAATTTGTATTCAGTCATTTTAGTTTTGCATACACTTTCATAGAATGTGTTTGTTGTAACTTAAAGACCACAATAGAAATAAGTTAATTTGAACATTTGGTGTTTATCCTTTTAACATATGTACTAGCTACATAAACACCATTTTATTGTATTTTATTTCTTAACCTTGTGCTGTGTCAATAAACAATATCAAATCAAATCTAAGCATTAAACGAATATTTTAAATTATTTGAGATTTTTCCCTCCACCTTTATGATGCTCTCACTTCTTTTCAGGGGTTATCGAACCTCATCATTCTGGATTTGTATGGGAATCCATTAGTTGAGAAACTGGAAAACTATCGGATATATGTGGTGTTTCATCTGTCCTCCCTGAAAGCTCTGGATGGGGTAGCGGTGGTGTGTATTCAGGAACAGTGAACACATTGAACAAATCCTTTTTTTTTTTTCAAACAGATCAGTAATCATAACAAGATAATAATGATAATGAACCTGGGGTATTCTGTTGGGGTTGTTTCCTCAGGAAATGATAGAGTGTGAAAACGCAAAGGACATGTTTGGAGGGAGATTAACGGCGGACATGGTGGCTGAGAAGGTGGGCCACTCCAACCACACAGAGTTAACGTACCTAGCTCTGTCTTCATGTGCAGTCAGGTGGGTCTAAAAGCTGTGTCTGTTTTAAAGAGCTTTTAGAAATAAAGATGGTACAGTAAATGATACTCATAAACGTGACACCTGTATACTGTGAGTCTGACCTTCCACCATCTTTAATAAGCTTTGGGTTTTTTCCTATTTTGTGTCTGATTTTTTTTTTTTTGAAGACACTCCTTGTTCTGTTGAAAGAAAAACAAAAAAAAATTGCAATAAAAACAATGCTGAAAAAAATATTCATGTAAGTAATATGAAACTATATGTACTGATTTCAAAAGGTATTTTTTGTTATTGCTTCCTCACAGGATGGTTGATCTGGCTCCAGCTGAACTGTTCTGTAACCTACGCAGTGTCAACTTGGAACACAACAACCTCACCTCCTTCTCTGGCCTCATTTACCTTCCAAACGTTAAAGTACAAAAGGACATTTACATATCAAACATGTGGAGACAGGCTGAAAAATGGATGTTTTTGTTTTATATGCTAAAAGTTTGATTTCTAACGTCATCAACAGGCTCTTTGCTTGAACTACAATCACATCGAGTCCATCCTGCCAAAACAGAAATCTCATGCTCATCTGACAAACAGACAGATACTGTACAATAAAGTCCGTTCCAGTGGCTACGGGCAGCACGGCCAATCCAAAGGCAACAGGTAAGACAGTAATGAATGGTCCTATTGACGCAGTGTGAACAAACACTGGCAGAATAAAACTTAAACACACAGAGGAGCCATGGGGTAAGAGAAGTCAAAGCATGTCTGAATGTGAATAGCAGCTGATAATTATAGTTATCATGTATTTAGCCCTCCTACCTGTCTGACATGCCTATCATCTGTGAACGCTCCTTTCAGAGACAGACGATTTTTTACATCCATAAACACAGTAGTGGGTGAAGAATTTTTCTCAAAGCATTTAGATAGACAGATAGATAATAGATGTGCTTTATTGATCCCAAACTGGAAAATTACGGTGCAGCAGCAGCAGCAGATGTAAAAAGTATAAAGTACATATATTTATATAAATATAAAGAGTATAAAGTACAGATATTTCTATAAATGTAAAGAGTATAAAGTACAGATATTTATATAAATGTAAAGAGTATAAAGTACAAATATTTATATAAATGTAAAGAGTATAAAGTACATATATTTATATAAATGTAAAGAGTATAAAGTACAGATATTTATATAAATGTAAAGAGTATAAAGTACAAATATTTATAAAAATGTAAAGAGTATAAAGTACATATATTTATATGAATGTAAAGAGTATAAAGTACATATATTTATATGAATGTAAAGAGCATAAAGTACATATATTTATATAAATATAAAGAGTATAAAGTACAGATATTTATATAAATGTAAAGAGTATAAAATACAGATATTTATATAAATGTAAAGAGTATAAAGTACATATATTTATATAAATGTAAAGAGTATAAAGTACAAATATTTATATAAATGTAAAGAGTATAAAGTACAGATATTTATATACATATAAAGAGTATAAAGTACATATATTTATATAAATGTAAAGAGTATAAAGTACAAATATTTATAGAAATGTAAAGAGTATAAAGTACAGATATTTATATACATATAAAGAGTATAAAGTACAGATATTTATATACATATAAAGAGTATAAAGTACAAATATTTATATAAAAATGTAGGGAGTAAAATTAAAAAGTTGCCAGAAAAATAAATACACAAGTAAAGTACCAATACCTAAAAAAAATCTACTTAAGTACAGTAATGAAGTACTTTCACTGAGTTACTTTCTACCTCTGATCAACATGTATTTAATATAACTTTCAAATTATTACACTTCTTCTAAACCTGATGTAGTGACTGAACTTGTGGCCTGTGGCCATTAGGGGGCAGCACTGACCTGTCAATATCTAAACATTATTTTGATAGTCTTGTCTTTGTCTATTAATAAATAAATCAACCAGCTGTATCATAAATCCTCACTCTATATTCTATATCAAGACATGTATAAAATGTTAATAGAATTGTATTATAATATTTGTAATTGTAGTGTAATATTTGTACTTACTTCACATATTATTACTGACATCATTTGAGTATTAATTTATGATTTATGATATGTAACATTGTGACAGTTTAGTTTATTATGCCCACTAAAAAAGATAACAAATACATAAGCAGTATAAAGACAGTGTAAGAGAAGCCAAAAGCTTAATCTGCTTCTATAGATCCTCCTTTCATCAACTTAGTTAACACTGAAAATTAATCAAATGCAAAAAGTAACGGAACAAAGTCAATAAAACAATACAATAAAGCGCAAACACAAAAGAAAAGACCATTACTAGATTAACACATGGACATGAGTTAAATAAGACGTAAAGGACAAATAATAAAAAGAAACAAAAAACTTAAGAAAATGAGGGTTATTTATAAAAACAGCTTTAGTTTGACCTTTGACCTTTGAAAGTAGTAAAGGAGGAACATGATTTCAGTGATTTATTCCAGTTATTCCAAACATGGTGGCTCCTGGACATGATATTAAACTGTGGTTGGTTTGATTTGACATTAATTGTCCTTAAATAATGACTTTGACGTGTGTGGTGGTTGTGGAAATCTGAGTTTAATAAGAAGGTGTTATGTTCAATTTCATTTATTTATTATCTTATTCATCCAAAGACTCATTTATAGTCTGTTTATGTCATATGTAGTCAGTATTTTTATCTTTTAAACAATAGTGCACTAGGTAAAGTAAATGAAACTATTGATGCTATTGTGACAAACTGTTTCTGAACCAAAAGAGTGAATGTAGAGAATGTTCTGAGCCAAACTATAGTACAGTAAAAACATGGGGATAGACTAGACTATAGTAGAGAGTAATAAGTGTCTTTGGAGATAAAATATTTCCGATTTTCTGTCTTCAAAAAAATTTTACAAATGAGATGGATGTGATTTTTCCAGGTTAATTTTTCATTTATTAAAACGCCTAGAAAACCGCTAGAGAAATAAAGTTGTTTGTTGTTTATGAAAATCTGAATGTTTTCCGTGGGGTATTTTTTCTCAGGTATAGATGGAATGATCCTCAGTGTCTTTACCAATCCTTTCGTAACACCGTTATAGATACACCTTTGTTAGCCCTGGCTGGGATTGCCTTTATGTAGTTCACACCTGTGAGGTCTGACAAGTTAAATGAGACAGCGGGAGGTACAAAGAGATGTTCTTTTAATCACAAGAAGTCACAAACTGTTATTCTGTGGTGGCGTTTAAGGGACGCTGGGCCCATTGGCAGCCTGGAACCACTGATGGGGAGCCTGGAGGTGCTGCATTTGAGTCACAATGGCATCTCCAATATGGCCAATCTGCAGCTCAGCAGGCTAACCAATCTTAAGGCACTCTTCCTTCAAGGTATGTATGGCTGACGCACCACCCCTTCCTTCACAAAGCCTGCTTAAAAATGCAGTGTATAGAACCTGTGAAAAGACGAGCGCTGAGGCCAAGTCTCCGATAAGACCTCCCATAGACCAAGGCCACGTGGGAGATGAGACTTGAAGAAAAGACTAACTGGCGTTCTTTTCAACAGCTTTCGATGGCTTTTGATTGAGTTTTGCTTTTGTGTGTGTGATTTGTCCCACAAAGCTGACCCTACAAGTCCTGCCTTTCTGTTTACTTTGAAGACTCTCAAAACAGTCTTTTATGCCTCGACTAGAAAACAAATTCCACAAAAATATTTGTACGGCTTGATGAAAACGCTGCCTTTTTTACATTTTAAGTTGAGCACCTATTTGGATATATATATATATATATATATATATATATATATATATATATAAAACTGCTTTGAGTTTTCTAACAGACTGGCTGTATTGTTGGAAACATCTTATGGTTATTATTTATTATATAACTTTTCTTTAGGTAATGAAATCACCCAGGTAGAGGGTCTGGAGGGACTTCAGCAGCTTAGGGAGCTTGTGTTAGACAAGAACCGCATCACAACCTTTGCAGAGAACTCGTTCATAGCCCAGACTGTCCTGTTAGAGCTGCACCTAGCTGAGAATAGGATCAGGGAGCTCAACCACCTCCATCCTCTGATCGAACTCCGCAAGCTCTTCCTTGGCATGAACAAGCTGCAGGTATTCTTCACTTCACTTTCAAATCACAAATCACAAATCACTGTATATATGTACATGAAGACACATATGTGATCCTTCAGCACTAAACCAGTCACTTGGGTCAAATGTCATAATTTCAAATTTTATATTTATTAAAGTTTATTAAAAATGTTTGCGTGACACTAACTCAACCAATCAGAGGCCGTTTCTCAACATCGCCATAGCAACAAGGGCTTTAGTTTAGTGTAGAAGGCTTTGTTCTGAGGCCTCCCATTGGTTCAAATAAATAATTATGTAGATTTCTATTTAAGGGTGTAGAAATCTACATAATTATATAGATTTTTTTATTTTTTTATTTTTTTTACATTTTAAGTTGAGCACCTATTTGGATATATATATATATATATATATATATATATATATATATATATATATATATATATATATATATATATATATATAAACTGCGTTGAGTTTTCTAACAGACTGGCTGTATTGTTGGAAACATCTTATGGTTATTATTTATTATATAACTTTTCTTGTTTCTTTGGTACATGACGGGGAAATGCCTATTAACGCCATCGCCAAGTAAAGTTGTGTTTGGAGTCGATTTTTCTTAGTTTTAGACCTAATTACTGTCAGAGTCAGTTGTTGTTCTTCCTAAAAGACATGATTTGAGGAACTTACGGTAGGAATTTAACAAAAACTCATAGTTAGAAGTGTTCAGGAGACATTATCAATAAACTTCCGATTTGATCATTTTGACCCATTTAAAGTATTGGAGACTAAAGTTAGAAATACATACATACATACATACATACATGCATACATACATACACACACACACACACACATACACACACACACACACACACACACACACACACACATACATACATACAAACATATCTATCTTACAAACTATAAATGGATATATAACTACATAATTGAAGGCAACACAAAATGGGTAACTAAATACAGTGAACTAAAACAGCAATCAAAAACAAAACAAATTGACTGAAAACAAACAGTTCCCTGAAGGCATCACAGTTCTATTTGTTTATATATTTATACCGTATGCTTATTCCTAATGCTTGAACGACACACATCCATTCCTGATTTCTTGAGGTGACCACCAAAGTCACAGTACAACCAACTTTTAATGAGCGGTTTATATGCAAAGTCAGTCACATCTTTAAGAATGCATTTTATTCAGATTGCAGCACTATTACTTTTTTCTACATTTGCCAAGTAAGACATTGAAGTATAGTAATCATCATAAGTCATTACCACCCCACCAGGGTGTGCGTGCGAGGGGGTAGCATTAAGAAGAATCGGGTTTGATTGAAGGTCAGCACTGTATGTATGAAAAATGAGGGGGAACAATCAGTAGAAGATGTAATCAGCCTCTCACTCTGCATCTCCTTCTCACCAAGGGCAAGTGATTTGCACTTTTGCCGCCCATCGCCCTTCCCCTTCACCTCTAAATGTTTTCATATATTCAATTAAGACGTAAAATACAGCAATCATCCCAGTGCAGTGGTTCTCACAGCGGGGGCATCGTTGAATCAAAACCAAGATGAAGCATAAACCTGGGAATGAGAGAAACAGCCCAAAGATTTATGAAAGCTCACATCTGTCCTATCAGCTGCTTCTGTCCTCCACACACAGCCCGTTCTGGTCAATGTGGTGCTCTAGGCCAACACTAGACCAACACTCAGCCAATACTAGGCCAACACTAGGCCAACACTAGACCAACACTCAGCCAATACTAGGCCAACACTAGGCCAACACTAGACCAACACTCAGCCAATACTAGGCCAACACTAGGCCAACACTAGACCAACACTCAGCCAACACTCAGCCAACACTAGGCCAACACTCAGCCAACACTAGGCCAACACTAGACCAATACTCAGCCAACACTCAGCCAACACTAGGCCAACACTCAGCCAACACTCAGCCAACACTAGGCCAACACTCAGCCAACACTAGGCCAACACTAGACCAACACTCAGCCAACACTCAGCCAACACTAGGCCAACACTCAGCCAACACTAGACCAACACTTAGCCAACACTCAGCCAACACTAGGCCAACACTCAGCTAACACTAGGCCAACACTAGACCAACACTCAGCCAACACTAGGCCAACACTCGGCCAACATTAGACCAACACTAGGCCAACACTAGGTGAACACTAGGCCAACACTAGACCAACACTAGGCCAACACTAGGCCAACACTAGGCCAACACTAGACCAACACTAAACCAACACTAGGTGAACACTAGACCAACATGAGGCCAACCCTTGGCCAACACTGGGCCAACACTTGGCCAACAATATTCTAATCCTGTGGGACCAAGACATCTGGTTGCCTAGGTGACCGCCTAGTCTGACATAGGCTGTGTCCAAAACCAGTCCCTACTCCCCACATAGGGCCCTATATATATATAGGGACCACACCATTTTCTAGGGGTGTCGGAATATGTAGTGAACTACTTATAAGCCTTATATATAGTGCACTCAATGTATCCCACAATCCAGCGCGTGGGCATCGATGGTCACTAACCAAAGCACTATATCCCATCATGCATTGCACTAATCGAAAAAGGATTGAAGGACGGAGATTTAAATTTTTTTTTTATTGAACTCACAATATACAGATTCAATGAGGATAATGAATATAACTTAAAATTAAATACAAAATAAAATATATAAACGTAAACCTACAGTAAAATACAATATTAAACAATGTATAAATAAGGTTTAAATTAGGCACCTCAAATTAAACACAGAGCAGAGATACAAATGAAGTTGTTTGGTTAAAATAATAAATGTCGTCCAATGTCTTATTTTTTGAGACAAGAAAAAAAAATCTTAAAGTCATTAATAAAATCAGGGAAAGAGAGCTTACAGTTTCTGCATTTTACACAATGAATATGATACTTACAGAATTATAATTATATTAATAATGTCTGATAAGGAAGATTCCAAATCATTCATGTAAAAATTATATGATGTCATTCAAAGGATGGCACACTGTTAATTTTTAGTGAAATCCAATTATGTATATTAGACCAAAAACACTGACATACAGTACGTCCAAAAAATAAACAATCCGGTGTTTTATCAACAGAATTACAAAAGGAACATTGATCCACCTCAAATATGAATATTTTCTGCCACAGGATAAATGTTACGCATAGCTGTATGAAGAAAGGAAACATGGACAGATTGATATCAGAGTCATACCAGCAGAGCTACAGCTGTTCAGTATCAGTAAACGTTAACTCTGCCTGTTGAGACAAGAGTTGTTTAACAGTTAAAGAAAATGGAAACTAAATAAAAACTTAATCCAGTTTTGTTTTCATTTTCAGAATAAACTTTTTTTGGATTACTAAAGCATTTTATTTTCACTATTTTCTCACACAGTCATTAACAGGCAATAAAAAGAAAGCCTCATGTAAAGTGTGATGAGTACGAATAAAAATGATTTAGACCTCAGAAAGCACTCTGAGAATGCAGGCCCCCCCCCTCCAAAATCTGTCCATAGGTTTTTCAGTTATCTTGTACACAAACAAACAAACAAACAAACAAACCAATGAACGCCTGCAAAAACATAACCTCCTCAGCGGAGGTAATAAAGAAATAAAACTATTGAACATGAGTCAATTACTTAAAATAAAAATGCAAACAAAACTACTCATTCACACATAAATCTAACTATAACTTAAATTAAATCAAATGTATTCCACTACATAGAAAATAATAATGATAAAAATGTTAAACCTCTATTAACTCTGTTCTCTGTGTTGTGAAGGACATCAAAGAGCTTGATAAACTAGAGGGACTTCCTTCACTGACTGAACTCTCTGTTGTTGGCAATGCTGTAAGTATTCATTTTATATATATATATATATACACACATACATACACACTTTAGCCCTTTAACTTGTCTACATTAACCCTGTAACTGGTCTACTTTAACGCTCTAACTTGTCTACATTAACCCTTTAACTGGTCTACATTAACCCTTTAACTGGTCTACTTTAACCCTTTAACTGGTCTACATTAACCCTTTAACTGGTCTACTTTAACCCTTTAACTGGTCTACTTTAACCCTTTAACTGGTCTACTTTAACCCTTTAACTGGTCTACTTTAACCCTTTAGCTGGTCTACTTTAACTCTTTAACTGGTCTACTTTAACTCTTTAACTGGTCTACTTTAACGCTTTAACTGGTCTACTTTAACCCTTTAACTGGTCTACTTTAACCCTTTAACTGGTCTACTTTAACCCTTTAACTGGTCTACTTTAACCCTTTAACTGGTCTACTTTAACTCTTTAACTGGTCTACTTTAACCCTTTAACTGGTCTACTTTAACCCTTTAACTGGTCTACTTTAACCCTTTAACTGGTCTACATTAACCCTTTAACTGGTCTACATTAACCCTTTAACTGGTCTACTTTAACCCTTTAACTGGTCTACTTTAACCCTTTAACTGGTCTACTTTAACCCTTTAACTGGTCTACTTTAACCCTTTAGCTGGTCTACTTTAACTCTTTAACTGGTCTACTTTAACTCTTTAACTGGTCTACTTTAACGCTTTAACTGGTCTACTTTAACCCTTTAACTGGTCTACTTTAACCCTTTAACTGGTCTACTTTAACCCTTTAACTGGTCTACTTTAACCCTTTAACTGGTCTACTTTAACTCTTTAACTGGTCTACTTTAACCCTTTAACTGGTCTACTTTAACCCTTTAACTGGTCTACTTTAACCCTTTAACTGGTCTACATTAACCCTTTAACTGGTCTACATTAACCCTTTAACTGGTCTACATTAACCCTTTAACTGGTCTACATTAACCCTTTAACTGGTCTACTTTAACCCTTTAACTGGTCTACATTAACCCTTTAACTGGTCTACATTAACCCTTTAACTGGTCTACATTAACCCTTTAACTGGTCTACATTAACCCTTTAACTGGTCTACATTAACCCTTTAACTGGTCTACATTAACCCTTTAACTGGTCTACATTAACCCTTTAACTGGTCTACTTTAACGCTTTAACTGGTCTACATTAACCCTTTAACTGGTCTACATTAACCCTTTAACTGGTCTACATTAACCCTTTAACTGGTCTACATTAACCCTTTAACTGGTCTACTTTAACGCTTTAACTGGTCTACATTAACCCTTTAACTGGTCTACATTAACCCTTTAACTGGTCTACATTAACCCTTTAACTGGTCTACATTAACCCTTTAACTGGTCTACATTAACCCTTTAACTGGTTTACTTCAACCCTTTAACTGGTCTACTTTAACCCTTTAACTGGTCAGACGTTATTTCAGGTAAATGTTCTGCTGTGGATGAAAGTCACAACAAAAGTGTAAACTATAGTAAAAACAAACAAATCCCAGTGTTATTTTTAGTTTTACTCATTGCTTTGTTTTATTCCATTGTTTGTTCAGAATTATAAATATTTAGAATAACTCATACATATAGAAGACTCACCTATGATACAGCAGACGTTAAAGGGTAAAAAAAAAAAAAAAAAAAAATATATATATATATATGTATATATATATATATATATATATATATATATATATATATATATATATATATACACACACATATATATATATATATACATATATATACATATATATATATATATATATATATATATATATATATATATATATATATATATATATATATATATATATATATATATATATATACATATATATATATATATATATATATATATATCTCATGGGTTTTTTTTACCTAGTACTTGAAATGTGTATGGTGTTTTTTATATTTGTATATTTTTACACTGCTGTCTTTTAAATGTCCTTGTGCATGGTGTTGTGTTTGATGACAATAAAGATCATTCTATTCTATTCTATTCTATTCTATTCTATTCTATTCTATTCTATTCTATTCTATTCTATTCTATCCCACAGACTCACTATCTCACTTTCACAACCTAAAACACAAACACAAAGTAACTGTAGTTCCAAATTAAGCGATTACAAGCTGGGCCGTCTGCTGTACATCACAGTTAAATCCCTCCACCAAATGGCAGAACACTATTGGCCGGGTTACACCACCCATCTGGAGCTTATGGATCAGGCCTGAACTGAGCCTGGAGCCCAGGGCCTCCCTCTCATCCACAGCTGTGGTAGCCTCTTTACCGCTTGACCCCACCCCCCTCTCTTCCCATAGGGCGTTTTGTACTGTGCCAGAGGGTAGAGGCCAACAGATACCCTGGAGACAATTACCTCCTGCTGTTGACCGCTTGAGATCGGCTGCTTCCCCCGTGTACTCCGGCCAAAATCAGTCCCCTCTGCTGCACTAGATGTCCATTGGCACACACTAAGTTTTACGCAGCAGCAGTGTCGCGCAGGAACATGCAGTTCTGGACAGGCTGGATCTGGACCCTAGCCATAGAGTGAGCTCAGCTGGGCAGGGACCTACTATCTGCTACCGTCCACTGGATGACTGGAATACACCAAGACCAAAACCGTGTTTGTCCCTGGACTGGCTTTATTCAGCCTCCAACATTGACATTGTTGTGTTGGATCACCACGGTTCTGGCCAAGGTGGTGCCCTAAGCGAACACTAGGCCAACACTAGGCCAACCCTAGGCCAACACTAGGCCAACACTAGGCCAACCCTTGGCCAACACTGGGCCAACACTTGGCCAACAATAGGCCAACAATAGGCCAACAATAGGCCAACACTAGACCAACACTGGGCCAACACTGGGCCAACACTGGGCAAACACTAGGCCAACACTAGGCCAACCCTTGGCCAACACTGGGCCAACACTTGGCCAACAATAGGCCAACAATAGGCCAACAATAGGCCAACACTAGACCAACACCAGGCCAACACTGGGCCAACACTGGGCCAACACTGGGCAAACACTAGGCCAACACTAGACCAACACTAGGCCGACACTAGGCCAACACTGGGCCAACAATAGGCCAACACTAGACCAACATTAGGCCAACACTGGGCCAACACTAGGCCAACCCTTGGCCAACACTAGGCCAACACTAGGCCAACCCTTGGCCAACACTGGGCCAACACTTGGCCAACAATAGGCCACCAATAGGCCAACACTAGACCAACACTAGGCCAACACTGGGCCAACACTGGGCCAACACTGGGCAAACACTAGGCCAACACTAGGCCAACACTAGACCAACCCTTGGCCAACACTGGGCCAACACTTGGCCAACAATAGGCCAACACTAGACCAACACTAGGCCAACACTGGGCCAACACTGGGCCAACACTAGACCAACACTGGGCCAACACTTGGCCAACAATAGGCCAACACTAGACCAACACTAGGCCAACACTGGGCCAACACTGGGCCAGCACTGGGCAAACACTAGGCCAACACTAGACCAACACTAGGCTAACACTAGGCCAACACTGGGCCAACACTTGGCCAACACTAGGCCAACACTAGACCAACGCTAGGCCAACACTAGGCCAACACTGGGCCAACACCCATCTTTCCTTTTAGTGTAATTCTAAATGATCATCTGTAAACATAGTGTCCTACATCTGATGGAGTACGTACTGAGTGTCCATGAATAATCACTGTCAATGTTAAGTTTAATGATTTATTTACTGTATTTTCCACATTATAAGGTGAACTGGATTATAAGGAACATTAAGTGAAGATAAACAGTCACAATAACTATAAACCTTGTTCAGTTGGAACACGGAACAAAACACACTCTGATTCTGATAAATAAAACTTTAAAAGAGAGAACTTTAAAAGTTTAAATTATGCAATAAAAAGTCAAAATTATGAGATAAAATGAAAAAAATATGTGAAAAAAGTCAAAACTCTGAGATAAAAAGGCCAAATTATGTGACAAAAAAACAAAATTATGAGATAAAAAGTCTAAATTCTCTGATTAAAAAGAAAAAAAATAAATAAATAAAAAGTCTAAATTCCCAGTCACTAAGTACAACCAGAATTAATCCACATATAAGTGACTCTGTGAGTAAATTAATGCTTTTTCACTCCACCTTATAGTCCAGAAAATACACTATCTTAATATTCTAATTCTGTGGGACTTGGCGCCACCAAGACAACTGGTTGCCCTGGTGACCGCCTAGTCTGACTATGACTAACACTGACCCTGATCACCATCATTTTATAGGTTTTTTTAATCATCAAACAAGTGCTTTTGTTGTTTTCCAGGTGGCTCGTAGTCCTGCCCACAGATCAGCAGTGGTTCTACGTCTCTCCCACTTACAGGTTCTGGATGGTGTGATAATAACTGTGGAGGAACGGACCAGGGCTGAACTCCGCGGTGCAGATGCTTCAGTGAGACCACACAGCACACACTGTATTTCATTAAGGACAAACCCACAAAAGGATACAAGGTTTTTTATGGGGGGCCATGGTTATGAGGCCCTCCTCATCAAAATTACTCCAGGAAGTAGAAAAGAAGCAAAAAAATAACAAGAAATAAACAGCGGCCACCAAAAAAGGGAAACGGCTAGATCAAACTTTTTAAATCTGAGTGATTTTTATGTGCATGTAATAAGAGACGGGGACTGTAATTCTCCCGCAGCTCTGAATTAAAAGCAGCCTAAGCCTGCTGGCATCATCCTGCTGATTAGATGAAATGTGCCTGGCCGATAATGCACCAGTGGATTTACCCCCTATTAGCCAGGTCAACACGACCCCCACCGCTTGTTAGTTGTAGATGTGGAAATGACAGAGCACAGATCCTGGCTTTTCTCATTAAACACACAAACACAAACCACGTCTCTTATTGACTTTTTACGACTGCCAGCTCAATTCCATCTCATTCCGTCGCTGCCGCTGCTTTTGTTTGAAATTGTACATTGTGATTAATAAGTAGTAATTGCTTTTCAACTATAAGATGCTTATATATGTGGAACAAAAAGCAATGGAATTACCAACCCCCTGCCATGTGCGGGGGTGGAGCGCACTCACTGTAATACTGATAGTAACTGGGAAGTAGAGAAAACAAAAACCACTGCAGAGTTAAGATGTGCATGTTAGCAAGGATAAAGAGTACCGCAAGAGACAAAACACAGTCCAAGAGATCATTTGAACACCATAATGAATAATTGCTGATGTCCTTTAACAGAGTTCTCTGCTGAAGGATTAATTCCGGCCTTAGTCATAGTCAGACTAGGCGGTCGCCTAGGCAACCAGTTGTCTTGGTGGCACCAAGTCCCACAGAATTATAATATTAAGATAGTGTATTTACTGGACTATAAGGTGAACTGAAAAGACTTTAATTTACTGACAGTGAAACTAATATATGGATTAAATCTGTTAGTGTTTAATGACTGGGAATTCAGACTTTTATGTCATAATTTGACCTTTTTGTAAGATAATTTTGACTTTTATTCTCATAATTTTGACTTTTCATCTCTCTCTTTTGAAGTTTTATTTATCAGAATCAGAGTGTGTTTTGTTCCGTGTTCCAACTCAACAAGGTTTCTAGTTATTGTGACTGTTTATCTTCACTTAATGCTCCTTATAATCCAGTTCACCTTATAGTGAGTAAAATACAGTAAATAAATCATTAAACTTAACATTGACAGTGATTATTCATGGACACTCAGTACGTACTCCATCAAATGTACGACACTATGTTTACAGATGATCATTTAGAATTACACTAAAAGGAAAGAGGGGTGTTGGCCTAGTGTTGGACTAGTGTTCACCTAGTGTTGGCCTAATGTTTACCTAGTGTTGGCCTAGTCTTCAACTAGTGTTGGCCTAGTGTTGACCTAGTGTTGGCCTAGGGCACCACATTGACCAGAACCGGTCCTGTGTGTGTCCCTTATTGTCATTTTTTCATCTTTCTCCTGCAGCCATGTCTGCAGTACCATGGAGGTTCTCTTTCTACCACTGAAATTAACTTACCTGGGTTACTACCCCTCATGCCTCGTAATAACCCTCTGAGAGGACTCAACGTAAGTGGAGGACTACAAACCATCATGCACGGACACGATATCTTACAAAGTCATGTGGATGAGGCTCAGCCACATTACACATATAAATGTGAGTGTTCTGCCCCCTGTTACAGATCATTACTTGGTCATTAAACAGCAGTACGACTGATCAGTGTGATTTGAATTAACTGTATGTATGATTTTAGTTGTGACCTCCAAATTAAAGCAATACTGGATTAATATTCATAATCTATTCTGTAGTAAAGTAAAGTCAGTAACTGCACAGACACCAAACTGACAACAATAATCTTACAGTTGTTGTTGTTCAGTCCCAGTAGTTGTAGGTAGATTATTGGACATGAGGCAGTTATTGTTACTGTATATTAACAAAAACCACAGTGGGACTGATATATGGATTAACTCTGCTAGTGATTAGTGACTGGGAATTTAGACTTTACTTATTGAACCGTATATATGAAAAACCTTCATAAAAACATTTGACAGTTCACCTTATAGTCCAGTCCACCTTATAGTCCAGTCCACCTTATAGTCCAGTTCACCTTATAGTCCAGTCCACCTTATAGTCCAGTCCACCTTATAGTCCAGTCCACTTCATAGTCCAGTCCACCTTATAGTCCACAATAACATGTTCACCATAAAATGCAGTTATTGTGTTTATACTTTTTTTGATATAGTGAAGAGAACTGACCTGTCATTGACCTTCTTATACCTGATGTTATTTCAGGCAAGAAGCACAAACAAAGTAATGTGAGTCGAAGCGGCCATACTGAGGTTACCCTCAGACACAGTCGGAGAACAGGAAGCACTCTGCCGACCACAGGCGTCCTTCCTGAAGGGAACAGAGTCAGTATGATGTATTCCAATCAGGAGCCAGACAGCAGGTTGGTTTTGTTTTTCAATTTGTCAGATCTCTTTTAAAATTCTACACTAAACTGAATGTTGTCACGCTTCTTGTTTCCAGATTTCCAAATGGCGGTAAACCTCCACAACTGTAGCAGCAAAAAAGAGGTGGTGGATTCACAGGCACACTGATAACTGTAGTCCAAACACAAATGCACAACTGACCCTGGAACTATTAGGTTTTATGTTGGGAAGGTCAGACACTAATGTTAATGTTATGACCTGGATGAATATAGTGTCCATGGGAATAATCATGATGTTGACATTAGTGGGGACATAAATTGACGACTTCCTTGTGAGAGACAGAAACAATAAATAAATAAGAACATGGCTAAAAAAAATTAAAATAACGTCTCATTTTGTTTTTGTCAACAAAAACTAAGAGACATTTTAGGAATGTTTTTTTATTTCTTATTTTGTCTGTTTTTTATTGTTCATCTATAACTGCATTATATATTTAATTATAGTTATCGTCACTAGACCCACATTTACATCAAGTTTGGTCTGGTTTTTGTCACATAATAAAGGTTCATTAATGACAATATTTAGTCACTATAAGGCGCACTGTCGATGAATGGATTATTTTTTAGATTCTTCATGTATAAGGTGAACTGGATTATAAAGAGCATTAAGTGAAGTCAACATTATTACATAAAAAGTCTAAATTATCACTCATTAAGCACAATGACAATTAATCCATATATTAGTCACACTGTAGATTTTGTAGTAAATTAAAGTATTTAATTTAATTATTCATTTACTGAATCTCTTTTTCTTTTGTGCTGGTTTGGTTTTCTTCTCTTTTTTTTATTTATTTATTTATTTTTATTGATGGACAGTTAGTAGTTGGGAATAACACACCACCTTACAATCTTTAACTGCAATAGCACCACCTGTTCATTCCACTCCCTGTCCGTCCTGTCCAGTCTTTGTTTCCCCCACACATCACTGAGGTGTAGCACTGCCCTCCCTGGCTTATAATAGAGAGTTCTAATAAAGGATGTCTGCTCAGCTTTCAGGGAGGACCGCTGATGGTCACACACATGCACTAAATATTAAAATATTTGGCTGCAAGAATAAAATATGCATTGATCTCAAACAATGTTGGCTCCCCCTCTGTGGTGTTAAACAATGAGAACAAATGCAGACAAAAAAAAGTAACCTTTTGTTTCCCAAATGTCATTTCATTTTCGATTCAAAAATTTGTATGTACATCTTATAAACATCTAAATATTGGTATGGACACATCCATAGCACAATAATAGTGTCTAACTCATATATATATATATATATATATATATATATATATATATATATATATATATATATATATATATTAGTGGATATTTTTTTATCAGTAAATCATGCAGGCATGTCTTGCCTGCATTTTTAATGACAGTGATTTAATTCTTCTTCACATATTTGGATCACTAACCACAGTAATCTGAGGATGAGAGGTTTTACTGTCATTTCTACTGCTTACCCAACTTTGGCTCTAAGCAAGTGAATAAAAAACACCCACAGATGTAAGGGCGTGTGAGGCTGGCATGGTGCGTGGTTTGGGTCAAATGGATCCCCAACAAGTGGATAATCCAGCTTTAACACACCTCTCTGTGGACAATAATCTGCAGTCGCTCAGATAAAGATGTAATCTTGAATTACATCCAAATGGATTTTAGAGATTGTCAGTTTCATCATGTTAGCCTCTTTTTTTGAAAAACCAACAGTTTTCTCTCTAACGGGCAAATCTCCTGTAACTGGAAGCCAACCAGTCACCACCTGACATACACTGAAAAAATAAAAAAAACATTGAATCAACTTAAAAATTATTCTTCAATAGGTCACACATAAAAAAAATCTAGTTCATTGAATCAAATTAAATTAAAATAACCTTAACAGTATGCAATTTACTTTGGTTCACTCAACTACATTGACCATAAAAAGTCAAAATCATGACATAAAAAATGTTTTATGGTCACATATAAAAAATCTAGTTGAATGAACCAAATTGAATTGCATAGTTTTAGGGTTAATTTAATTTAATTTGATTCACTCAACTAGATGTTTTTATGTGTGACCTATTGAAGAAGAATTTTTAAAGATAATTCAATGTTTTACCTTTTTCAGTGAAAGTTTTTATTGGTTTTAACCTGTTATGTATTTATTGTATTGAGTGGATTTATAGAGTATGGGTCAAAATGACCCACACCATACCTAATGTCATTCATTTTTAACATAATCACAGTGTTAATGGTCTCCAGTTTATCGCAGTAGAATATGTTGATCCTGAGCTGCCAGTCCCACCACTAGGTGTCCTTAAAGCTCCATTACCTCACCCTTTATCACTCTGCTAATAAGTGCTCAATGACTTTACCTCTATCCTGTTACTTATTATTGTCAGTTAAAGAAGGCCAATGTGTGTGTTTAACATTAGTGTTTTCTGCCAGTGTGGTCTTTGTACAACATGAGGCAGCAGCCAGTTGTAGGTAGAAGTGAAAAAGCTCTCCCCAAACAAGCTCCTCTAATGCATGTACTTAACTTCACTTAATTTGTGTTAATTCCCAGCATTACGCACAGCTAATGACTGTGCTAGTGAGTGCACTGTCATTACCTTCCTGTGCCTGACATCAAATGGCAGCTGATGGACTAAAAAAAAAAAAAAAAAAAAAAAAAAACCCCAGAAACTAATGCACAGATTTGGATGCTCAGTCAGTGCGCTCTAATGCATTAGGTATTGCAAAGGATAATTGGGTCTTATATTTGTATACTGTGCATTATAGATTTATATCAGTGTTTTTGTTGTGTTGGTGTAGACACACGGTACAGACTAGTTCATACAGAAGGTTTCTGTTTTTAACATTAAAATGGAATTTGCATAAAGATTGTGAATAATTCATCAGGTCTGAGAGAAGAAGGTTGCACTGCTCTCTCTCTCTTCCTCTCTCTCTCTCTCTTCCTCTCTCTCCCTCTTTCTCTTTCTCCCTCTCTTCCTCTCTCTCTCTCTTCCTCTCTCTCTCTCTCTTCCTCTCTCTCTCTCTTCCTTGCTCTCTCTCTCTCTCTCCTTCCTTGCTTCTTCATGTGAGTCGACCACATGGTTCGTAGCTGGTTTAATGGGATGGAATGTGACAGGTTATGTTTTCATCTGCCTGATATGGAGCCAGGCTCTGGAGGGAGGGAACAAGAAAGAGAAAAAGATACGAGGCAGAGGCAAAGTGAGTTACAGTTGTAGTCTGGGTTCTCAGGATTAGACGTGTTTGTGTGAATCAGTTATATACCAACACACAAACAAAGACACACACACACACACACACACACATAGTAAACCACATGCTCTGTATGGGGCCATTACTGCTGGTCCACTAACTGCCTACATTTGCTGTGTCTGTGCGTTCAGAGCACCATTAGTCCAAGACTGTGTGAATAATTGCTGAATGGACCATGTTTTCACTGCTATCTACTCAGGTTCCAGGGTTGGGGGGTTGATGTTGGAGGTGAAGTGAGAGGGATGAGGACAGTGATTGATGTCTGACACTGGTCAAAAACACAATACTGGGTCTGGTACAATCTATATAATCTGGGACATCATAGTGGGGGGTGGACCTGACTACCCAGGGCCTGAGTAGGGCCCATGAAAACCACTTGGTCTCAAGTAGGAATGGGCCGTACGTCCAAAAATGTATATCCCAGTATAATTTGAGCCACTGGCGGATATGATATATATCAGGGTGTAGTACTTTTGTAGGATACTATACATAAATAACTACAAAAGTACTCTGAGAGTGCAGACCTCCACCAAGGTAGACCCCCCCACACACACCCCGGTCACCCCCAAAATGAAATCAGTTCTTCCTGTTCACATTTCCAACATATCCTGAAAATTTCATCAAAATCCGTCCATAAGTTTTGAAGTTATCTTGAACACAGACAAACAAACAGATAAACGCCGGCAAAAACATAACCTCCTTGGCGGAGGTAATAAAGTATAAATGACAACAGAACAGTTTGTTAGTGGTCATATAACTCCAAGTGGAGTCTTTCATATTAGTTCAGACTTTCTTCATATTCATAACAACACTGGTAGCAATCACTGTAGCATCACTTAGCATGCTAATGTTAGCGAAATTGCGAACAAAATTGTAAGTGAACAGTGATTTTAGTTGCTAACACCAGCCAGATACCATGACTAACAGTAACTCAACTGGATACAGTAACATACAGTTATTAAGGCTGGTGCACTGTGTTAAATTTAAGGCAGTGTTAACGTTTAGCACAATTGTTTTGTTGTCATCATAAACTCTATGGCTGTCATGACTTTAGCTTGTTAGCTCACTTTTCAGACACCCTGTAAATTAAATTGTAGAGTCCTGAATGTAAATATGTTGTCATCACATACCATTACTAGAAAAATACTCTCAGGCCTCCGCCAAGGTATGCATGCTAATGCTAACACAACATTTAGGAAGACTGTGGTGCTAGCTGCTTCTTAGAGGCAGCTGGTGGATGTTGTAAACTTTGCATTACTGCCATCTACAGGATGGACGGTAGAACGGTATGACAAACATCTCTTCCGTGGACAAAAATACCTCATAAGGTCTGATACCTTACATAGCGCCCATTCCTAGTAGATAGGCCCTTGAAAACCCTGATTTTATTATTATTTTGGGGGGTTTTTGTGATGTTTATTACCTTACAAGGAAGTATTAAATTTGGGTCTGTCTAGCTGTCAGCAGGATTACGCAAAACGTTCTGAACGGATTTTGATTAAACTTTCAGGAATGATAGATAATGGGTCAAGGAAGAACCCATTAGATTTTGAACAATGAAGGTCAAAGGTCAAGGTCACAATAAAGGTCAACAGCTAAAACACATCAGTGGTAATATCTCAGGTTTTTTTATTTACTTGGTCTGACCTCTGACCCCTAACCCTAACCTTCAGACATCAGATGGTTCAACACCTATAACTCTAACCTTTGACCCCTAACCTTCAGACATCAGATGGGTCAACACCTATGGCTCCATCATGTCACATTTTGACGTCATATGACACCATATAAAGCCTTGGCAGAGGTCTGCTGACTGTGACTGACTTATTTCAAATGACAATTGTTGTCATTACATTTATTGAAAAAAATCAACTGAGAGAATTAATTTGATGCCACAGTCCTGCCAACATAAAATAACAGAGAGGCTATAGTTTGTAGACTGGCTAGTGAAAGTGTCGGCCATTTATTGTTTAACAAACAATAAATGTTTTGAAATCAAAATTTACACAAGTGTCTGGGAACAAAACTTTTGTACACAAACCAGATGTAGTCTAAAGTTTTATGTACATGAACACCAGTACAGTTATAATAATAATAATAATAATAATAATAATAATAATAATAATAATAATAATAATAATAATAATAATAATAATAATAATAATAATAATAATAATATTTATATATCACCTTTCATACAGTAGGTATAGCCTCAAGTGCTTCACAGTACATTAGATTATAATTACACACAAAATTATAAAAGTATAAGAATTTAAATAAGATACAAAAATGTATTGTACATACATTTTAATATTTAAACAGTGCAAGATATAAAATGACATTTGCACGGGTTTGCATAAGATGGGTAAACATAAATGCAATAGTTAGTGATCATACATCGATTAATAACATTTCAGTAAAATAGAATAAGATGTAAAACAACAAAACTATTAAAACAGATTCACACATTCCTGGTTTCTGAAGTGTGACCCTTTTATCTCCTGTCAAAGGCTGATGAAAATAAAAATGACTTCTCTAATGTCTTTTGGGATTATATTCCATAACTTTGGTTCATAGTTAGCGAAGGCTGCGCCCCCCATTGTCTTTGTAATATTTCTGGGATTCGCTCCAGTTTTTGATGACCTCAGTGTTCTAGTTTGTTCATAATTAACCCTTTAACTCCTGAGACTTAAACTCAATAAGTTAGCAGAACTCCAAACATTTAATGCCATCAATTGCCAAAAAATAATTAAATTAAAACATTACTTATTAACTTAGTGTTCTAAGGTTCTGTCAGTCCTACTGGGAGACTAAGACTGGGTCCTGTGTCTTTGTCCAAGGACATTTGGACATGTGGACAGCCAGAGCGGGGACGTTAACCTCTGACCCTTCAGCCATTGGACGACCCGCTCTACCAACTGAACCATAGCCCGTGAATAAAATGACTGTTTAATGACTGTCATGTTTTTAGTGTGATAGATATCATCTTTATTTGAAACAATAGAAACAACAGAACAATATCATTCTAATCATTTAATGACTTCATTCCACTCAGTTTTTCCTCATATGTTTGTCAGTTCTGTTCACTTATATCACAATAGTTCCCCTTTAATAAAAAAAATAATAGTAAGTTGAAGAAGTCAAAAAGAAGAATATTCAGTAATTGAATATATTTGAATTAGTAGAACTATTACTGAAACTGTGAGTATGAACACGTGAATATATTTAATTATTCTGAATGTTTGGGTTTACAGTGCAGTAAAAAATAAAATAAGCAACAAAATGAACAAAAACTGTCAAAGTGATCAGTAAAATGAACAAAAATTAATAATAAACTAACAAATAACATGTAACATGAATAAACTAAGACACAAACAAAACACAAATGAAGAAAAATAATAAAATAAACAAAATGTAGAAAAAATAAACAAAAATAAGCAACAACATCAACAGAAACTAATAAATATAAAAAAAATAACAAATAACATGAAAAAAATGCAACCCCCTCCCCCCAAAAAATAAAATAAAAATTAAGTAGAAGAAGAATAGCCACTTTATTGTCACAAATATCCACCATAATACACATTCAGTGAAATTTTGTTGCAGAAGCTCGCCATCGGACATAAGAATCAATCATAAAATTCGAATTAAAAAATAAAAACAGTCCAAAAAAATAAATAAAACAATCCAATAAAAATAAAAAAGTCCAATAAAAAATAAAACAATCCAATAAAAATAAAAAACAGTCCAATAAAAAATAAAACAATCCAATAAAAATAAAAAACAGTCCAATAAATGCTTAGAAACTATAGTAAAGCTATAATATGTACACCTCTCTACCACACACATTTAAATACCCAACTAAAGCCACCCACTCTGCACACATATACATCATGGAATTTACTTTGAGTTTAACAGTCTTATGGTGTGTGGAATAAAGCTGTTACAGAACCTAGTTGTTCTGGTTCTGATGCTGCAGAACCTCCTCCCTGAGGGGAGCAGGAAGAACTGTTCATGTTATGGGTGGGTGGGATCGCTGATGATCTTACAGGCTCTGCTGAGATAACACTTGTCTACAACATCCTGAACAGATGGAAGAAACATGCCCATGATTTTTTCAAAAAGAAAAAAAAAGAATAAATAACTAGTGTTGTAATTTGGTTCCACTAGTTTTAGTTTGAGCTTTTTCTAAATCAGTTGTTTTTTTGACACCTGTACATCAGTTCAATCAACAAAATTACATTAAAAAAACTTGAATTTTTCAGATTTTTAAACTAAACCATCCATTCAGAACGTGTCAGCGCTGACGCATCAGGACTTAAAGGGTTAATCAGTAATTTTTCAACATAACTCGGCCTGGTTCCATGTAGAGCTTTAAAGTCAGGAGTATTATCAGTTCTACAGTTGGTTAAAATTAAAGAACCACTCATCAATATAATCTGATTGTAGTTTAAAACCCTATTTAAGCTTTTTTTAAATTGTAAATAAATGCCCCCTTTTTATTCTTTTGCACCTCCTGCTCTGTCGTGGGTCATGGATTGGGGCCCACTGACAGTGTACGGGGCCCAGAATAAGCTGTTTACACCCCTGCATATGATGTACTGTATAAACTTTTTTTTTTTTCCCATTTCACATTGTCCATCTTTACAAACTACAGAAATGTTCTGGAGAGTGTTTCTATTACTTTGACATCATCTCTTGAAATTGTTCTAAAATGAAATGTTTCTTCAAATCATTTCAGCTGCCGATAACAACCAACTGCAAAGCGCCATCAATTATTTTGTTTTCCAAAGGTACATATTATGTCCCAAGTTCATTTTTCATCCCCACAAACACGTCCTCTATAGAAAACCAATCTCTCCATATTGCCTCTCTTGAATTCTCCCATTGAGTTATTGTTACTGCTTGTCATTTTCCTGTAATTTGTTTCCTGTGAAGCTCACTGGAATAAAGAGGGAATGGAGAGAGAGAGAGAGAGAGGAATAGAAGAGCGACAATTAGAATGAAAGGGTAAAATGCTTTTATTTTGTGTAAACATTTTGGTGAGAGCACGTCTCGCAGAAGCAATAAATCTTAACTGCTATTCATTTCTCGCCTTGCGTGCGATTTATCACATTATTGAACTTATTTGTCATTTATCACATCATTTCAATCATAAAGACAGAAACAACAAAGACAATAACACAACAAAATAACCCCTTCTCTTGTAAATTTATCCAGAGTCAATTTTCAAAGCGCTGTCAGACAGTCTGCCTTTTGTAAATCGGCCAATTTGGCATCAGCCGTTTTATTTCAGCAGTATTTGCATTTGTGCCATGGGAGTAATAATGATGTTGACAGTGGTGGGGACATAATTTGACGACTTCCTAATGAGAGACAGCAACAATGAATAAATAAATTAATGAATTAATTAAATAAAATAAATAAGAACACGACTAAAATAATTAAAATAACGTCTCATTTTGTTTTTGGCAACAAAAACTAAGAGACATTTTAGGAATGTTTTTTATTTTGTCTGTTTTTTTTTATTGTTCATCTATAACTGCATTATATATTTAATTAGAATTATCGTCACTAGACCCACATTTACATCTAGTTTGGTCTGTTTTTTCTCACGTGATAAAGGTTTGTTAATGACAATATTTACTCACTATAAGACACACTGTCAATGAATGGATTATTTTATAGATTCTTCATATATAAGGTGAACTGGATTATAACGAGCTTTAAGTGAAGTCAACATTTTTAGATAAAAACTGAAAATTATTAGATAAAAAGTCTATATTATTATATAACTAGAAAAGCACTCTGAGAGCGCAGACCTCCGCAAAGGTAGACCCCCCCCCTCCCAGATCACCACCAATATCTAATCATTTCCAGATCTCCCCATTACAGTACCAACCTACCCTGAACATTTCATCAAACTCCATCCATATGTTTTTGAGTTAACTTGTACACAAACAAACAAACAAACAAACACGGGGAAAAACATAACCTCCTTGGTGGAGGCAAAAAGTCAAAATCATTAGATAAAAAGTAAAAATTCTGAAATTAAAAGTTTAGATTAAGAACATTATTAAAACTCATGAGATAAAAAGTCTAAATTCCCAGTCATTAAGCACAACCAGAATGAATCCATATATACGGTGAACTGTGGTTCAGTGTCACCGTATAGTCTGGAAAATATAGTAACCTTTTGTTTCCCAAATGTCATGTCATTTCCTGATTAAATATTAGTATGGACATTTTATAAACATCTAAATATTAGTATGAACACTTTATAAACATCTAAATATTAGTATGGACATTTAATAAACATCTAAATATTAGTATGAACACTTTATAAACATCTAAATATTAGTATGAACACTTTATAAACATCTAAATATTAGTATGAACACTTTATAAACATCTAAATATTAGTATGGACATTTAATAAACATCTAAATATTAGTATGAACACTTTATAAACATCTAAATATTAGTATGAACACTTTATAAACATCTAAATATTAGTATGAACACTTTATAAACATCTAAATATTAGTATGGACATTTAATAAACATCTGTCCATACATAATTTTACTACCATCCTTTAACTTAGTTTAAATAGATAGAGTTTTTATTTTTATTTTTTTTCTTTCGCAGCTGCAACAATATTGGAACAATGTTTTTAAATGAGTCTTTGAAATAGAAGGTGAAATTCATGTTATGAACGATAACCTTTGTGTGTTGTTAAGGTTTACTGTCCCTGACACAAATGACTGTTTATTTAAGATGACAAGAAAATAAGAGTTTTATCTCCTCAAACAAAGAGCTGAACAACAACAACAACAACAATAATGTAATCTTCTTTTTTTTTTTTTTTTTTTACAGATTATGTTTCTTCTATCATTATATTGAAATAATAAACCTCTTATCCTCTTCTACAGAATAATTCTATAGTTTTTCACAGACAGTCATTTTAACAGAAGACTAAATTCTTAATCCCATGTTTTTGTTTTTGAAACATGATTTAATTTGATTCCAAATACTACAACAAAAGTATTTTCATTCATTATCATTCGTTAATTGTATTTACTCCTAACACTGAAAAAGTAAAACATTGAATCAACTAAGGCGGCACGGTGGTGCAGTGGTTAGCACTCGTGGCTCACAGCAAGAAGGACCCTGGTTCAAATCCCACACCAGACCTTTCTGTGTGGAGTTTGCATGTCCTCCCTGTGTCCGCGTGGGTTTTCGCCGGGCACTCCGGTTTCCTCCCACCATCCAAACACATGCACTGATAGGTTAATTGGTTAATCTAAAATTGTCCATAGGTGTGAATGTGACAGTGATTGTTTGTCTATATATGTTCAGTCCTGCGATGAACTGGCGTCTCATACAGGGTGTACCCCGCCTTCACCCATTTGTAGCTGGATTAGGCCCCCAGTGACCCCCGTGACCCAAGTGAGGATAAAGTGGGTTCAGATGATGAATGAATGAATCAACTACAAAAATCTTCTTCAATTTTGACTTTGTATTTGATCATTTTTACTTTTTATCTCATGATTATTACTTTTTATCTTTACTTTTTATGTTCACACATAATAAAATCTAGTTGAGTGAACCAAATTAAATTGCATAGGGTTCAGGGTTATTTTATTTTCATTTAATTTGAGTCACTCAACTATATGTTTTTATGTGTGACCTATTGAAGAAGAATTTTTAAGTTGATTCAATGTTTGACTTTTTTCAGTGTATATATTAAAATACTCTTGGCAACTCTTCATAGCTACAGTTTTACTCCAGTTAATTAATTTATTTCACTCTATTCTCACATTCAGATGGTTGTTTTCCAGAGGTGGTCAAAGTACTCACATTCTGTACTCAAGTAGAAGTACAGCTACTTATGTGGAAACATACTAAAAAGTAAAACTGTATTTTTTTTGTATTTTTCCATGGATGAAATACTTATTTAACCAGGAAAGATTACTGTGTAGATAATGTGTTCGAACAGGTCACAGTTACTCAGTATTGTAGATATGGACAGAAAATGTAAGAAAAATTGGGGCGGGGGGGGGGGGATCACAATTGACATAAAAAGTCATCACTATGAGATTTAAATCATCATAAATATAAGATAAAAATGCATAATTATGATAAAAAGTCAAAATTGTGAGATTAAAAAAATCAGAATTATGACATAGTTATAAATATGTGAAAAGAAATGCACAATTATCAGAAAAAGAGCTGAATTTATGAGAGAAAATGGCAAAATTGATATAAGAAGTCATAATTGTGATATAGAAAGTCACAAAGTGTTTTAAACGGTAAATGTTCTGCACTTATATAGTTGTTCCACCATCATGGCTCAAAGTTCTTTACATTAGCTTCACATTCACACGTTCCTAAGGTCAAAGGTCAGTCCTACTGGGGGCCTAAGTCAGGGTTTAGTATCTTGCCCAAGGACACTTCGACATGTGGACAGCCAGAGCTGGGATGCAAACCACCAACCTCTCAGTCATTGGGCGACCCACTCTACCAACTGAGCCACAGCATTTTTACATTCTGTTTAGTGTAATGAAAATATTCAGAAAATGTAAAGAGTATAAAGTACAAATATTTATGTAAATGTAAAGAGTATAAAGTACAAATATTTATATAAATGTAAAGAGTATAAAGTACATATATTTATATAAATGTAAAGAGTATAAAGTACAAATATTTATATAAATGTAAAGAGTATAAAGTACATATATTTATATAAATGTAAAGAGTATAAAGTACAAATATTTATATAAATGTAAAGAGTATAAAGTACAAATATTTATGTAAATGTAAAGAGTATAAAGTACATATATTTATATAAATGTAAAGAGTATAAAGTACAAATATTTATGTAAATGTAAAGAGTATAAAGTACAAATATTTATATAAATGTAAAGAGTATAAAGTACAGATATTTATATAAATGTAAAGAGTATAAAGTACAAATATTTATATAAATGTAAAGAGTATAAAGTACAAATATTTATATAAATGTAAAGAGTATAAAGTACATGTATTCATGTAAAAATGTAGGGAGTAAAAGTAAAAAGATTCCAGAAAAATAAATACTCCAGTAGAGTACAGATACCTAAAAATATAGTTAAGTACAGTAATAAAGTACTTTTACTGAGTTACTTTCCACATCTGTTGTTTTCATAAAAATATTTTTGCTCAATAATTTAATGTCCATACTTTTTGTTTCATGTTGTGCATATAAACCCTTTTTTTTTTAATGTTCCTATATTTCTACAACATTTATTTTTCTAGTTAACTTCTAGGATCCCTGTTAACATAACTATAGAAAATATAACAATATATCTTCATTTTCCCCAGTGTTTGTGTACTTGTATTTGTGCGTGCGTGTATTGTTGAAGGACCAGAACTGGGTGGGGTTACAGGCGGGGTTTAGAAGTTGCGAGCCAATCAAAGAGCCGAGTCTCCTCTGTTCTAGGCACTGATTGGCTAGAATTTGCCTGTGTATCATGCCGATGTGGCTTGGTTTACTAGCTGCTAGCTTGGAGCTAATAATAATATTTTCGCCTGTTACCCTTAAATATTACCTGCGGTGTCATATATTACACTGAAGGTAGTCTGCAGAGGTTTGTTCCGCTGCTAAAGGTAAGTCTGTCTCACAGCGGTGGGGTTGTAGTTTGTCAAATTTGTTTTATTTACCTTTTACTCTTAGCAAGCTAACGGACAGACAGGCTGAAAAGAGCAGGTATCGCTAGCTAACATTAGCTAACAATGGTAATGCTAAATACATTTTGCTCGTCGCTAGGTTAGGTACATTGTTTGGGTAAAAGGCACCACATTACAATTTTACGACTCCAAGCTTGGACAGGTTTTTAGCTCACATTAGCAAGAACGAGCTACTGTTTTATGACAGTTCATGTACTCTGTTATATTATATTATCGTTGTTATTAATACTATTATTTGTTTTTTAAGCTTGAACGGTTTGCATGGTCTGCCTGTCTTTAAAAATCCAAAATAAATTCAGTTTTATTGTCGAGATTTGTAAATTACCCACAACATAAATAGTCCAGTCAGCTTCAGGGGTGGTAACGTTGTCTAGTATATTTTTTTCTTCCCTATTAATCCTACTATTCTTTCTATATTTGTCCTATGGAGGGATTAAGACTGTAAAGATAACTATTAATAAATGAGACATTCAAGATTATTTGTCCTGTTGTAATGAAATGACATCAAAAGTTTTCTATTTCTACCTGTGACAAGTGATGTCATCCTTCTTTGATAATAACAATACAGTTGGTAACGAGGACACAAATGCTGTACTTTAGTGGAGAGTTGAATTTACATTACAGTCAAATGCAGAGGTGGTTAAAGTACTCACATTCTGTACTTAAAGAGAAGTACAGCTACTGGTGTGAAAAATACTCTGGTAAAAGTAAAAGTACTCATTCAACTCCTTTACTGAAGTAAAAGTAAAAAAGGTACAACTTCTGAATTGTAATTAAGTAAAAAGTAAAACTGCATTTAAAAAAATATTTTTTGCTATGGATGAAATAATTCTTTTAATTTTTAAATTGTTTTACTTTTACATTTAAGCAGGAAAACCCAAAACAATGTCCAAGTTAGTGTGTAGATGATGTGTTTTATTGTGTCATGGAGTTCAGTGGGTAAGGACAGAACATTTAGGAATAATTCGAAAGTCATAAATAGGAAATAAAAAAAAGCAGATTTATGAGATTTTAAAAACATATAAATCATGACATAAAAAGTCAAAATTATGACAAAAATGTATCTAAGTTTGGATTTTAAAAAAGATCAGACACTGATTCAAGAATGGTCAAATAAATTAAATTCCTAGAAAACCAATCATATGAGTTTAGTTTTTTTTACTTCTATACTACTCAGCTCTACTTCTGTATGCTAATATACTGTTAAGTCACTCGTCTATTTAACTGAATCTGTGCTCCATTGCAGACGGAGTCTTTGCAGCTGGGACAATGAATGGAAACCCTAACCCTTCAGCTGTGTGGAGATGACCGGTCACCCATTTGGGAATGGTCAGAATGGGGCCAGATGTGCCCCTTCTTAATGAGTACAAGCAGGAGTTCTTCTGGAAGCGCTTCCCCCAGACTCTTTTGGGGGGTCCACGCTTCAAGTTGGGCTACTGCGCCCCACCGTACGTCTACGTCAATCAGGCGGTCTTGTTCCTGACACCATGGCTTTTTGGGGGAATCGGTACTCTGTTGTGTCAGCTCCAGCTGCTTCAGGAACTCCACGCTGCAGTACTCTCTGGTATGCTCATGCTCGGGGCTGCGGCGGGTGTCCAGGCCCTGGCGATGTACGCCGCCCGCCGGAGTGGCACGGTGGAAAGGCTCGGTGTCCCCAACATCCTGGTCGATGAAGAAGAAGTGGAATTTACCCACTGCGTAAGCCCAGAGACGGTCCGTTTCATCGCCCCCGGGAAGAGGTTTGGACTAAATGTGGCGTTGCATTCAGTCCTCGCCGGGTTCCTATGTGGCTTTGGGACCTGGTATGTGTTTCTGGGGAGACTGACCGCTCTATACAGCAGCATCGGTGCGTCCCTGGTCGTGTTTGTTCTCAGCTGGGTGACTCTATGTATAGCAGAGTATTCCTTGATCGTAAACACAGCCACTGAAACGGCCACTTTCCAAGCACAGGACACTTATGAGATCACACCGCTCACCCGACCCCTGTACGTTTTCATTTTCATCGCTGTGGACTTGGCTTATAGGTAGGCATTGATTAAAAGACTGTCCATATAAAGCAGACATCTGAAAGGGATCATCTGGAGTAAAAATCAGTTTAGTTTTTTAGATGATTGTTAGTACATACATATAGTTAACATTAAAATCACACCATTTGGATGAACACTGAGGAAGTTTATTTTTGTCGTTTTGATCCAAACTGTGTTAACGTGGAAGTGATTAGAACATCATTAGAACATGTGTTTTCTCTATTTTCAGACGAACTCTTGTAAAGTTTAAACATCATCACACTTCAGTGGTAGTAAGTAGAGGGTCCCTAAAGACAAACCCAAGTGTCCTGAGGTCTTCATGTCCTCAGATAGTGTGTCCACAGTTACTGATCTACACACATGGACCTCTGGGTTCAGAAGACAACTGAGGACGAAGACCATAATAGTCCATTGTCCAGTGCACAGTGAGACGCTCTGTAAATACACTACTGCATTACATTCTTTTTAAAACACAAACCTGTTAGAAGTCTAAGCTTTGCTGTTTCATAAAGCTACATTTACATTTATCATCAAATACTGGACTATGTTTTTAAAAAATTTAACAAAATAGTGTATTTCCAGTGTGTGTTGACAATGGACTATTATGGTCTTCGTCCTCAGTTGTCTTCTGAACCCAGAGGTCCATGTGTGTAGATCAGTAACTGTGGACACACTATCTGAGGACATGAAGACCTCAGGACACTTGGGTTTGTCTTTAGGGACCCTCTACTTACTACCACTGAAGTGTGATGATGTTTAAACTTTACAAGAGTTCGTCTGAAAATAGAGTTTGGTTAAAAACACATGTTCTAATCACTTCCATGTTAACACAGTTTGGATCAAAATGACTAAATGTATAAAATTCTTCAGTGTTCATCCAAATGGTGTGATTTTAATGTTAACTATATGTATGTACTCCCAACCATCTAAAAAATTAACTAAACAGATTTTTACTTTGGATCATCCCTTTCACTATATTTTTATTTGACAGCGTACATTCTTTAGGAACAATGTGACTGTGTTTCCACAGGTTCTCAGGTTCTGTCCCTGAGCTCCACCTTGCCAGTCAGGTTCTCCATGTGCTGTTCCTCTTTCTACCTCTGCTGTGGGCACTAGGAATACTGCCTCCCCTTGATGCCCTGCTCCTCTGGGGTATGGAGCAGGCCCTTGTGTTTGGCTTTGGAGGCTCGCCCATGTCCAGCAACCTCAGGTGTGTACTGAAGCACGTCTGTTGTAATACACTTATTTTTATCAATATTGACAACTAGTATTTACAGAATGTCTAATCTCTCCCCTATTTTGTGCCAATCTCCAGTTTCTATGACAACCTGTTCTTGAATTAGAGCCAATAATGTGATTTTGACCTTTCTGCTAAGTGCGACCTTGACCTTTGGCAATATTGATAATTTCATTATATGTATATATGAATCAGTGTGTGTAATATGATAATATATCCAGTATTGATTAAGTTATAGCTTGATATGTCTATGTTTGATACACACAGTGTTACACAAGTTAATTTGGCCACATGTCACCTTTGACCTCCAGAAAAAGTCAAAATCATGAGATGAAAAAAGTCGAAATAGCGTGATTAAAAAAGTAAAAATAATGCGATAAAAAGACAAAATCATGAGATAAAAAAGTCTAAATAATGCGATAAACGCAAACGGTGTTACAGAAGTTAATTTTGCCCGTCACCTTTGACCTCCAGATATCTCAAAAACTATTGGTCGTAGGTGATAACACCCAGTATGGGAATTGTGTAAATCTTCATTCTGCATCATTTGGTGCCAATTCGAAAGTTCTGTGACCCTCTGTTCTGGAGTTATAACCCATAATGTGATTTTTGACCTTTTAGTTAATTGTGACCTTGACCCTTGACCTTTACTCAAATGATGTGCATTAGCTATATGTATATGTTCATGTAATTTCATGATGATATCTACACTTATATAGTTCTTTTCCACCTTCATGGTGCTCAAAGCTCTTTACATTAGCCTCACATTCACCCATTCACACACACACTCATACACCAGTAGGTTTTTAAGGTCTAAGGTCAGTCCTACTGGGGGCCTAAGTCAGGGTTCAGTGTCTTGCCCATGGACACTTGGACATGTGGACAGCCAGAGCTGGGATGCAAACCGCCAACCTCTCGGTCATTGGGCGACTGAGCCACAGCCATTGCATGATATGTCTCTGTAGACACACACACACACACACATGTAGGGTGACATTGAGTGGTGCTTTTGTGTAATGATAGAGAATTTGAGCAGAAAGAAACATGCTTATTATAAGTGGTCAAATTATTTACAGATTCTGAGACGACAAACTTAATGAAATTAAAATTCATTCAAGTACTTGTCCTCAGATTTGTATAAAGTTAAAATGGTACTACATCACAAATAGTTTGCGGGGGCAAAATTATTTACTAAATTCATAGAGCCTGAAGCTCCACATATTCCAGGGTTCCTGCAGCGTCTAAAAAAGGCTAAAGTTCATAAACTTCTATTTTAGGCTTTAAAATGTCTTAAAAACACCCATATTTTCATTCCAGGTCTAAAATGTAATTTAATTAGGTTTTACTTCTTTTTTTTTTTTTTTTTTACATCCGCTCCGTCCATTCTGACAGAAGTGTCTGTAGAAGGAAAAAAAGTACCTGTTGCTGTTTCTACTGTCAGCTGATGAAAACTAATTAATGTGTTTTCTGCACTATAAGGTGCATTAAGCAAAGTCAAAATCATGAAATAAAAAGTTAAAATATTGAGATAAAAAGTTAAAATAATGAAATAAAAATAATGAGATAAAAAGTTAAAATAATGAAATAAAAATTCTAAATAATGAGATAAAAAGTTAAAATAATGAAATAAAAATAATGAGATAAAAAGTTAAAATAATGAAATAAAAATAATGAGATAAAAAGTTAAAATAATGAAATAAAAAGTCAAAATCATGAGATAAAAAGTCTAAATTCCCAGTCACTAAGTTTTAAGTGCACCTTTATAGTATTTGTCAGCTCAGTGTGTCCATCTTTTTATTTGAGGGGGTCTCTATGTTGGTCTAAAAGTTTTCTCATAATGGTCTAAAAAAGTCTAAAATGTAACTTGGTGATATTTGAAAAAAGCCTGGTATTCACATCTTTTTAGGTGTGAATCTTGGAAATTTGGACAAAATTCTTAAATAAACCTAAAAAAATCAGGAATTTCCTGTCTGACAGAAGACTAAATAAATTGTAGGTAAGTTATAGAAACACCGAAAACAAAAGCTTGATGTTAGTAACGATAGGAAACCTTTGTTCAGGTAGATTGTGTTTATCCTTTTTGTTTCAGTAACAACTGTTTGCATGACGACATAATGATACTTGACATCCACCTTGTTCCATATGGTGTCAGTTTTAACCCAGTCCAGTGATGACTGATACTGGGTGAGCCTTCTGTAAAGGACAAACTTGAATAAAAAACACAAGTATTAACAGTAAACATTCAGGTCACATACATATACCATATTTTCCCTAATATAAGGCACACTTTAAGACTTGAATTTTCTCAGAAAAATCACAGAAAAAAACAAAATTCTATAGGGTTTAATTGTTTTTTATGCTTAGTGACTTGGAATTTTCACTTTTTATTTCATCATTTTGGCTTTTTATCTCATAATTATTTCTATATTCACAGATTAGATTGTGTGTGTATACCGTAATTTCCGGACTATAGAGCGCACCTGATTATAAGCCGCACCCACCTCATTCTAAGAGGAAAACCGATTTTGTACATACACAAGCCGCACATGTATATAAGCCGCATGTGCCCACATTAAAACATGTAACACAAACACAAAATTAACCCAAACCCGACTTCAAGTCCCGCGAATGAAACTAAATGTCCTTCATTAACCCTTGTGCGGTCCTTCGTAAAAGACACACTGGCTGTGTCCTACAATCGGGTCTTAAAAACCCAGATTCCAAAGTTCAGTTCCATAGACTCATCACCCCACCCCCCAAGGATATATTACTGTTTTCAGTAGTAAGCAATGGCATCCTACAGTACGTATAAAAAGGTACATTTGTGAACCACCGGGTCTCTTTGACCCGAAGGACCACACAAGGGTTAAAGTCCACAGTCCAAAAATCACAGCCGGCAAAATGAACGGAAAATGATACTTAAGGTTTGATGCAGACCTGCAGAGTCCGGGTCCCGTTGAAAGTAATCCAAGTAAAAAAAAGTGTATATTTCCAAAGGTAAGGGAGGGAAAAATGTCCGCCTGCATCCACAAACAGGTGGCTGGTCGCCGCATCCACAAACAGGTGGCTGGTCGCCGCCTCGCCTCATCTATCGCAGAGTCAGTGATAACTTTCTCTTTCGCAGAGAGTTCAGGTCAAACTCCTCCGTGCCAACGTGCAAAAATAATCCACAGGGTCTGGTCGAGCCTCTGTCTTCTCTCACACACCGCCGCGGGTTTTTCTTTAAGCAACTTTTTACCCCCTGTACACCTGTCCGTCACCTTTACCGCTCCCACTTAAACCCGTCACCCCGCGTTTGTTCCGCCCCTCCTTTTTCATTCAGTCTTCCTCGACGCATATATTCCACCGGTCTAAATCTTACCTTTTCTACTCGAGCGCCTCTGGCGGCCGTTAGAAAAATTACATAAATTGGCCGCATCACTGAAAAAGCCGCAAGGTTGAAAGTTTGGGAAAAAAGTAGCGGCTTATAGTCCGGAATTTACGGTATATATGTGTGTGTGTAAATATTGTCCTTGTTAAAAGGGTTAGAGGTTTGCGTAGCCAGGCAACATAAAAACTATCACCCACTCAGATGGTTATAAACGAGCTTTGAAAACATGAATTAGAAATCAGTCAGTATAGGTCTTAAATTTGTCTTAGTATTGGAATTTTATTCATAATGTATTTGAATTGTATTTATAATGTATGATTATAGACTATTTACAATGTATGATCTCTGTAATTGTTTTAATGATATGTAGCTGTATCACACTGCCACTCTTGACACTTTAACAACTGCTGCCATCCAACACCAAAGGACCACAGTGGAAATAAGCCTTCGAGCTTTATTGTGATATCCTGATTCTCTGTTTTTAATTTCATAGTGGGCATGTGGTGCAGTTTACCCAAACTAAATCATGTATTTGCTTTTTATGCAAGAACTGAGATTGTCAAATAAAACCAATCAATCGCTCAGTCCTTACTCTTGTGTACCCTTTGTTCCACAGGCTGCTGTTGATGTTTGCCGTATCTGCCAGTGTAGCTGTGTGTAATTACTTCATCCCATCAACGCTGGGTGTGGTTCTCTTTTCCGTCTCTATGGGATTTCTGTTGAGCCTGGACCTCAGCCAGTTCGGCACGCTCTGTAAAGGACACGCGCCGACCTTTGGGGACCATAGACTGCGTAAAGGAGGGTCGCCGCCGCCGCCTCCTTCTCCCAGTTCCTTCGGTTGGTATCTGGGCTTTAAGGAGCTGCTGCTGTATCTCAGCCTTCTACTGGTGGCAGTGGCAGAGGCAGGACTGTTGCATCACTTCCTGGGTTTAGCTCAGTCCCAGAGCTTTGTGACGGGACCCCAGGCTCCTGTTGGCTACCTCCTCCTTATACTCTTCTGCCTGTGCTGGGCTCTAAAAGAGATCCAGGGGGCTTATGTGTTTGGAGGGGTGTTTCTTAATCCACTGTATCCTAAAGGCATGTCCAGTGTCCAGACCTTCAAGCAGAGGAACAGAGGACTATACATCGCTGCAGCAATCAGACGAGTCTTTCTCAACCTCGGTAAGACTTTTTTAAGGTGTATTTACCGTATTTTCTGGACTATAAGCCTCATGCTGTATTTTTAAAACTATAATAAAAAAGAATATACAAGCCACACCGGGTTATAAACAACAGTTTATATGTTTAAAAATCCTATATTTACTGCATGTACAGAAGGATTTAACTGTAAATGTAGTTACATGTTTGTACCTGAACACATTTTTTCCCCAACAGTGACTTTTAACACGACAGTAACTTTACTGATTAAAACAGAACAAAACCAAGAGAAAAATAACCAGTATTTACTGTATTTATCTTCATTTATCCTGTGTTTTAAATCACAAATCACTTTATCTTCACTCAAACCCATGAAGTCGTCTTCTTCTGTGTCACAGTTGAACAACCTCAGAACCTTCGTCACATCTGTCTGATGATGATGATGATGATGATGATGATGATGATGGAGTGAGGATTTGAAAAATAAATAACAGTTGATAATTTGTCGTCCATGTTCTATCTGCTAAAGAAAAAGTAGGTATTCTTCTTTGCATTGATTGTTCTTAGTAGTTTTGATTCTAATTCTGGTTGGAGCGCCCCTAGTGGAGGAACCCGCACCTTTGTATAAACCTCATGGTTAGAAACATGAAAAAACTAGCAGCTTATAGTCCAGACAATATGGATTTGAAATAATGATATCATACCGGTTGTATTTAAAGGACTCATTCTATGGTTATTTATTAATATTAACTTTATTAAAGGACTCATTTTATGGTTATTGATTAATATTGTTGTTCTTCATTGTTATTGAATTCATTGTGTGTTGGTTCTATTTATAAAAATGTTCAGATTGTTTTGTTTCCAGTTGTTTTTTCACGGTAGAAAAATGACTGGAGGTGGAACAACACAGTTTACTTCTACTTCCTCATACATGTCCATGACGAGGTGATGAGGCGTCTGTGATTGGCTCAGAATGTGTGAAGGAACACTCCCCCCTCCCCTCTGGCTCTGTGTGTGTTTACCATCCCAGAGTAACATACAGCTAGGTTTGGTGACGTCACTTGTTCTGAAAACGTGCAGTAAAAAAAAAAAAAAGTCTATTTTCACAGAGACACATGAACCAGTTTGATCCAACAGTTTTTTACAGTTTGTGCAGCAGCTACTGTGGCCCCGTCTGCTCTTGTAGATGCTAATGCTAATGCTACTTCAGATTGGCTGCAATGGGGGAGGGGCTTAACCCCAGGTGGGTGTGGCCAATGTCCTGGTTATGTGTAGTGGACAGACTTTTTCTGAGTGTCTGGTTTCTCTGTAAATCCATCCAGTGGAGGAGACACACCTGCAGCAAACGCAGCATGTGTTGGTAACTCTGGGTGAGCCATCACCATGGTAACTCTGGGTGAGCCATCACCATGGTAACTCTGGGTGAGCCATCACCATGGTAACTCTGGGTGAGCCATCACCATGGTAACTCTGGATGACCCATCAGATTCCAAAAGGACAAAAGTGGTTTTCAGTGGAATGACACCTTTAAGTGGCAGTGCTTCTGTGTACCTGGTCTGTTATCTGCTCTCTTTTACCTTGCAGTGTGTCCTCTTGGAATGATTGCTTTCCTGTCTATGGATGAATCTCTTCAGCAACTCCATAAGGCCTCCCTCTGTGTGGGATTTACCCGGGCCTTCAGAATGGTATGCTGATACAACCACACATCCTGAAGTTCTTATAGTTATAGATATATAAATGAACTTTGATTGATTGCAATATATAACACTTCACAATGACATAAAAGAAGACCAAAGTGATTTACATCTAAAACATATGTGAAACACAGGACAAGACAATCTAATCAAATGTATAAACTAGTATTCACAGAATGTCTAATCTCGCCTGTATTTTGTGCCAATCTCCAGTTTCTATGACAACCTCTTCTTGAATTGGAGCCAATAATGTTATTTTGACCTTTCTGCTAAATGTGACCTTAACCTTTGACCTGTACTCAAATGGATCATTGCATCTGATGCACATTAGCTATATGTATATGTCCATGTAATTCCATGGTGATATCTACAGTATTCATTGAGTTATAGCATGAGATGTCTGAGTGGACACACACACACAAACACTCGTTTCTATGTCTCATGAGGACGAAGTTTGGAATCAACTAACCATTGGGTAGTTCATGCAAACTTGGGCATTATCAGACTAGTCAACACGTCGACTCCCGTAGCACAAGTCGACTTAAATTTGGAGGAGTCGACAAGTTGCATGTTATTCTTTCTGTCTCTTTCTCTCTCTTTCTCTCTCTCTCTGCGCGTAAACACAGTTAGATCTAAAGAAGACGTGGCTGCTGCAGGTAAGACAGTTGTGGTGGACAGACACACATTCACCTTAGATGAAAAAAAAAAGGCACGGCCATCTGAAGAGGCTAGCTCATCTGCATGACATAAGCAGCAGCATTTTTTTAGCCACGTGTCTGTGTTGTTCCTCAGCTGACAATGTCATGACGTCATCACGACAAGTCGACTTGACTATTGACAGATAAGTCGACTTGAAAAAAACTGAAGTCGTTTATATATATATATACATACATATAATGTGTGTGTACACAGTATATATACACATAAAATGAATGATTAAAAAATTAGAATTAAAAAAATTATTTAAAATAATAATTTTTTTTTATAGAATACAGAAAATTAAACCCTATTTATTTTAAAGTAAACACATCTTCAAACTGTTGAAAAATACATGTTTGACTTTGCATCTGTTTCTCTTTGAGGACTTCCAGAAAAAACAAATTAATGGATTTATAGGGCCACATCATTTCTTTTTTACTAGTGGGGAACCTTATTTATATTTAACCTTCATGGGGACCTGAATTTTGGTCCCCATAGTGTCAGAAGTCTCCATGATGTGACTGTGTAAACATATAAATGTCCCCATAAAGATAGGAATACACACACGGTGATTACAACAATCTCCCCCAGCCAATGTTGGGTGAGATTAAAAAATATAAGACAATAAAACATAGATCAACCGGTAAATTGAGAGCTTCACCTTCTGGCTTAGCTCCTTCTTCACCACAACGGATCAGCTTAGCACCCGCATTACTGCGGATGCCACACCAAATTCAACTGTCGACCTCCCACTCCATCCTTCCATCACTCGTGAATAAGATCCCCAGGTACCTTAAACTCCTCCACCTGAGGCAGGACCTTCCCCTCGACCCGGAGCGGCCACTCTACCCTTTTCCAACTGAGAACCATGACCTCAAACTTGGAGGTGCTGATCTTCATCCCAGCCACTTCACACTTGGTTGCGAACCGCTCCAGTGGGAGCTGGAGTTCACTGCTCAATGGAGCTAAGAGGACCACATCATCCCCAAAAAACAGAGACAAGATCCTCCTGCCACCAAACTCAACCTCCTCTCCCACCGGTTACGCCTAGAAATTCTGTCCATAAAAGTTAGGAACAGAATCGGTTACAAAGGGCATCCCTGGTGGGGTACAAGCATCACCACAGAACGGTCTGACTTATTAAAGGTTTTGCGGGCCAGACTCTCGCTCTTTGGTACAGGGACTGAATGGCACCCGGTAGGAGACCATCCACTCCATATTCCTGGATTACCCCCCACAAGATACGTCTGGGGACACACTCGTAAGACTTCTTCAAATATACAAAATACATGTGCAAACTCCCATGCTCCCTCCAGCACACGCATCCGGGACGAAAACCACATTGCTCCTACTTGATCTGAGGTTCGACCACAGATCGTACCCGTTCCTTTCCAGCACCCTGAAGTAGACCTTACTGGGAAGCCTGAGGAGTATGATCCCACGATACTTGAAGCACACCCTCTGGTCCCCCTTCTTAAAAATGGGAACCACCACCCCGGTCAGCCACTCCAGTGGCACTGCCTCCAATGTCCATGGAATATTGTAGAGACGTCTCAGCCAAGACAGTCCTACAACATCCAGAGCTTTCAGATGCCCAGGGTGGATTTCGTCAATCCCCAGGGCTCCGCCACCGTGTAGTGACCTCACTACCTCAGCAATTTCTGCCCCGGAGATAGGTTCACCCATCCATTGGTCTCTCGGTTCCACTTCCAACCCAGAATGCATGTTGGTGGGATTGAGGAGCTCCTCAAAGTATTCCTTCCACCGTCCAACTATATCCTCAATTGAGGTTAACAGCTCCCCACCCGCACTGTGAGCAGTGTGGGCAGATTTCTACCCACCCCCCCACCCCCCCCCAAGGTGCCAGACCGTTTGCAAGAACCTCTTTGGAGCCAATTGGTAGTCTTCCTCAATGGTCTCACCGAACTCCTCCCAGGCCCGAGTTTTTGCCTTGGCGACTGCCGCAGCTGCAGCCTGCTTGGTCCGCTGGTACCATTCAGCTGTTCCTGGAGACCCACAGGACAGCCCAGGCCTGTAAGCGTCCTTCTTCAGCCTGACCTCTATAGTCCACCAGCAGATTTGGGGGTTACCGCCATGATTGGCTCCAGCTACCCTACAACCACATCTCGCCACGGCCGCTTCAGGAACGGCAGAGCAGAACAGAGCCCATTCGGATGCAATGCTCCCCTCCACCCTCAGGATGCAATTGATGCTCTGCTGGAGGTGTGAGTTGCAGATCTACCTGACAGGTTCTTCTGTCAGGCATTCCCAGCAGACCCGCACTACTTGTTTGGGTCTACCAGGTCGATGTGGCGTCCTCCCACACATTCTTGTTGTGTATTTCTTTAGCCAGGATCCTACTTGTTGATTGTGGATGTGAGACTCATATTTTTGTTGATGTGCAGGCGTGGCAGAGCTCAGAGGATGCCCTGCTCCACATGGTGGTGATAATCTTGGTGCGTCTTGGAGCTGGAAACAAAGTTCTTCCAGGGTGGAACAGCCTGGGCACAGGAGTTCAGCTTCTTTTGGTGAGCGTAACACTGCAGTAATAATAATAACCTGTCTTTTACACCATAGCTCCTGACCATTTTTTTATCGAAAGTTGATAAGTTTTAATCTGGATACCTCTTTTTTTGATTTATGGAGATGTTTTATTGGCTCTATTTAACCTTTTCTTTTATTTCCTGGTTTGGGTCCCTTACCCTTAAGGATAAAAACGGGCTGAACAGTATCATTAAAAGGTGTAATAAAATGGCAGGGGCCAGTCTAGTGAAATGTTAAGAATAATGTGCCTGATTAAATATTTTGTGTATTTGTAGATTCACTATGATCTATAAGTTATAATGAAAATGTGGAAATTATCAAATGAAAGTATAATATTGTTCAAATTAGTCTTATTATTTTCATTTTTTCCATGTTATTCACATTGTTTCAAAGAATAGTTTGTCAATGTAAATATTTTCATTATTTAACTTTTTTCACTCTAAAATATAGAGAAATATTTGGAGTTTGGAGTTGATTATTATGTTATTTTTTCACTGGTTTGGCTTCACTTCAGATCAAATGTAGCTTTATTATTTTTTTGACCCCCCTGTTATAAATTTTGTGAACTACACATAATAAACACTTACCTGTTGATTATGCGTAGTTCACCCATGAAGACATAAGATTAGGAAGGGGCGGTACGTCCAAAAATATATATCCTGGTATAATTTGAGCCACTGGTGGTACACGGTATATATCAGGGTATCGTACTTTTGTAGGATACTATACATAAATAATAAAGTATAAATGACAGCAGAACAGTTTGTTAGTGGTCATATAACTCCAAGTGGAGTATTTCATATAGTTCAGACTTTCTTCATATTCATAACATATCTCAATGCTTAGCATGCTAGCATTAGCGAAATTATAACTGAACAGTCATTTTAGTTGCTAACACCAGACAGATACCATGACTAACAGTAACTCAACTGAACGTAGTAACATACAGTTATTAAGGCTGGTGCAGTGTGTTAACTTTAAGACAATTGTTTTGTTGTCATCATAAACTCTATGGCTGTCATGACTTTAGCCGTTAACTTGTTAGCTCACTTTTCAGACACCCTGTAAATTAAATAGTAGATTCCTGAATGTAAATATGTTGTCATCACATACCATTATAACCAATAGTACACTACATAAACTATGTATTTTATATTTGTAGGTTATTTAAACTAAATGCTAATGCTAACACAACATCTAGGAAGATTTTGACTTTAGATATTTTTATCTCATTATTTAGATTTTTTATCTAAGAATTTTGACTTTTGACTGTGGTGCTAGCTGCTTCTTAGAGGCAGCCGGCGGACGTAAACTTTGCATTACTGCCTTCTACAGGATGGACGGTAGGACAGTATGACAAAAATCTACAAAAACAAAACCTCATAAGGTATGATACCTTACATACTACCCATTCTTACCTAAGACCTGTTTGTGTTTTTCTTCCTAATCCAGGTGGGCCTACTGACTGACAGATTGACCCAGTTCATGGCCAAGCTAAAGTTCACCCTGACTGTGCTGGTGACATCTTGGACAGAGAAGAAGCAGCGCCGTCAGTCGGCTGGAACTCTGCTGGCTCTGAACGCCTCCCTGTGTCCGCTGCTGCTGGCGGTCGTGACCCTTTCCGCCCTGCTCTCTGCCCCTCTGTTGCCCCTGTTCACGCTGCCCATCTTCCTGGTGGGGTTCCCCAGACCACAGCGGAGTTGGCCCGGCCCTGTGGGAACGGCCTGCCCCTGCCCAGACTCCATCTTTTACCAGCAGATGAGTAGAAGTCTGGCCTCTGCTCTGAGGATGGCCTTTGCAAGAGGCTCACTGGGTTAGTGCATTTCCATTACATATTTCTCATAAAGCACTTAGTGGTACTACTTTAGTACTTAGTCGATCTGTCAGTATTCAGTTTTTAGTGGTCAGTCATGTATGTGCTTATGTCGTATTACCACTCATTTTAATTTAGCTTTTTTTTTTTGTTTGATTCAATTAGAATTTTATTTTTCAACTGCAAAATGTTTATCAGAAATTAAAAAAAAATAAAATTGTATTACATGTCTTAAAATAATTGTTTGACAAAAAGTACTTTTTTTGCCTAAATCATCAAATTCTCAATTTCTGTTTAAATTCTTTGTGCTTCATTAAAAATTACTTTGGCAAGTATTTTATGAAGGTGACAATATGAAAAAAACAAGTGGTTCCAGGCACAACAAACCCTATAAACATTTCACCTGTTTTGCCCAGTCTCTTAACATTTTTATGGATTTGACCTTTGAACTACATCCACCAAAATGTAATGGGATCTATTTTGAACCACCTCACTCTTTTCCTGAAAATTTTATGGAAATTGTTTCAGTAGTTTTTACATAAACCTCAAATGGTTTTACATTTATTAAATATTAAACTGACACAGTCAAAGCAAATACTGGTCACTTTGGTCTTAACATTAACTGGTTATATATAATTATATATGATTATTTTCCTCTTTAAAATCCACAGTAGCAAACTAATTTCTCATACATGTAAGTAATACTTTATTTACAGTGCTGGTAAGTTACTTTGAAAAAGTAGTTAATTACAATTACTAGTTACTTCCCCAAAAAAGTAATTGCATTACTAACTGTGTTACTCCAATAATAAAGTAATTAGTTACCAGGAAAAGTTTTTTTGTGTTACTTTTTTTTTTGCTTAAATTGGGTCAAAGAAAGGAAGAACCAATTAAAGAGTGTATTGATTCTTGTTCTGTGATGTTACTGTGGATGTGATTTAAGATACTTCCTTAAAAACACTATCAACGATCTTTATGACCTATTGTCAATAGTAAAAGTTAAGCTAACAGAAATAAAGCATGTTATCACAATGTTGTAAACTGTGTGGACTAGTGTAACGTGTGTGCACATGTCGGTAAATTATTATTCTATTATTATTAGTGGAAAAAACCAATACAATGATGTCTATATACTGTTCTGCTATTATACATTTATCTAAAGAATTGTCATCAATAACAACTTATGTTACAATCATTTAAAGTGTTTACACCCTTTATATTAAGGCACAGAAACTTGTTTAGAAAAGAAATTGGCAAAGAGAAAAGCAAATATTAATAGTGCAGTTGCAATTTTTAACAAACGGAGCTAAAATGTAACCTTCTGACTTGGTGCTGCCATCGTGTGTGTGTGTTAGGGTTGTCAAAAAAATCGATTTTAGATACTAAATCGATATTGACCTTGGTATCTAATTAGATACTAAGTTGCTGGAAAATCGATTTTTGTTTTTATGGCGCGTCGCAGCTTTTTTGTAGCGGGTAACGTTAAGAATTCTAAACAGGCATCAACGTGGTCAGCTCTGGCACAGCCGTAATGCCGGCTTGTAAGTTAAAGTTTCTTTTTTTCTCCAGCTGCCTCTGACAGCACACGGGATGACGCCAGTGCGACCACAGACCTATACACTATTTCTATAGGTCTGTGATTGGACCATCCGATGCAACTTTGCTTCTAAAGGCCTCGATATAGTCGAACGTCTATGCGCGCGGGCGGCAGCCAGGCGGTAGCGCATAGTATCACGTTACCACCATGGAGGCCACCATGAGCACGTCAGCCTATCATTTTTTACGTGCGCGCTGCTAGTCCCGTATGGCAAGCCAAAGTGTTCACATAGCCACGCGTTGTCTTTATTATATCACGCGTTACAGAACGCGTTCTAGCACGCGCACTGGCGCGCTATCACGCGTTACAAGACGCGCTCTGGTACACGCACTGGCGCACACAATGGCACGCGTTCTGTAACGCTGTGGGCGGCTGTGGTTCAGTTGGTAGAGTGGGTCGCCCAATGACCGAGAGGTTGGCGGTTCGCGTCCCGGCTCTGGCTGTCCACATGTCGAAGTGTCCTTGGGCAAGACACTGAACCCTGACTTAGGCCCCCAGTAGGACTTACCATAGACCTTAGAAACCTACTGGTGTATGAGTGTGTGTGTGAATGGGTGAATGAGAGGCTAATGTAAAGCGCTTTGAGCATCATGAAGGTGGAAAAGTGCTATATAAGTGCAGTCCATTTACCATTTAGCAGTCCATGGAGGAAATTTTAAAAGGAATCCCTCACATCTCCAGTATCGAAATTAGTATCGAGTATCGAGTATTATCCTTAGTATCGGTATCGAGTTGGAAATTTAGTATCGTGACAACCCTAGTGTGTGTGTGTGTGTGTGTGTGTGTGGTGGGGGGGCTGAGCTGAATGTGATCTTTGTTCAGACATGTGCGGCATCGACAGTGTTACCAAAACTCGCAGTTGTTGTCTACACCTGGACACCCTTGCACCCCAATTCTAGCCTAGGATCTAGTCTGTCCCCAGTGGCCGCAAATGGTATTTGCTATGGGGAGACAGACTAGACAGCCTCGGATCTGAAAATCCAAAATGGACCGGACCAATCAAATCGCGAGGGGCGGGATTGGAGCCCGCCCTGCCTCATGACGACACAAATATGACACGTAATGTTGTAGTCGCAGAGACGTAGCAGCTAGCAAGCAGCTAGCACACATTGCCGTAACAGCAGTTGCTAGCTGCTAGACAACATGGCTCATCACCAGGAACAACCATTGGAGCTGGCTTTGGCAGCAACGCTAGGTGATTTAAAATTACAGTTTTCCCTGCGAGAGGAGCAGAAAACGGCACTTAAGCTGTTTTTGGAAAAAAGGGACGTTGTCGGAGTTTTGCCCGCCGGGTATGGCAAAAGTTTGATTTATCAGCTGGCTCCGCTAGTGGGACGACGCATGGGTCTGCACAACTCGCTGGTGATCGTTGTGTCACCCCTTTTAGCCCTAATGGATGACCAGTTGCAAGAGGCAGAAAAACTGGGAATACGAGCAGCACAACTCGGCAAAGGCGACCCGGAGGAGATCCGAAGCGGCCGGTGCCAAATAGTGTACGGGAGTCCTAGCTAAGCTGCTGCACTCGTTTTGAGACTACATTCTGGTGTGTTCTTCCGGTGACGCTGTCTACGAAATCCATGTTCATCGCTCTGATTGGTTGGCTCTGACTAGTTACCCATCCAATGGCGTAGCGTTGTGTAAAGAGAAAACTTGACAGACAGCGGTTATCCCGGCCACAAATTCGCCTAGACTTTCTAGACTTTCCCCCGTAGCAAATACCATTTGCGGCCACTGGGGACAGTCTAGATCCTAGGCTACCCCAATTCATCAACGCATCACAGTATTTCCAGAGTAATGGTAACGGCGATACAGTTGTGGACAAAGTAATTACCCCGTTACTCAAAATGTGGCTGCGTTAGTAATGCTGTTATACTCTAACGCTGTTGTTCCCACCACTGAGTATTTATACCAATTTGGGCAATTGTTTTGCAGTACCAGCACTTGCATACAGCACTCAAACAAACACACATATATAACCCTCCAGCACAAAACCAGTCACTTTGGTCAAATTTCATAAATTCATATTTTATATTTATCTTAAAGTTTATTACATGTTTGCGTGACACTAATTCAACCAATCAGAGGTCATTTTTCAACATCGCCATAGCAACAAGAGCTTTAGTTTAGTGGAGAAGGCTTTGTTCTGAGGCCTCCCATTGGTTCAAATCTATAATTATGTAGATTTCTATTTAAGGGTTGTCTAGAGGGAATCCTCATCTTTCTAACGGTACCAAACATGACGGGGAAATACCTAACGCCAGCACCAAGGAAAGTCGTGTTTTTAGTCGATTTTTCTTTATTTTAGACTTAATTACTGTCAGAGTCAGTTGTTGTTCTTCCTAAAAGGCATGATTTGAAGAAGTTATGATTGTAATTTAACAAAAACTCATAGTTAGAAGTGTTCAGGAGACATTTTACTGGGATTTCATCAATAAACTTTAGATTTGATCATTTTGACACATTTAACGTATTTGAGGCTAAAGTTAGAAATACGGCTTTGACTGAATCACTGGTTTAATGATGGAGACACACACACACACACACACACACACACACACACACACACCACATATATATACATACATATATATATAAAACTCCAGTATGTTTTGACTTGCAGTGTAATTGCAGTGCCTGAACCTTCCTCTAAGTCAAGTTGGGACTGTGTTCAGATCAAAGAGCAATGAGACATCTCCTCATATGGTTTATTAGTAAGAGGAATGTTGTTGTGAGCAGCTCTTTTGATTTGCTGGCAGTAACGCAAGCTTGCATGATCCTGCTGAGCTGACCCCCCCCTCAAAAAAAAGAGAGAGAGCTCTGATCTGTATTCATTACATCCAAATGTTTCCACACTATTAACCACGTAATGCTCTTAGGCCAAACCGAGTTGCTGCTGCTGCTGCTGCTGCTGCTGCTGCTGCTGCTGCTGCTGCTGCTGCTGCTGCTGCTGCTGCTGCTGCTGCTGCTGCTGCTGCTGCTGCTAGGAGTGTGTACTGTGCTCAGTCAGGGGAGGGCAACTGATTAGAAATTATGTATAGAATAAAATCCTTGTTCATGGAATGATGATTCAAAGTGATGATGTCAGCAGTTTAATTTAAAACAAGGGTCTCATCGTTAAAAAAAAAAACAACAAAGCTTGTCATATGGTTTGGTCACAGTCGAAGAGTATTTGTAGTGTTCCTGTGTGTTACTCACGCTGGGGGTTGCTGAGCAGTGAGCAATGAGCAGAAAAGAGCCTGCCTAGCATGTCACATCTCATCATAAGGTAACGGCTAGGATTATTTGGAGATGTCATTATGGGGTATGACATTATCCTTCAGCCATGCAAACACAAGTCAACTTTAAACAAAGGCCCTATCACCTTGCCACTGCTGCTTATCATCTCTTTAGAAATGATTCTGTCTGATCTGTCAAAATTCTTTAGGTTGTATAAGAGGAGTGACTTTTTCCAGACTAATGGAAAAGCCAAGCAGAAGAAGGAATGCAATATTTAGATCTGTGCAGTCACTTAAAACAATATCATGACCTTCCTGTAAGACTGCGACGGTTACGTTCCTGCCTGCAGCTCATCCACTAGCCATGTTCTCAACCTAGTCAACAGGGATAGACGGCTGATGTAAAATGAAAGAGATGTGTGCTCAGAGTCTCCTACTAATGTGTTTCATATGATGTTTCTGTTTCTCCTTCTTCAATTTAGATGTCACGTCTCCAGCATGTCACATTTATGGGATGGTATATGTTTTGTTCTGATCTCTGTAGGTTCTTTAGCCCCAGGGTCACATTTTCTCGGGCGGTTTCAGGACCGTATGGTTTGGATAATGATCCTGGAGCGAGGGTATGGCTACTGTACAGTCAACATTAAGGTATGATGACTTTTTAAGAGTTTTACTTTATTACTCAGTCTATGTACTATTAGAAATATATAGACTATTACCATTTAGATCACTAAAATACACCGTTACCCTTTTAAAAAGATCACTATTACCTAGGGGTGTGCGATCTGACGATATTAAATCGTGAAGAATAACAATGAGTAGAGGACCGTGGACGATCTGTCAATTTGGAGAAATCATATAGATGTCCTTGGCCAATGAACGCACTAACTTTTATCTCATTTCTTTGCTGGTTCCCACCAACATGGCAGACATACGATGTCCTTAACCTGACTGACCAATCGTAGCGAATTGTGCGTCGTAACACACTTTGGTACACGCCTCGATCATGTGATATGTGTGTCAAAAGTTTAGAGCTATGGCTGACAACCAAACTGAGGAGTTGGTGAAGGAAAATAAATCCACCTCCGTTATATGGAACTGGTTTGACTTTTCCCACTGACGAACATCAATAATATGTAAAGTGTGTCAAGAACCTGTGAGAACATTGGATGCCAATACGACAAACTTTACAACTGAAGACGAAGGGTTAGCATATGGCCAAAGTGAAACCATGTGGGCGGCGGCATCCACCTCTGGGACAGAACAAAAGCAAATAACACTTTTCAAGTCTCGTAAACACTGGACAGAGGTTAACGCTGAGCTGTCAACCCTCCCGTTTTTCCCGGGACTCCCGTATTTCAGACCCACCTTCTGGCCCCTCCCGTTTTGTAATTTCTCCCGGTAATCTCCTGTAATTTGTTAGGTCTGAACGTCAAAAACTAAATCTGAAGACATATCATTTGGCTGATGTTCTCTGGTTGTTTGCCGGTTGACAGAGAACATGTATGGAATGTATACACGTCATTTGCTGACTGACAACTCATAGTTGTATAGTTGATCTGTGCACAGGTTGAAACTTCCCCCGGACATTATCTCTCTCACACACCCGATGGAAGATCGTGATAAAAACCAAAATTGTGGTTTAAAGCTAAATAAAATCGTGATCTAAAGTTTTTTCCGTATTGCCCACCTCTACTATTACACATTAAAAAGATCATTATTACACATTGCAGAAAAGTCTTCCAGTAGTGTTGAGTCTGTGTCTGAAAGTGTTCTGTCCAGTGAAGTGGGTGTGACTAGTTGTTCATCACCCACAATTTTACTTATTGATACGGTAGTCCACTTTGAAGTCATTATAAGAATTTAAATAATCTTCTGACTTCTTACATCTGAATATTTCTGGGGTTTGTTTTTTAGTTGTGGGGAAAAAAGTCATGATAATGGTATGATCTTGGGCTTTAGGATGCAGTTATTGTTCTGTTTAACTGTTGCTGATACCTTGTATAATTAGAACATACCTAATTAATCAGTAAAGAACATAATGAACAGTGAGGAGCCCATATATTTTTAATGCTTCCATCACAGAAGTTACCTGATCATTTTGTTTACCTGAGAGAAATGGAATGCAAAGGCACTTTCCCACTGTAGGAACCTTTTTTAGTTCCTACTCACAGGTAGGGTCTTTTTTTTTTATAAGGCGTAGGTGTTTGGTGATTGGTTGAGCCCAAACCACAGTACAGTTATCTTTAAAACCGTAGCATCAGCTGTGTGTTTGGAAAAACTAATAATAAATAAATGGACTGACAACATGGTTTTGTTTTTGGGTTAATGCTGTGACATGAACATGTGTGGTAGTTTCACCTGCTGCTGGATTCTAAACTCTAAACTCCTCCATTCTGACATTAGACGCTGTATTTGACCACAATTGACACGGTGACTGACCTAACCAGTGTCGGGTGAAATGAATGAATCTGCAGCACTGGCTGACGAAAAGCCCCTTACATTTAGGAGGTGCATTAAAAGGTGTGGGATCAGTGAAATGAACCACCTTGAAACCACAGTTGAAAAGCATTGGTCATAGTTTGGGGTTAAATTGTATTTGAAGATGAGAAGAACGGACTGTCTGTGGTGGTTTGTGAGCAGTTTGTTCTTCTGACTGTTGACCTCTTATTGACAGTATTTCCATTGTTCAGGGTTTGGAGCTTCAGGAGACGTCCTGCCACACAGTCGAAGCACGGAGGGTGGACGAGGTGTTCGAGGCTGCGTTTGAGCGGCCTGAGCGGCTGGGTTTCACCCAGGGCTTTAACCTGCACTGGGGCAACGCTCTCACCCCATGTGCAGTCCTCGCAGTACGTGTCTATTCAGACGCTCGAAACGTGCTCTCTGGGATCATCGACTCGCACGATAACCTGAGGAAACTGCAGGACGACTTCCTCAAAGCGCTGGTGTGGCTGCTCCTCCGCTTCTGCGTTCAGAGGCATAAAGGTTTTTTGTGGAGCTGTGAAGACGGTCTAGGGGTGGGAGGCAGGAAGTCACAGTCTTCCCAGATGGCCCAGACCACATGCACGCAGCCACCTGAGGCCGTGGTGGTGGAATCCAACGTGTCTTCTCTCAGGTTCATCTGCACAGTCCAACTCTTATATTGTCTTCCGTAACATTTTACTCAATTAGGAAACAGTTTAACTTGTATGGAAGTGTTTGAGCTACACATACAGTGAGAGTAAAAAGTATTTGATCCCTTGCTGATTTTGTTGGTTTGCCCACTAATAAAGACATGATCAATCTATACTTTTAATGGTAGATGTATTCTAACATGAAGAGACAGAATATCAAAACGAAAATCAAGAAAATAACTTGAAGGAATATATATGAATTTATTTGTATTTCATTGAGGGAAATAAGTATTTGATCCCTCTATCCGAAAGCACTTAATACTTGGTGGCAAAGCCTTTGTTTGCAAGCACAGCGGTCAAACGCTTGTTGTAGTTAACCACAAGGTGAGCACACATATCAGGGGGAATTTTGGCCCACTCTTCTTTGCAGATCCTCTCTAAATCATTAAGGTTGGTGGGCTGTCGCTTGGCAACTTGGACCTTCAGCTCTCTCCATAGATTTTCGATTGGATTGAGGTCCGGAGACTGGCTGGGCCACTCCATGACCTTAATATGGTTCTTCTTGAGCCAGTCCTTTGTTGCCTTTGCTGTATGCTTCGGGTCGTTGTCATGTTGAAAGACCCAGCCACGGCCCATTTTCAGCTTCCTAGCAGAGGGGAGGAGGTTGTCCCTCAGGACTGCTCGGTACATGGCTCCATCCATCTTCCCACTGATGCGGTGAAGTGGCCCTGTGCCTTTGGCAGAGAAACACCCCCAAAACATAATGTTTCCACCACCATGCTTGACGGTGGGCACAGTGTTCCTGGGATCATAGGCAGCATTTTTCTTCCTCCACACATGACGAGTAGAGTTTAGGCCAAATCGTTCAATTTTGGTCTCGTCTGACCACAGAACCTTCTCCCAATCACTTTGTGCATCTTTGAGGTGATCAATGGCATACTTTAGGCGAGCCACCACATGTGCCTTCTTAAGCAGGGGTACCTTTCGGGCACTGCAGGATTTTAATCCATTGCGGCGCAAAGTGTTGCCAGTTGTTTTCCTGGTGACTGTGGTCCCAGCTGCCTTGAGGTCATTCACTAACTCCCGCTGTGTGGTTGCAGGCCGATTTCTCACTGTCCTCATGATCATTGCCACCTCACGAGGTGAAATCTTCTGTGGAGCACCAGACCGAGGTCTATTGATGGTCATGTTATACTCCTTAAATTTTCTCACAATTGCACCAATGGTTGTTACTTTAATACCCAGCATCTTGCTAATGTTTTTGTAGCCCATTCCAGATTTGTGCAGGTCAACAATCCTGTCTCTGAGGTCCTGAGAGAGTTCTTTAGTCTTACCCATGCTGGAGAGTTTGGAATCTGTCTGATTGTCTGATTCTGTGAACAGGTGTCTTTTATACAGGTGATTATATAGAACAGGTGTCTTCAATTCAGGTAACAAGTTGATTGGGAGTGTGTAACTGGTCTGTGAAAGCCAGAACTCCTAATGCATACTAGAGGATCAAATACTTATTTCCCTCAATGAAATACAAATAAATTCATATATATTCCTTCAAGTTATTTTCTTGATTTTCGTTTTGATATTCTGTCTCTTCATGTTAGAATACATCTACCATTAAAAGTATAGATTGATCATGTCTTTATTAGTGGGCAAACCAACAAAATCAGCAAGGGATCAAATACTTTTTACTCTCACTGTATAGTTTTTGCACTGGTTCATTACTAATGATTATTATATTTCCATATATTATTATTATTATTATTTCCACTTTATATTGTATATAGCCAAATACTTCTTTATTTAATTCTTGTAGATATATTTCACTTTTCTATCTATTGATCTACACTGAAAAAAGTAAAACATTGAATCAACTTTTTTAAAAAAAATCTTCAATTTTGACTTTTTTATCTTATGATTTTGATTTTTTTATGGTCACTAGTTGAGTGAACCAAATTAAATCACAGAGTTATTTTAATTTAATTTGATTCACTCAACTAGATGTTTTTATGTGTGACCTATTGAAGAAGAATTTTTACCTTTCCTTTCCTCACCCTACCCTACCCTACCCTACCCTACTTTACCCTACCCTACCAGGTTCAGACAGGACAGCTCCAGCTTGACTTCCTTTGGTGACTGGTCAGATGAGGATGACTTGTTTGGACCTCAGCCCGCCAGGCGTACGGTGGCGTTGGTGACCGCAGAGGCCCAGCCTGGACACACCATGCTGCAGACCGGGGCCTCTCTCCCAGGTTCTGTGGAGATGGACAGTCTTTTTGAAAACATGGCGCTCTCTGCTCTGCAGCCGCTGCAGCCTCTGGGGCTGGCTATCGGGTTGCCGGCCGTGGATAAAGGCCAGAACCCAGAGGTGTTCAGAGAAAACCCCGGGTCCCTCCCTCACCTGAACTTCAGCTGTCCCCAGTCGGAGGTGTTCAACCTGCCGACGGGGTGGAGGACGGCGCCGTTGCTGCCGTCGCGTCTGATGAAGCTCAGACCGTTATTCCCAGAGGACTGGTTTCGGTTTGCGTTGGGGCGCTTTGGACCTACAGTCCAGGGTGAGACCTCAGAGGACATGACCAAAGCCCTGAAGGAGGACGAAGCCTTGAGAGAGCTGCACGCTCAGGTCGCTCTGTCGTGTCTCATCTCACTCGGGGCAGAGTCAGCCTTCACCAGTCCCAGTTACGTCTACAGACTGTACTGCGGAGACGTACCGTGGACAGAAGGTCTGGACTGGCTTTCCTCCAGTAAAGAACTTTACCAGCTAGCACTTCAAGCTTTCAGGTAAAAACAGGTTTATCATTATTTGGACTTTTTATCTCATTATTGTAACTTTTTATCTCATTATTTCAACTTTTTATCTCATTATTTGTACTTTTTATCTCATTATTTTAAATTTTATCTCATTATTTGGACTTTTTATCTCATTATTTGGACTTATTTCATTATTTGGACTTTTTATCTCATTAGTTTAACTTTTTATCTCATTATTTGTACTTTTTATCTCATTATTTTAACTTTTTATCTCATTATTTGGACTTTTTATCTCATTATTTGTACTTTTCATCTCATTATTTGGACTTTTTATCTCATTATTTGGACTTTTTATCTCATTATTTGGACTTTTTATCTCATTATTTGGACTTTTTATCTCATTATTTGGACTTTTTATCTCATTATTTGGACTTTTTATCTCATTAGTTTAACTTTTTATCTCATTAGTTTAACTTTTTATCTCATTATTTGGACTTTTTATCTCATTAGTTTAACTTTTTATCTCATTAGTTTAACTTTTTATCTCATTAGTTTAACTTTTTATCTCATTATTTGTACTTTTTATCTCATTAGTTTAACTTTTTATCTCATTATTTTAACTTTTTATCATGATTTTGACTTTGCTTAATGTGCCTTATAGTCCAGTGTGCCTTATATTGTTGAAAATACATGAATTAGGTTTCATCAGCTGACAGTAGGGATGAGACCTGGGGTGAAAATATGGGTGTTTTTAAAAGACATTTAAGGCCTAAAATGTAAGGTTCTGAATTGTAGCCTTTGTCAGACTTTTTTTTAGACCCCACAGGAACCTTGTAAAAAGACTTGTGATCATTTTCATTACTGGAGTGTATTTGTTTGTTTCAGTGCCACCATGTTTTCCATTTTCCTTTAGGTTCAGTTTCAAGCTGCTGTTTGATCAAGCGAGCCTTGGGCCCATGGAGTCCCCTGAAGAACTGTTCAGCACCTTAGAGGAATACGAACGGGACTGGTACATCGGCCTGGTGACGGAGAAAGGCTGGCGTGACGGCGTCCTTCATGAGAAACCATTCCTGTTCTCATTAGGACATGACCTGGCCATGGTAAACACACACCTGACTCTGACCACATTTGGTTTTCACTAAATATACAGAAAAAAACACCTTTTTTTAAGTAAAATGTCATGAGGCACAGACCTGAAGCATTTTAAGACAAAGGATCTGTTCTGTCTGACAAAGTATAAACACACTAACTGCATTTTATGGTGAAAATGAGTTATTGTGTTTTTTTAAACATTTAAATCATTCTTTATCATATAATAAAATATTTCATCTTAAATGTCTGTTGTTTTGGATAAAATAGTTGAGTGTTTGTACAGTAACTGTTAAAGTACTAGTAAAACTAAACACAAAGACAGTAAAGACCATTACTGTGTTCTTACCAATGTCCATTTAAGACCCTGCTGGACTATAAGGTGGACTGGACTATAAGGTGGACTGGACTATAAGGCTCATTAAGTAAAGTCTAAATCAGGGGTCTCCAAACTGTTCCACAAAGGGCCGGTGTGGCTGCAGGTTTTTGTTCCAACCAAGCAGCAACACACCAGACTTCAATCAATGAATCAACTGATCTCAGTCTGCAGAGAGTGGTTGGTTGGAACCAAAACCTGCAGCCACAACGGCCCTTTGTGGAACAGTTTGGAGACCCCTGGTCTAAATCATGAGATAAAAAGGCTAAATTCCCAGTCACCAGCACAACCACAATGAATTAACAGTAACTGTCTGTGCAGTTACTGCTTTTTTACTTTGTACGACAGAATAGTGGGAAGAGACTGAGTAGGAACTTGGTCCTAAACTGTGCAATAAAGTCCATCCAATACCAGTGCAATTTTATTTATATATATATATATATATATATATATATATATATATATATATATATATATATATAATAAATAATCAACTGTATATAGGCTATAGAATTATTTATGTATAGAAGTGGTTAATGTTGTGTGCTGTGTTATAATCTTGCTGCTGTAACCTTGGAATGTCCTCTAGTGGAACTAATAAAAGAATATCTTCTTGTATATCTTATCTTCATGTCCAACTGGTTTGGTTTCAGATGGCCTGGTGCCAAGTATAAATACTTCCCTTTGTTATACCTATTAAAATGAAAATAAAAATATTTAAGTGACGCTGCAACTTAACTATGTTTTTCATAAGATGTTCCATAACACTGTGGTTCAGTAGACTGTATGTGTGGGACGGTAATAAAGTTAACTGAACATTTTATTTATACTTAATTTGTCAGTGTAGGTGGATTTAGCAAGAATTCCACAGTTGGTGTTGTCATGAAATCACATTAAAGGGACAGTTCGGTGTTTTTCAGATGAATGTGTTTATCATAAGTGTCTTTACTCTGGTGCACCCACACTGACTCCACCCTCTCTTCTGACTCCGCCCCTTTACTCTGGTGCACCCACATTGACTTACCCCCGACAGTGTCCTGTGAGCCCAGTTCTGGTCTGGTTTTGGTCAAAGCTAAAGTAGTCCCGGCAGGTTTCCTGGGGTCAACAAAATAAAACCTGTTTCTTCTCAAAACAATGTGTGTTGGAATGAGTGATTTATTTACATAACAAAACCGTCACTGAACAAAAACTCACACCTCGTAATTGATTGGAGCTACTTTCTCTCCATAGTTGCTAACAGTCAATGCTAACAGTGTTAGCTGTTAGCAGTGTTAGCTGTTAGCAGTGTTAGCGGCTGCTACGTGCAGGTCCACAGCTGTTAGCAGTGACAACACTAGCACATTGATTGCTATTGAGAGACATACTGTTTTGAGAAGAAACAGGTTTTATTTTGTTGACCCCAGGAAACCTGCCGGGACTACTTTGGCTTTGACCAAAACCGGACGAGAACTGAGCTCACAGGACACTGTGGGGGGTAAGTCAGTGTCGGTGCACCAGAGTAAAGACACTGATGACAAACACATTCATCTGAAAAATACTCAACTGTTCCTTTAATGTCTAGATTCAAATATATTAAAATAAGAAGAAGTTTCAAACCCTTTGTTGAAACTAAACTAGTAAAGATGACTGATTTGTGACTGTCCTTGTCCACAGGGAACATACACAGGGCGAGTTCTGTCCCTGCAGGAGCAGTTGGTGCAGGTGGGTCGTCTGAACGGGGAGGGGGTACGAGGACAGTGGGCCAACCTGTCCTGGGAGCTTCTGTACGCTACCAACGACGATGAGGAACGGTACAGCATCCAGGCTCACCCCTTCATGCTAAGGAACCTAACTGTTCAGGCAGCAGATCCTCCTCTGGGATACCCCATTTACTCCTCCACCCCCCTTCACTTCCCCTGCCTCTGACCTCTGACCCCTGGGATCTTCTGTCCTGCTCCTTTTATCACTAAAGCAGCTAAAGAGGTTTTTCGGTACTATCGCGGCAAATGTGAATTCCCCAACTGAACGGTTTTAATTAAATTCACACAGAAGCAGATGGGACTGAAACGGTCGACTTGCATAAAGTCAAAAGAGACGTCCGGTTGAAGACCTACTTTCTCCACGTTCATTTAATTTCTCGGTGCTAAACAATACGGCACCACAGACAACTGTTAATGTGGGCCGTTTCCCTCAACAGCACGTTCCAGACCTTTTAAAACACCGTTAACCGTCCACTGGTTTCACTACAGCTCATTACAATGTAGTGGTTTGTTCATTTTTACTCCTTCGCTGCGGAACACGTCCAGCACATTAGGCCTAATTTTGTTCACACTTCAGAAGAGTGAACAATTGCGAGTATTTATATTTTCGTAAAAGCCGGTAACGAAATGTATCTACAGCGCCCCCTAGAAAAGTCAAATGTATTGTATTAGGCCAGATCACGCCCTAGTGAAGTTAGAGCTATGAAAAAACCAACGCCCATAAACCAACAGGAAGTCCGCCATCTTGGATTGAAATTTAAAACATTCTGAGTCATGGTTTTCGCTGTCTTCATATTTTAACGAACTCCTCCTTGGCCGTTGGGTCCAGTGAGCCCAACATCAGTGAACACGATCCAGACAAGTGGGACATCAAAACTTATCCAACTTTTTTTAAAAAGTTGGATCGTTTTTGTGCTACACTGTCGCAAATTTTTCTGGAAAAATTACCGCTACATAAACTGCTTCAGCTCGGACATATGAACACCGATTTGGCTGAAATTTGACTCCGTCGTCAGTCTCACAGTTCTACACTCTATAGCGCCCCCTACATATTTATACAAAAGTGTGCGTTTCTGGCAGAATATCACATCCCACCCACAGTACGATGTCGGGTCGCCATCGGCGGTCAAACGGGGAGTGTGGTCGCGAGCAGAAGCGGTCACGATAGACGGCGAAGGCCTTTGAGACTGCTCGCAGTTTTGTTTGTGCTTAAAAAAAACTCTCTTTTAGGAGACACCTGCGAAATACCTCTGGTTTTATTGTACTTTTTAGATTTCACAATTTTCAGGTAAGTCCAACCCCATATCCATAAAAAGGGACACAAATGTAAATGTTTTTTTATTAATATATCAAGGATGTGCCTTGGATATGTCTTTGTTGTTTGTGTAAAAGTGTTTAGTGCTGTTGTTCTGTTTACAATTCACTTGTTTACAATTTGGAATGAGCTGAATGGTTCTGTCCATAGTATCTTGTAAATATTGTATTTTTTATATGTATAAGTGTATATATTAAAATAGCTTGGCAGAAGCAGTTTGGTTGTTCCAGTCTTTAAATCAGTCAGGTATGTGTGTGTACGTCTTCTCCTGTTGGTCACATGACCTGTTACAAAAACATTTACTTTCCAAACAATGGAGGCTTTTCACAATAGATCAACAAATATCACATTCAGTTGAAAATGCTCGGCTTTGGGTTTTTTTAGATGGAAACAATAAAACTCCAGGATGATTAGTAATCAGGATTCTCACACGTCCTGGAAAACCTGGAAATTTAAAGCATCCTTTTCCAGTCATGGAAACATGGAAGCCTATTTATGCCAAGAGAAAAACAAAGCCCATAGAAAGTCCAAATATTGATATGAAGTGTAAATGTTAAAATACTAAGAGCACATGCTCCAACTGTTGAACCCAAATACTGTAAAGATGATCAATAACACTGACGAGTACATTAAATGTGACTTTACCACAAATTAAATACTAGATTTACTGACTGTTTCAAAGTCAAAGTATCTTTATTTGTCTCCCCAGGAAGACATTAGTTTTAGACAGAGGGTTCTGGTGCAGACAGGACATCCCACTCATTACATTCATGCCCACATTAAATACATTAATTAAAATACATTAATAAAAACATATACACTTAGTAAAAGCCTAAAAACATAATAAAAACAATCATGATAACAATAATAACAATTCAACAACCATGTCCTGAAGAGATGTGGGTGATTTGATGCCAATGATGTTTGATGCTGTTTTGATCAAATGTAAGAGCTGAGCCTTTGATGGAACCGTTAGGTTTCCAACCCAGCTGACTGCTCCATAGAACAGTATAGACTCAACAGAAACAGCATCATTTTACTGCAGACACCAAACACCCTGAGTGTGTGTGTGTCCAAGACCTGACATGAACAAATGAAACCGTTCACCTGTATTTCCCTCTCCTGGTGGAAATGTGCTTCCATACATACAGATATGTTTGTGAAACAATCAGATTTTATATTTATCTTAAAGTTTATTAAGAATGTTTACGTGACACTAATTCAACCAATCAGAGGCTTTTTCAACATCGCTATAGCAACAAGGGCTTTAGTTTAGTGGAGAAGGCTTTGTTCTGAGGCCTCCCATTGGTTCAAATATATAATTATATAGATTTCTATTTAAGGGTTGTCTAGAGGGAATCCCCATCTTTCCAACGGTACCAAACATGACGGGGAAATACCTAACGCCAGCGCCAAGGAAAGTCGTGTTTGGAGTCGATTTTTCTTTGTTTTAATTCAATTCAATTCAATTTTATTTATAAAGCCCCATATCACAACAAAGTTGTCTCACAGGGTCTTACAGAAACACAATCAACTACAGATATATGAAAAGACCCTCCCCCTGTCCTTAGCTCCTCCCCCTGTCCTTAGCTCCTCCTTCTCAGCAGAAAAAACTTCCAAACCCAGTGGGGAAAAAGAATAAATGTTGAGGAGAACCACACTGAAGGACAGATACACTCCCATGGACGGACAGACTATAGATGAACGTCCATTTATCAATGGACTTAGTTTTAGACCTAATTACTAACAGTTAGAAATACTGCTGTGACTGAACCACTGGTTTAGTGATGGAGGGAGTGGGACACATACACACACACACACACACATATATATATATATATATATATATATATATATATATATATATATATATATATATATATATATATATATCCAATAATAATATTTTACTCGTCCTGGGTTAATTTAGTTTATTCTATATATTCCAGAGAATTGGCAGCAGATCAATAAATACAAGAAGAGCGAAAAGAGAAAAAACAAATAAACAATAAAACAGTATTTTACTCTAAATTTTTCATCTTAGTCATGTCAGACATAATTTTCCATTGTACTCTTTAACTTTCCTTTCAACATTTTTTTTAAAAACTCACCATAGATCTAGAATGTTTGAACTCATCACTGTCCATCCCATAATATAATTCCCAAATACCAAACACCATGGGTGTAGGTTTCTATACAGATGGTCATGACATGTCACAACCAATGTTTGGAGATTGCAAAATAGTCCCTACCAATATTTGTCATTTTTATTTAATATAGAAACAAATCTACATTCATTGAAAATGTTGAAATACTATTTAAATATTACACATACGGTAACATTAATAAAAACTATTTTACATTTGTTCACGTTTTATTTTTGCCACGTTCCGATATTGATTGGATGATATGACGACCCATGTCTGCTGTTTTTATTGGCTGTGCACATGCGGGTCAGAAGAGTCCATGTGCTGGAAACGCCCCGCATCAAGCGGGAGTCCCGCTTGACCGATGCGGGACTTGTAATTGTCCGAATTTCAATGCTGTAAACTCCGGAGACAATGGCACCGAAAAAGAAACGGGACATTGGAACATATTTCACTACCGCGGCTGTAAGTATTAGTGCGCACAGAACCACGTGACAAAAGTAATACCATTCAGAGTGACAGGTTTAGCTAAGTGTGTTAACCACCCCCCCCCCCCCCCCCCCCCCCCCCCGTGTAATTTGGAGCGCTGTAGTTGTACCTGTCTTAAAGGGATACGCCCCCCAGGCCAAATCCAGTGTGTCCCCACTGTTCCCAGACCTAAATAAGTGTGTGGAAACATTTTCCTGGCGACCAGCTAATGTTTGAATCTATAAGCACTGACCACAGGTTGGATTCCTACACTAACTGCATTCTAGTCTGGTCTAAAGTGAATTAATGTACTTGATTTTGTCTCTTCATTACTTTCCTCGTACTGGGCATTTACTTTGAGGGTGAATGATGATGCAATTCACGGCACAAAGGACTCGTCTTACTCGTTTGTGTATGGGAACTATTTTTCGGTGCGGAGAAACACAGCAAAACACCTCCAAGTGTGCAGCGATTCATCGGTGATCTGAATAATCATGACTTTGGTAGGTTTATAGCCTAGCTTTACTTGTTAGCTTCATTTTGATAGAACTATTTACACTTAGCACAGTGCTAATCATTCTGTGGACTCAGCTGACAACATAGAACAACTGGCGGCGTCTTTGAGTGTCATGAAAAATTTATGCCATGGTCTTAAATGTACAGTTTCCCAATCATGTAAAAATTGCACTATTTACCTGAAGAGCACATGTGTTTTTTTGTGTTTGCGGCATAATACAGAAGATTCAATAATAGTTATTTTATTTAGTTCTTGTCTGGAATGTTTTGACAAAAATCAACATGTATGTGTATGCTGAATTTGCACATTGGAAAAAGTAAAGTGTTCTTGTTCTTTAACTGATCTGCTGAGATTTTTTTTTTTTTTTTTGGGGGGGGGGTAGCAATGTCCCTACCAAAGTTTAAGCCAAACCTATGCCCTTACCAAACACACATGTATTTCACATTAGTAGAAGTAACATCTAACAAACAAACGTCAAACAAGTGCACTGTACAGTTTGTATTTATTCATGTTGTCTTTCTTTAACTCAGATTAACATCACAGACCTTCCAAGGCCTCTGCATTATCACAGAAATGGAAGCAAAGACTATGAGTTTATGACCAAATCCTGTCATGAATTTTCTGAAAAAGCTCCTGGAAATGATACTTTAAAAAGAGTGAGGACCCTGGTAATCTCATCCATCTGCTTATGGATGTGGTGTTCAGGAGCTCTTGGGTTTTGTGAAATATGCAGAGTCAGCGTCCTGCAAAAGACAAAAACAAATAGTTGTTAGCATCGATGGTGGAGTGTTGAGGATCAAATCAAAACTTGACAGTTTTCAGAAATGGTGAATTATTAATTTCTTCGTCTTCACTGTAATGACTTTAAGGCAGGGGTGTAAAGTAAAACAACATAAAAAAAAAAAACACCATTAGAAGTTTCGAGTGAAAAAGTTAAATTCTGTAATGAAAATGTTTCCATCTCCAAAAAATTACACTTGAACATAAAATGAACAAAGATCAACAACTTGTAAATTCTTAAGAAAAACCAAGTGTGATATTAACAATATTACGCCATCATTTATTTTCTTATATACATGTAAATCACAATTTATGGATCACATCTGGTATATTTGACATACATATATATATATGTGACCCACCACCATGAAACCAGGCATAAGTGTGTGTAAATCCAAACTGAGTTATCTGTGTAGCTTGGTAGAGTGGAAACTAAGGTTTAAGATGGTGAAAAAATTATGTTTCTATCATAAGTAGAACCAAAGTTATGGTCATTTTAATATCCACATTTGGACATATTTCGCAATTTGCATATTTTTAGATATTGTCCGTTAAAGTTTTGGACTGTTTTGGGGTAGGAAGTCCTTAGCAACGCATAATAATTTGTATCTAATTGACACAAATTTTTCACAGATGTTAAAGGACACTCTGATGGACATGTCACAGAAGTTTTATATATTATAATAATAGGACAGAAGTGTGACGTATTATAATCATTTGGCTTACACCATTGGACAGAACATTCAATATAAGCTTTTACCTCGTACCAAACACTTGGGTGTTTACCCACGGAACGGAGATCGTTTTGTTCGGCGAAAAGAGGTGGAAGTCGTCTTTGTCTTTGCTCAGCACTTCCAGCCTAAATTTGGCTGTAGCTCTGAACGGCTCAGCGCGACTTATGCCTGGTTTCGTGGTGGTGGGTCACATATATACTTTTTTATTTTCTTACACTTAGATTTTTATACTTATTTCTTAATGTGTGCTTGCACTTTTCTTGTTTTCTTAAACTTGTACTTGATTCGAGCATGTGCAACAGTTTCCCCTTTGAATTCAATTCAATTTTATTTATAAAGCCACAAATCACAACAGTCGTGTCACAGGGTCTTACAGAAACACAGTCAACTATGGAAATATGTAAGTCCCAAACATTCCCTGTCCTTAGCTCCTCCCCCTGTCCTTAGCTCCTCCTTCTCAGCAGAAAAAACTTCCAAACAGTGGTAAAAAGAATAAATGTTGAGTAGAACCACACTGAAGGACAGATCCACTCCCATAGACGGACAGACTATAGATGAACGTCCATTTATAAATAGACTTAGTTTTAGACTTAATTACTGTCAGTCAGTTGTTGTTCTTCCTAAAAGGCATGATTTGAAGAACTTACGATAGGAATTTAACAAAAACTCATAGAAGTGTTCAGGAGACATTTTACTGGGATTTTATGGGTAACCCATAACCCATTTATAAATGGGGGGGGGGGTCCATCCACCAGACAGGTGAGGGAGGAGTCACCGCATCCTGTCGTCCATGGCTCCCTATGTAGATACTGCTGACAGAGAGTTGCTTTGGGGATCAATAAACTATTTCTGGTTCTGGTTCTGAATATTACAGGCTCTGCAGAGACTCACTTGTGTCCTGTGCTGATCTGTGACCCCGGACCTCCTCCCTCACCTGTCTGATGGATGGACCTGCCCCCCCCTTCTTCATTTACAAATTCATCTATAGTCCTTTTCTGTAATTAATGGAAGGAATAAATGAGGTTTTATTCAAACTCCAAATATTTGAACTTCCTCATATCTAACATACTGCACAGGACAACTGAAAAAAAGAGTAGAAAGAATCCAGTGTTCTGTTGTGTGACCTTTGTGCATGGCTGTCAGCTGTCAGCGTCCAGCAGAAGACCCCAGACTCACTGGCCAGTGGCCACCACAGGGCAGTGGTCCGGCTCAGACCAGCGCCTTAAGTGACTCTAACAAGGTCAGTAACAGCTGAGGCCCTTCAGCTGTTAACACACCGTCTACGGAACAGAACGCCGTCTTCTGCTGTAAGTGTTTTCAGACTCTTCACAGTAATAACCCCCCACTCCCACCCCCACCCACTCACTTCAGACATTACAAGGTCAACCTTCCAGAAAGCCCAGGCACAGAGAGGTGACCTTCTACAAACAACAATAAGATCTGTGTGTGTGAGTATTTCCTGTTGTGCTCTGTGTAACACTCACCCTATTATTATCAGTGTGGTAACATCATCTAAATATGTGGAACAATCGTTACAGAAATGATTAAAACACCAAAATGAGGCCAGATGAACTTTAAGACGTACTGCATCACTTCAGTAGAGCTGACAAAAACATCCAGTCACATGGTTTTATCTCAAAATAGACTTTTTTCAGTAAAATCTTGTTTTTTACAATTTTATTTTTAGTAAATATATCATCCAATGGAAAAAAAAGTTAACACTTAGAAATGATCCCTATGGATCCTATCAACATTTTTAAGAATATTAATTGAGTTAACTTTAACAAATTACCATGGTAACAGACATTTTGGGTGAAAAATGCCTTTTTTGTTTGTAAAACTGAAAAAAACCCCAAAAAAAACCCATATCTCACAAACCAATATAGATATTTAAACATTTTTTCATCATCAATAGCTTTTAATTCAGATTTCAAATGTAAGAACAACCAAAATGTTCATATAATGAAACTATCTCTGCTACTTCATAATAACTAAACATTTACTGATGGTTTTAGGACAAGAATGATGAAAAGAAATTGTAAATATCTGTATTTGTTTGTGAGATACGTTTTTTTTTCTTTCAGTTTTACAAACAAAAAAGGCATTTTTCACCCAAAGATGTCTGTTACCATGGTAATTTGTTAAAGTTAACTTAATTAACATACCTAAAAACGTTGATAGGATCCATAGGGATCATTTACAAGGGTTACATTTTTTCTCCAGCAGACGATATATTTACTAAAAACTGAGATTTTACACAATAAAGCATATTTGGAGATAAAACCATGTGACTGGAGGGTTGGATTTTTTGTCTTCTGAAAGGATGTGGTATGTCCTAATGTCTGAATGACCTGTAACCAACAGGTTTTTTTTAACTAACCCGCCCGCAACTCAGACTGCAAGAAATACATTTGAAAAGGACGAACCCGACCCACTTCTGGACCCCCATTTTTCTAAAGTATTCAATGACCTTCATGAACATCACCTGACCTTTGACCTTACTCACATACCTGAACATCACATGACCTTTGACCTTACGCACATACCTGAACATCACATGACCTTTGACCTTACTCACATACCTGAACATCACATGACCTTTGACCTTACTCACATACCTGCATTTATTTCTGTGTTTAAATTCCATGTCATTGTTTGTAAGTTAATATGTTTATAAATATGTTTGTTCTGCTTCATCATTCAAAAGTTATCAACGCTAACGCAGCATCTAAACCAGGGATCAACAACCTGTAACACTCAAAGTCACATTTGAACCCGGTTTCCATGGAAACAAAAACACTGGGAGCCGCTCATCATCTTTAAAAATCTCAGCCAATGTGTCCCAAACCTTAGTGTTTTTGTTTGGATGTTTGTTTTGTTTATTTGATCCCTCGATGGATGACACCTTCACCTACATTCACTGAATAAAGTTTATTTACCAGATTATTTTAATGTTTATGTCAAACAACTCAACTGGCCACAACCACAATATCATAAAAATATTTTTCAATGACCCACAACTGTGGGTGACCGCGGGTACCCGCTCACTTCAAATTTTTTGTGCTTTAATCATTTCTGTCAGGATCAAAAGAATAACCTCCACATCTGTACATGAACATCTGGACTGAGGCCCACGTTCACATATGGAGCATTTGTAAATAAATAACCTGAAGGTACAAACGTTCAAACTTTAATAACAGCAGAAACACTACAGGATATGTTCAAACAGTTGGAACGCTCTCATAATAATAAAAAATGACCCTGTGTTATGGATGGTATTATTTAAATGAGCTTAATTTGAATTACTGTATTTTCCAGACTATAAGGTGCACTTAAAAAAACTTTAACTTTCTCCAAAAACCACAGTGTGACTTATATGGATTCATCTGATTGTTCTTAGTGACTGGAAATTTAGACTTTTTAATGGAATGATTTATATTTTTTTTTATCTGATGATTTTGACTTTTTTACCTTCGGCTATGTTTTTGCTGGCGTTGGTTTGTTTGTTTGTTTGTGTACAAGATAGCTGCTAGTGACAAAATGTTCTGTTAAAGGTTAAATATGTACGAATTTCATATCATATATATATATATATATATATATATATATATATATATATATATATATATATATATATATATATATATATATATATATATATATATATAATCCATGTCTTCACAGAGGGGTGAAGACAAAAACAAGTGGCAGACAGATTTGAACCAATCACTATCTATGCCAGACATTTGTATTTTCTGCAGGTTTCATTGTATTAAAGCACTTCATTCATTAAAGCACTTGATTTTTTGTGATAGTCGACCTGAACTACAGAGGGAGATTGTATATATTTGACATTTTTTAAAATGTCTTCCTATTATAGCTTTAAATCCCATAATTAAATAGATCACTCGCTAGTCTTCATTGTAATTTTAGCATGAATGCCACACTGAAGTGAATTGAACTTCAAGAAAAAAAAGGTCCTTGTATAAACTCATAAGGGTCATTCAGTATAGGGCCAAACCAAAAATGTCTTTTTACTAACAAAGATAATCTTCCATTTATTCAAAATACTACTTTTAAATACTTACCAGACCAGCTTTGAAATTCTGCACTCTTTTCCTGCCCAGAATATTTGTGCCGAACCAGGCGACGGTGGGAGCGTACTGCCACACATAGTAGAACAGGAGGAACGGCTGCTGTGCAATCCACATTTCCTTGACGCCGTTGGCAATTCCCACCAGCATTAAACGCACACAGCGGCTCGTTGGCATCTTGTGTTCTTGGCTGGCAACCGTAGCCACGGGCTTAGGTGTGGAAAAGAAAGACAAGTCACACAACAGCTCCATAGCATCCCATACTTCCACAATATTACATTTTATACCTTGTTCAATTCTTCTGTGAAAGCGTTGTGGACGATTCTGGACTGCACCGGCCCTGGACAAACCACACTGATGAGGATCTTAGGGTACTCGGCCAGCTCAGCCCGGAGGCTATTAAAGAAGCCCTGGACACAGTTGAGGAAAATATGGTATAAAAACCTAATATAGATGTGAGACCCAGTATCTACGAGCCAACCTCTTCCTTTACCTGAAGAGCATGTTTGCTGGCAGAGTATCCCGTTGCCAGGGGCGCCCCAGCGAGGCCCACCACGCTGCTGACCGTCACTATGCTACCAGAGCCTCGCTGCGTCATGTGAGGAAGCACCTGCTTTGTGAGGGAGACCGTCCCCAGGAAGTTCAGCTCCATCAAGGCCTGGTACACATCAGTGTTGGTCTCCAGGCACAAAGAGCGCTGGCTGCGACCGGCGTTGTTTATTAAGATGTCGATCTGAAGTGGCACACAGATGGAAAGACGACGACAGGGGGCGTCTAATTAGAACAGAACTTAAAGTGGAACCTTTGAACCCTGTCTATGGACATTATTTTGTCTTGTGATTGTTGTTTTTTTTTTATTTCTACATTATTCTACTTGTAGATCAGAGGTGTCAAAGTCATTTTAACTCAGGGGCCACACAGACTCATACAGTCTAAAGTGGGCCACACCAGTACAATATAGAAAATAATGTCACCAAAGGTTCTGTGAAAAAGAGCGAAAAAAAAAAAACTGCAATAAAAATGGTTATGACTACAAATTGTACATATATATATATATATATATATATATATATATATATACACATACATACATATACATATATATAAAAAAATAAAAAAATGTTCCTCTCGCCCCACGTGGGCGGTGTCTCCTTCAGGCTCGGGTCCTCTACCAGAGGCCTGGGAGCCTGAGGGTTCTGCGCAGGATCTTAGCTGTTCCTAGCAATGCGCTCTTTTGTACAGAGATCTCTGATGTTGTTCCTGGTATCTGCTGGAGCCATATATATACACATACATACATATACATATATATATATATATATATATATATATATATATATATATATATACATACATACATACATATACATACGGACAGACAGACAGAGACATTTTTTGTGAATTTTACTTTACTTGTTTATTGTACTTATGTATTGTAGTATATTTGTTGGTACAATTTTAGTAAATGTTATTATATTTTTTGTGTATTTCAGTACTCTGTAGTACATTTTTGTATATTTAGTGCATTTTACTATCTTTAGAGTACATTTTAATCAATTTTTTTGTAAGTTTTAGTGCATTACAGTTCATTTTAGTGCATTTTAAGCTATTTTTTCCTGTGTATTTTAGACACACAGACAGATATATTTACTTTAATCATCACTTGGTAAATGTAGTTGTTACGTCAGTTCAGACATTAGTGGTTATGTAGTATCAGAACAAAGAAGATTATAAGATGTTAAAAATATCTACAAGAATTAAATACAGAAGTATTTGGCTATATACAATATAAATAGGAAATAATAATAATATGGAAGTACAATAATCATTAGTAGCATATCTATGCAAAATGAACCATGAATATGAACAAATATGAACAACCAGTAAATTGTGAAGAAAAATAAGTGCAATGTTGACAATATTAAGCTTTAGTTGATCTTTTATACATGTGCATCACAACTAACATATCACAGTAGATGGACAAACATACTAAACATTTAGTAACAGGCTGAACATTGGGAAAATTACACCTACATGTCAGGTTATTCCTATTTTTGTAAAAGGCTAGTGTTTTTGTTTCTATGGTTGTTAACATTCATTTACGTGTTTCTATGGTTGTTAACATTCATTTACGTGTTTCTATGGTTGTTAACATTCATTTACGTGTTTCTATGGTCGTTAACATTCATTTACATGTTTCTATGGTTGTTAACATTCATTTACGTGTTTCTATGGTCGTTAACATTCATTTACATGTTTCTATGGTTGTTAACATTCATTTACGTGTTTCTATGGTCGTTAACATTCATTTACGTGTTTCTATGGTCGTTAACATTCATTTACATGTTTCTATGGTTGTTAACATTCATTTACGTGTTTCTATGGTCGTTAACATTCATTTACGTGTTTCTATGGTCGTTAACATTCATTTACATGTTTCTATGGTTGTTAACATTCATTTACGTGTTTCTATCGTCGTTAACATTCATTTCCGTGTTTCTATGGTCGTTAACATTCATTTACGTGTTTCTATGGTTGTTAACATTCATTTACATGTTTTTATGGTTGTTAACATTCATTTACGTGTTTCTATGGTCGTTAACATTGATTTACATGTTTCTATGGTCGTTAACATTCATTTACATGTTTTTATGGTTGTTAACATTCATTTACATGTTTTTATGGTCAGGATGAACCGACTGGACAAATAGAAGAAGATATTCATGAGTGTAAAACCCACAAAAAATAAGACTGTTTTTGTTACCAGCTGTTCTCATGTCATGTTTTGGTTCCATATTTTACAGCAGCTCAGAAATGTAAAATAATAATAATATTTTTTTTTCAAATTTTCTACTTTTAATGAATGACATTGAAATTTACCCTCAGAGAAATGGGATTACTGTGGTGTCTGACCCGTACTTTATTTAGTTCCTCTATTCACTTTTATCAGTCAGTAACATCATTCAATTCAGGACAAAATAAAGATTCATTCAGTCGTCCAAAATTCCCAGAAATGTAAAAAAAAAAAAAGAAATCCTAAAAGTTAGAGCAATTTTCTGGCTTCTGATGAATTAATTGTTTTGTATGAATTCTGTAAGTATTCGGGCTTGAACACATTTGCTATGAATCCTCTGTATGTGCAAACAGGGCATACACACGTGGACAAAATAGTTGGTACCCATCAGTTAAAGAAGGAAAAACCCACAATTCTCACTGAAATCAGTTGAAACTTACAAAAGTAACAATAAATAAAAATTGATTGAAAATTAAATCATCAAAATCAGCCATTACCTTTGAATTGTTGATTAACATAATTATTTAAAAAAACAAACTAATGAAACAGGCCTGGACAAAAATGATGGTACCTCTATAAAAGACATGATTAACTCAGGTGTGTCCTTCAATTGACATCACAGGTGTTTCCAAACTCATAATCAGTCAGTCTTCCTATTTAAAGGGAGACAAGTAGTCACTGCTGTTTGGTGAAAAGGTGCGTACCACACTGAACATGGAGAGCGAAGGAGAGAATTGTCCCAGGACATACGAAAAAAATGTATAGACAAACATCTTAAAGGTAAAGGCTATAAACCATCTCTAAACAGCTTGAAGTTCCTGTGACAACAGTGGTTCATATTATTTAGAAGTTCAAGACCCACGGGACAGTAGCCAAACTCCCTGGTTGAGGAACATTGATGACAAATTGTATCCAAAGAGCCCAGAACAACCTCCAAAGAAATTAAAGGTGAACTCCAAGGCCAAAGTACATCAGTGTCAGATCGCAGCATTCGTTGCTGTTTGAGCCAAAGTGGACTTCATGGGAGACGACCAAGGAGGACACCACTGCTGAAAAATAGTCCTAAAAAAGGCAGACTGGAATTTGCAAAAATGCATGTTGACAAGCCACAAAGCTTCTGGGAGAATGTCCTTTGGACAGATGAGACAAAAGTGGAGCTTTTTGGTAAGACACAACTATGTTCATAGACTGAAGAAGCAAGCGTACAAAGAAAAGAACACTGTCCCTACGGTGAAACATGGAGGACGCTACACTAATGTTTTGCTGCATCTGGAACAGGGTGTCTTGAATGTGTGCAAGGTTAAATGAAATCTGAAGACTATCAAGGCATTCTGAAGAGAAATGTGCTGCCTAGTGTCAGACAACTTGGTCTCAGTCGCAGGTCATGGGTCAACGATCCAAAACACACAACAAAAAACACCCAAGAATGGCTGAGAGAAGCGTGGGACTATTCTAAAGTGGCCTTCCATGAGCCTAGACCTGAAACCCACTGAACATCTGGAGAAGACACCCCAGAGTCCTGCACGGGTTCGGGTACCCGTGGGTGAACCGTGGATTTTCACGAAACGGGTGAAAAATGTTGTGCTGTGTCGGATACGGGTTCAGTTCAGGTCGGACGTGGGTGATCGCGAGTCTAATTTGTGGTTCATAGGCTAAAAACTGTTCTTTAGTTTGGACTTGTATAGCTGCCTCCTGTCAGCTTCCTTCTTGATGCGTTTTTCAAGTGTGTGTGTGTGTGTGTGTGTGTGTGTGTGTGTGTGTGTGTGTGTGTGTGAGCTCACGGATAAAAATATTTTTATTTGGCTCTGCCTTGGCTATGTTACTGTTCAGTATATTCGTGGTAATAAATATTTGTATTTAAGTTTGGCTATCTGACATTTTCTTACGGGTTCGGGTCAGATATCGGGTTCATTTATAGCGGGTCGGTTCGGGTGCAGATTTTTTATTTTTTTTTTCGTCGGAAAACGGGTCGGATACGAGTTTGAACATGACGGGTATGGGCGGTTGCGGTATGTCAAAATCAGAACCGTGACACCCATTAAACCTGAGACAACTGGAGCAGTTTGCTCATGAGGAGTGGGTCAAAATACCCATAGCTGCAGAATGCTCAAATACAGAAATGGTTTAATTGCAGTGATTGGCTCAAAAGGTTGTGCAACAAAATATTAAGTTATGGGTACCATCATTTTTGTCCAGCCCTATTTCATTATTTTGTTTTTTTAAATAATTATGTTAATCAAAAATTCAAAAGTAATGGCTGATTTTGATTATTCACTTTTCAATAAGTTTTTATTTATTGTTACTTTTCTAAGTTTCAAGTGATTTCAGTGAGAATTGTGGGTTTTCCCTTCTTTAACTGAGGGGTACCAACTATTTTGTCCACATGTGTTAAAGAACAACAAAAAAAAGTCAATTTCCATTCTTTCACACAGTGTGAATAACATGAACTGGAATAATTGTGTCATTTTAATATTATTAGGCTTTACTTTATGATTTACATGTGTATATTATAGCTTACAAATACACAACACATTTAGGAATAGGTGGAATATTATCACCTCTGTGAACAAGGATTTATCTCATGTTTGTTTGATTGTCAGTAAAATAACTCAAAAAGTTATGGACCGATTTTGATGAAACTTTCAGAGATGATTGATAATGTGTCAAGGAAGAAACCATTAAATGTTGATCTCTAAAGGTCAAAGGTCAAGGTGCCAGAGAAGGTCAAAAGTTCAAACACATCAGTGGTGATATCTCAGATCAGACCAACTAGTATCAGGTGTTTTTTTCATTCACTTCATCTGACCTTCTGACCTCAGATGAGATAACACCCATAGGCTCCATGACGTCACGTAAAGACGTCATATGACGTCACGTAAAGACGTCATATGACGTCACGTAAAGACGTCATATGACGTCACGTAAAGACGTCACATGACGTCACGTAAAGACGTCACATGACGTCACGTAAAGACGTCACATGACGTCACGTAAAGACGTCACATGACGTCACGTAAAGACGTCATATGACGTCACGTAAAGACGTCACATGACGTCACGTAAAGACGTCATATGACGTCACGTAAAGACGTCTATGACGTCACGTAAAGACGTCATATGACGTCACGTAAAGACGCTCAATGACGTCGCACCAATGGTATATTTGGTAAATGTTTGACCTTTACCTTAAAGCAGGTTATTGACATATTTAGTTAAATCACACAATATCTTGTGCTTCATATTTAACATTAGATCTAACATGTGACATTTGGTCGTTGTGCGACGTCACATAACGTCAGAGTGACGTCATACGTAGTCGAATATTGAAATGGACATATGTGAAAAACATTCCCAGGATTTCTGGGAATGTTTTTAAACCCTCTAAGGGATTGTTAATGAGCCATAAAATAAATGGTTAGTGAACACAGAACACTAGTTTATAAATAAGTTCTGAATCCAGATCCAAACCTTGACAGATTTAATGTGTTAGCGTTAGCGTTAGCACAGACTGGTGCTGCTTCACTGAGGTCTGAACTCTACCACTGATCTAGTTTAATGTGTTAGCGTTAGCATTAGCACAGACTGGTACTGCTTCACTGAGGTCTGAACTCTATCACTGATCTAGTTTAATGTGTTAGCGTTAGCATTAGCACAGACTGGTACTGCTTCACTGAGGTCTGAACTCTACCACTGATCTAGTTTACATTGCACTTACTTTTCTTAAGACATTTCAGGTTGTTCACATTTGTTCTGGGTATTCAGAGTTTTTGCAAAATTAAACTCAACTAGATGTTTTTATGTGACTTATTGAAGAAGAATTTTTAAGTTAATTCAATGTTTTACTTTTTTCAGTGTAGTGAGTATGTATAGGTTATTTTATGAGTGAATTGGTCTGAATATAGAAACTCAACTAAAATGATTCATACATTAGTGTCATTTTTACATTTCACAAATTCATCCAAAGGGCCGCATTTGGTCCCTGGGCCGCATTTTTGACGCCTGTGTTTTAGAAGATGTCATTAATATTTAATGCATATGAAATATACCTGCTGTGTTAAAACAAAAAAACAAAAGGATTCAGTGTGTGTGCCCTTACACGTCCAAAATAATCCAGTGCAGCGTTCATTTTTGCCTCATGCGACGTCCTCTCCAACAAATCCAAAGGAAGAACCAGAATATCTTCATCTTGGAGTTTGGAACAGTCTAACACAATAAATGATGAAGAATTTAGGCTTAAAAATTAATGTGATGAATATTATTACACTGCAAACTGACAAAAAATAATCACTTTACAGCACAGGTGTCAAACATAAGGCCCAGGAGCCAAATCTGGCTCGCTTAAAGGGTCCAGTCTAGCCCTTGGAATGAGTTTGTCAAATATACAATAGACAATATTAAGATTGGAATATACGACGCATTCAGTTAAATCAAAATCATCAGACAAAAAGTCAAAATTATGAGATTAAAAAGTCGGGGGTCAATTAATTAAAAAACAGACAATATTAAAATATTAATCATTTTAGTTCAGGTTCCACATTTAGATCAATTCAATCTAAAGTGGGTCAGAACCAGTGAAATACTATCATAATAATCTATAAATAATCACAACTACTATTTTTTTTTCTTTGTAAATGTAAATATTTTTCACATATTTATACTAAAACAAAACATAATTTCACAAAATCTTTTAATAATCGTAAACAAATATATGATGAAACTTTTTTTTTAAAAGAAGTCGGTGCAATTTTAAGAATAATCTGATTTATATGAAATATTTTGTGTATTTGATCCACTATGATCGACGAGTTATAATGAACATGTGGAAATTTAAAAAAGAATAATATACTTAAATGAAGATTATTATTTAATTTGTATCTAGATTAAACATTTTAAACTTGTAGAGTTGGTAAGAGATAATGTATTGAACAACAGCCCTCTGCCTTTGGCGCCAGGGTGTTGTCACGCAACAGCAACACATTATCCCTTGCTAAACATATAGATTTAATATTTTAAACATATAGATTAAATACTTGAAACATATAGATTAAATATTTGAAACATATAGATTTAATATTTTAAACATATAGATTAAATACTTGAAACATATAGATTAAATATTTGAAACATATAGATTTAATATTTTAAACATATAGATTAAATATTTGAAACATATAGATTAAATATTTTAAACATATAGATTAAATATTTTAAACATATAGATTAAATATTTTAAACATATAGATTAAATATTTAAACATATAGATTAAATATTTAAACATATAGATTATAGATATACTTTTTTCACTCTAAAATATAGATAAATATTTGGAGTTGACATTATTCATATTATTATTTCACTGGTTGAACTTCACTTCAGATCACATTTAAACGTGACCTCTGACCTAACATGACTGTGACCGTCCTGCCGTACAGAGGAACTAACGTTCTCACCTAAACACTGACGTTTCACCTTGTTCAGCTCATGGTCATTTCGAGCAGACAAGATGAGGCGTGAACCAGCCTTCGCCAGCTGGTAGGACAACTCTTCACCAATACCACTGGACGCTCCAGTGACCCAGACCACCAGACCCTTCAGCTTGGCCTCTAGTGGACAACAAGAAAAAAAGATGTTTTTACTATTGACGGTTCTGTTGATACGTAGATTAAATTATATGTCTGAGACACACCTGACAACAGATACTTTATTATTGTGATTTTATATACATATATATATATATATATATATATATATATATATATATATATATATATATATATATATATATATATATATATATATATATATATATATATATATACGTATGCGCTGACTGAGTATTTTAAGTATTATACTGTCTGTCTGTAGGATTACGCAAAAAAATTCAAGGGGACAAGGAAGAACCCATTAGACTAACCCTAAACCTTGGACCAGTGAAGGTCAAAGGTCAGGGTCACACTAAAGGTCAATCGCTCAACACATCAGTGGTAATATCTAAGGTTTTTTTCATTCACATCTTCTGACTTTTGACCCCTTACCCTAACCTTCAGACATCAGATGGGTCAACACCTATAACCCTAACCTTTGACCCCTAACCTTCAGACATCAGATGGGTCAACACCTATAACCCTAACCTTTGACCCCTAACCTTCAGACATCAGATGGGTCAACACCTATAACCCTAACCTTTGACCCCTAACCTTCAGACATCAGATGGGTCAACACCTATAACCCTAACCTTTGACCCCTAACCTTCAGACATCAGATGGGTCAACACCTATAACCCTAACCTTTGACCCCTAACCTTCAGACATCAGATGGGTCAACACCTATGGCTCCATCACATCATGTGTTGACGTCATATCCAGCCTTGGCAGAGCTCTGCTGTCTGTGACTGACTGTCGATAGGTTTATTATTACTGTCATGTCTTTGTTAATTCACACTGATGGACTGGAGCTGTATCATTATGTCAACATACAATGTCAGAGGCATTCTATTCTATTCTATTCAGGTCACAGTTCTAATTCTTCCTCCTGGTCTACAGTATAAAGAACTAAACGGCCTTGGACCCAAACCGTCCTAGACCTGCTGGTTCCATATGAAGCATCCAGAGCCCTGAGGTCATAGGTCATCAGGAAAAGGTCTACTGTGTTGGTTCCCAAAATCAGAACAAATCAAAGTGAAGCATCATTCAGTCATTCTGCTCCTGATAACTACTGTTAATTACTGTTAACACCTGAGGTCTGTGAAAAACTGTTAACTACTGCTGACATCTGCTAACTACTGTTAACTACTGCTAACTACTGCTGACATCTGCTAACTACTGTTAACTACTGCTAACATTTGCTAACTACTGCTAACATCTGCTAACTACTGTTAATCACTGCTAACACCTGAGGTCTGGAAGAAACTGCTAACTACTGCCAACTACTGTTAACTACAACCAGCTACTTGTTAACTACTGTTAACTACTGCTAACACCTGCTAACTACTGTTAACTACTGCCAACTACTTGTTAACTACTGCTACCACCTGCTAACTACTGTTAACTACTGCCAACTTCTATTTACTACTGCTAACTACTGCTAACACCCGAGGTCTGGGAAAAACTGCCAGTTCATTTAAATCAGTTGTGAAAACATTACTGTTCACTGGAACTTTGACTGAAATTATTGTCACTTAAATGTTTTTAATGTTTTTAATTGTCTTTAATGCATTTTAATGTTCTTATGTTTTATATAAAACATAAGAATTGTCCCTTACACAAAATGGGATATACAAATACATTTGCCTTTGCCTGTTTTATTCTATATCAGCTAACTCATGGCATCAATGTTTTTTGTTGTTATTCTAATTTCTACTTGTGTGGCGAAATAATGAACATTAAACTGTAATTGTGTTTGTTTTATTACAGATTCTTCTTCTACACTGTGTTGCAATAATGATTATCATTTACCCTGATAAGAATGGATCATATTTTTTATGTATTTTTTGACTCATGATAACATGTTGTTTCCAAGTAGAAGTTTAACTTGAAAATTAACTTTGAATAGCTTTAAAAACAGGAAGTTTGATGTGTAGGACATTTTGTACCACACCTTAGAACCATAAAAACCTGAGTTATTAAATGTTAAATGAAAAGTTCACAGTGGTTCAGATGTACTCAGAGCCATAAAAAAACATTCCAAATATATAATTGTTTTAGAAACTCTTCATCATCATCATCATCATCAGAGGTGGTCAAAGTACTCACATTCTGTACTACAGTAGAAGTACAGATGCTTGTGTGAAAATACTCTGGTAAAAGCATAAGTACTGATTCAACTTCTTTACTGAAGTAAAAAAAAAAACAATTTCTCAATTGTAATGAAGTAAAACTGCATATTTATTTCTTCATGTATGTAATAATACTTATCTAATAAGAAAAATCTGAAAAGCTTCAAAAGTATTGAAAATAAATCCTGTAAATAAGTGAATTGGTGTGTAGATAATGTGTTTGGTCAGATCACAGTCCCTTGGTTTTGTGGATATGGGCCGAAAAATTAGGAAAAACAAAGTCACAATTGAGATGAAAAGTCATCATGAGTCTAAGAGAAAAAACTGCAGAATTTTAAGAAAAAAAAGTCAAAATTCTGAGATAATAGTCATAAAGTTTCTTTCCTCCGCTGATTTTTCTACGGTCACATCTGAATTTGAACAAGTAATGAGTCTATTCTGAGAATGTTAAGAGTATAAAAGTACAAATATTTCTATAAATGTGAAGAGTATAAAAGTACAAATATTTCTATAAATGTGAAGAGTATAAAAGTACAAATATTTCTATAAATGTAAAGAGTATAAAAGTACAAATATTTCTATAAATGTAAAGAGTATAAAAGTACAAATATTTCTATAAATGTAAAGAGTATAAAAGTACAAATATTTCTATAAATGTAAAGAGTATAAAAGTACAAATATTTCTATAAATGTAAAGAGTATAAAAGTACAAATATTTTTATAAATGTAAAGAGTATAAAAGTACAAATATTTCTATAAATGTAAAGAGTATAAAAGTACAAATATTTCTATAAATGTAAAGCTTATAAAAGTACAAATATTTCTATAAATGTAAAGAGTATAAAGTACATATATTTATATAAATGTAAAGAATATAAATTACATATGTTAATATAAATGTAAAGAGTATAAAGTACATATATTGATACAAAAATGTAGGGAGTAACAGTCAAAGGTTTTCACAAAAATAAATACTCGAGTAAAGCACAGATACCTAAAAATCTACTTAAGTACAGAAATGAAGTACTTTTACTTAGTTACTTTCCACCTGTAATCATCAGTCAGATAGTTTTCTTCAGTTATTAATGAGAAGAAAACAGACATTAGTGTAGAAGAGGTTTATCTTCTTAAAGTCACCTGGTCGGTTTCCTACCAGACTCGCCCACAGGAGAGTAAAGTCTGCATCTGCCAAAATAAAACATAACAGGTAAACTAACAAATAAAGTGGTACGAGATACCACAGAGCAGATGTCAGGGACATATCCATCTACAGACGCGGAATGAGCACAGAGCTAATACAGCTAATCGAATGAAAACACAACCACACCACAAGAAAGCACGTATTGACGTCACTTCCTTTTCCTGATTTTCACATTAAAGGTCCACGTATAAATAACGGCAGATAATTCCGTGATCTCAAAGTACTCACATTCTGTACTTAAGTAGAAGTACAGCTACTGGTGTGAAAAATTCTCTGGTAAAATCATAAGTACTGGTTCAACTCCTTTACTGAAGTAAAAGTAAAAAGTACAACTTTTCAATTATAATAAAGTAAAAAGTAAAATGTTTTTTTTTCTTCTATGGTTGCAATAACACTTATTTAACCGGTAAATTTTCAAAAATATCTGAAAATAAAGTGTTTACAAATGAGTTTATTTATTGGGTTATGGTACAGGTCATGGTACAGGTCATGGTACTTGTCATGTGCATAATATTGCCTACTGCGCATGCGCGAAGCAGCCCTGAGTTCCACATGGCACGCAGCACGAGATACCAATGTTAGTTAGCTAGGTTAGCAGTCTGTATGTGTGTTAAATAAATAACACGTTAGAAATATGATGTCGCTTACCTTACATTATTTGTTGTTGTTAACGCCACAGTACTCAGTTTAGTGGGTATGGCTAGGAAATTAAGGAAAATTCAAAAGTCATAAATAGGAGATGAAAAAAAACACAATCATGAGATTTTTAAAAATCTAAATCGTGAGATGAAAATTTTTAAATAAAAACAAAAATTCATGAAGAAAAAAAAAACAGAATTACGAGGGGAAAAAATTATTCTGATAAAAAAAAGTTAATTATAAGATAAGAAATTGATAACTATGAGATTTAAAAAAAAATCTAAATTGTGAGATTAAAATGTTAACATTTCTATTAAAAATTCTGAATTATGAGATAAAATTCAAAATAAAAACTAAAAGTTATGAAGAAAGTCAGAATTATGTGAAAAAACTCAATTATGATATAAAAAATAGATAATTATGAGATAAAAAGTCAAAATTATGATATAGTCAGTCACAATTTCTGATTTCTGATTTATTTTTCATACTGTAACATTTGTTTAGTTTGAAAAGGTAATGAGTTCATTCTGATAATGTAAAGAGTATAAAATACAGATATTTATATAAATGTAAAGAGTATAAAGTACAAATATTTATATAAATGTAAAGAGTATAAAGTACAAATATTTATATAAATGTAAAGAGTATAAAGTACATATATTTATGTAAAAATTTAAAAGTTGCCAGAAAAAGAAATACTCAAGTAAAGTACAGATACATAAATAATCTACTTAAGTACAGTAATGTAGTACTTTTATTTAGTTACTTCCACCTCTGTTAGAAATGAACAGTGATGGAATGTAGAGATCTTTTTTAAATCATTTACTGCTCTTTTAGTTCCGTATTCTTCAGTAACTTTGTGATATTAGTGCTTTAACTTGGGCAATTGATATGTGTGCACCCTCCTGGGTTCCTTTTCCCATATTAAATTTTTTTTTTTTTTAAATGCCAATTTCTAGAGTAGATCAACTCTAACTACAGCAATGCTGACAAAGAAATGTGATGTGTCTCCGAACGGGATTTCTGTTACAAACCCAGACTTTCTATTGCAGACTTTTGGCTGCTTATGACTGGTTTTATTGTAGCTCCAGGCACTTATTCTACACACTGAAAGAACCCACATAGACCATGGACAAAGGAGTGCCTCAAAGTTATGACAGACACTGCTCCTTTCAAAACATCTGATTCCCTGGGTAAATAATGTTCAAAATAAAACAGCTTAAAAGTGGAAGATATTTCGGACACAAAAAATACATAGTATGAGAATATTTTTGGAAAAATTGCTTTTGCGATGTTTAAGATTTTTTAAATCAATATTAATTGTAAAAATGATGAAAATGTTAAATGGAAAAAATGCTTCAAAAGACAAATGAAACTGGAATGTGAAAACTACAAATGTTGATCATGAGCTCAGTCCAGTGTAAATGCATTTTTATATTGTCGGACTGTAAAGTGATTATTGCATATATTAAATTAAATGCAAAACTATATAAATGTTACATATAATCATACTACTACTACTACTACTACTACTAAAAATAATAATAATAATAATAATAATAATAATAATAATAATAATAATAATAATAATAATAATAATAATAATAATAATAATAATAATAATAATAATAATAATAATAATAATAATAATAATAATAATAATAATAATATGTGAAAAAATACTCTTGTAAAAGTAGAAGTACTGGTTTTATTGTAGCTCCAGGCACTTTTTTTTTACTTTTACTGAAGTAAAAGTAAAAAAAAAAGTACAATTTCTCATTTGTAATAAAGTAAAAAGTGAAACTGCATTATTTTTCTATGGATGAAATAATATTTACTTCATCAAGAAAAACTTTATTATTATTATTATTATTTTTTTAATATCCAAAAATAAAGACTTTAAAAGTGAGTTAGTGTATAGCTGATGTGTTTTATTGGGTCATGGTCGTGAGTTTAGTGGGTATGGACAGAACATTTAGGAAAAAGTCAAAAGTCATAAATAGGAGATGAAAAAAATACCTAAACTAGAAACCCGCAGACCTCCGTCCGATCACCACCAAAATCTAATCATTTCCAGATCTCCTCATTACCAACCTACCCTGAAAATTTAATCAAAATCCGTCCATATGTTTTAGAGTTATCTTGAACACAGGCAGACAAACAGATAAACGCCGGCAAAAACATAATTTCTTTGGTAATTATAGGAAACAATTCTGAATTATGAGATTAAAAAAAAGTCAAAAGTATGAGATACAACGTCATAATTATGAGATATAAAGTCAAAATGATGACATAAAAAGTCAATTATAAGATAAGAAATGGATAATTATGAGATAAAAATGTATGATAGTCAGCAACAATGTCTGATTTACGACTTATTTTTCATACTGTCAAATTTGTTTAGTTTGAAAAAGTAATGAGTGTATTCTGAGAATATAAAAAGTATAAAGTAGATATTTATATAAATGTAAAGACTATAAAGTACAGATAATAATAATAATAATAATAATAATAATAATAATAATAATAATAATAATAATAATAATAATAATAATAATAATAATAATAATAATAATAATAATAATAATAATAATAACAATAAATTTTAAAAAGAGCCAAAATATGATTGATGAATGACAGAAATATTAGAACTGCACATAACTGTACACATACAGCTGATTCACTGTTAATATGTGTTCATTTTTCACATTGTGGGATTCTAACCATGGAAATGTTAGGACAAAATGCTTGGTGCTGGCTTCATGTCTTCAGTTCAGCAGGCTGAGCACACAACTCTACAGGGATGATGTCATGTTTTCGAGTACGCAACCTGCAACATCCGGGTCTTGTCTGTGTGGCTCTGTGCTCCTCTGTAGCTAAAGTTAGCTAGCAAGCTGTCAAGCTGTCAAGTGGAGAGGCTGGGACAAACGTTTCAGCTTCCCCCTGGCTTGGCCGCACAAAACTCGGCCTCTAAATTCCCTAGAAAACCTTTTAGAATATACTTTAGATCGCCAGCTGAGATAATGTAATTCATCAGGGGCGTACGCAAAGAGGGACCTCCGCACTTATACAAATTATATGCACTGAGGCTTGAGTGACGACTGCTCATTGCTAGCTAACTGGCTAGCTGGCCTAGCTAAACCACCGCAAACCCCTAAGTTTCGTCGGTGTACCCTTTCTGGTGTAAACCACAACTAGTCAGCCCTGGTCACTGAGGCAGATTTCGTTCCTGGTGTATTGGAAATTTGGTAAGTCACGAATTGGTTATAGTTAAAGTACCAACTGTTGATGTACGTTGGTTAGTTAGCGAACCTAGCTCTGTTAGCGTCTAGTGATTGTACATTAGCTAGGCCGTGGGCTCTCCTTGAGTCAACGTTATCTTAGCAAACATGGAAGAGGGAGGCCTGTCAAAGTTAGCTCTAAGGGACAAGGGTCAAGGCCCGCACATTTATTTGGGTTGTGCTTTGGACTGGCCATTGAGCCAACTTTTTCTCCCGCAAATTCAACAGCAAAAGCCTTCCTTACATAACAGTTAAATGATGCAGATTAGCTTACTGCAGCGTTAGCATTAATACTGGATTTGTCAGATCCCCTGATATTGTTTTGTCGTGGTTGTAGAGTAATATATGGTCAGTCGCTTAGCAGACGATAGCTGTGCAAGCACGCAACGACACCTCAAACTATTTTTAACCTCACTAGCTAGTGTGTTGAAGTGCATTGAGAAGGTCAGAGAGATGCTGGCAAGATTTGTGTGAAAATGATTAAACTTTTGTTGTCATACCGATAAACTTGACTAGCCAGTTGTCAAAGGGCGTTTCAGTTTAATGCACGCTAGCACTGTTCCTAATATGTAGTCAAATGTGTACACATGTCTACTATTTTTAGGTGTAAGCAGGGAGTCTGAGCTCACATCCATGATACTAATAATTTGAAAATGCACTGTCCAATTTACCACATACATACGTGTATGTATACATGTTACATGTAGGAATTTAAAATGTCTATATATTTAATATTTAAATCATTACACTTGAATCATAAGTGAACATTTAACCCTTTAACCCCTGATGTGTCAGTGCTGACACGTTCTGAATGGATGGTTCAGTTTAAAAATTCAGAAAAATTCCATTTTTTGTTGTTGTTATTTTAGTGAGAATTTTGTTGATGGAACTGATGTACAGGTGTCAAAAAACAACTGATTTAGAAAAAGTAAAACCCCAAACTAAAACTACTGGAACCAAATTACAACACTAACACTAGTCATTTATTCCTTTTTTAACTTCAATTTGGGTTCTTTTGTTTGTTTTTGCATTTTTTTTTTGTCATTTTGTGAATATTAGTTTCTGTTGATGTTGTTGCTTATTTTTTGTTTTTTCTACATTTTGTTTATGTTCTTATTTTTCTTCAGTTGTGTTCTGTTAATGTCTTATGTTGTTCATGTTACATATTATTTTGTTAGTTTAACATTCATTTTTGTTAAATTTACTAATCACTTCAGCAGTTTTTGTTCATTTTGTTGCTTATTTTATCTTTTTTTTTTTTTTACTTTGGAATTGCTTAAGTCTCAGGAGTTAAAGGGTTAAAGACCCTGTAGTTATGGATTTTAATCACAGTGCTTACATTCTGGCATATCTTGTAAATTGTTTTATTTTTCCCTTTTGAAAAACATGTATTGCAGGTTTTAAGAGGGACACAATGGGGGCATTTCTGGATAAACCAAAGATGGAAAAATACAATTCCCACGGTGAGGGTAACAGCCTAAAGTATGGTCTGAGCAGTATGCAGGGCTGGCGAGTAGAGATGGAAGATGCACACACAGCAGTAATTGGTCTGCCTCATGGTCTTGACCTCTGGTCATTCTTTGCTGTTTATGATGGGCACGCTGGCTCTCAGGTCGCCAAGTACTGCTGTGAGCACCTGTTGGAGCACATCACCAGCAACTCAGACTTCCAGAGTGCTCTACAGGAGGACCCCTGTGTAGATAGTGTGAAGAATGGTATTCGTACAGGATTCCTGCAGATCGATGAACACATGCGAACCATCTCAGAGAAGAAGCACGGCGTGGACCGCAGTGGATCTACTGCAGTAGGTGTGATGATTTCTCCAACCCATGTCTATTTTATCAACTGTGGTGACTCGCGGGGACTCCTCAGCCGGGGTGGAGCGGTGCATTTCTTCACACAGGATCACAAACCCAATAACCCCCTGGAGAAGGAAAGGATCCAGAATGCCGGAGGTTCAGTCATGATCCAGCGAGTTAACGGCTCCCTAGCTGTGTCGCGGGCTCTGGGAGACTTCGACTACAAGTGTGTGCATGGAAAAGGTCCGACAGAGCAACTGGTCTCTCCTGAGCCAGAAGTTTATGCAATAGAGAGATGCGAGGGGGAAGATGAATTCATTATACTAGCATGTGATGGCATCTGGGATGTCATGGCCAATGAAGAACTGTGTGACTTTGTCAGGTCAAGGCTAGAGGTGACTGATGATCTGGAACGAGTCAGCAATGAAATTGTTGACACCTGCTTGTACAAGGTACGTCTCCAAAACCCAAGCTGATGTTTTAGAACGTCTTTGCTGTCATTGTTAATATTATCCTAATTTAGTTTTTTTACTTCTTAACAGGGAAGCCGAGACAATATGAGTGTTGTGTTAGTCTGTTTTCCTGGGGCCCCAAAGGTATCACCAGAAGCCGTGAAACGGGAGGCGGAGCTGGATAAATACCTGGAATCCAGAGTAGAAGGTAAGAGAAAAGATATGGTAATCACAATTTGGACCCGGTAACCACGATTAGACTTGGAATATTTTGATATTGAGCCCTTTTTAATATGAGTTTTTTATTATTGGGCTGAAAATAGAAGGAAAACAATGACGTCCTGTAATTTAGTTATTGTTGCAGAACATATAAAGAGTTGGGAAAGAATAAGATATAAAGTAGGAAGGCAGCTCTGTCCTGCAAAGTAAAAAGACAGTAACTGCAATGTTTGGCGAAAATTAGTTATTGTGTTTTTTCCAACATTTAAATCATTTTTTATCATGTAATAAAATATTTAATCTCAAATGGCTGTCGTTTTGGATCAAATCAATATTGTACAGTAAAAGTACTAGTAAAACAAAACACAAAGACAGTAAAGACCATTACTGTGTTCTTACCAATGTCCATTTAGGAGCCTGCCCCAATAGTTTACAGTCAATCACTGTATTAGACTGAAACACATAATGGAATTAATGTGTTTACTGGACTATAAGGCAAACTGTCAATAAATGGTTTTTATGAAGGTTTTTCATTTATAAGGTTCATTAAGTAAAGTCTAAATTCCCAGTCACTAATCACTAGCAGAGTTAATCCATATATCAGTCCCACTGTGGTTTTTGTAGAACTAGTTAGTTGCTACTGGGACAGAACAACAACAACTGTAAGCTTATTGTTGTCAGTTTGGTGTCTGTGCAGTTACTGACTTTACTTTGAGGACAGAAGAGATTATGATCATTGTTAAAAAGTTATTATACTTGAACATGTTTTAAGAAGCTTTTAGCGACTCAGGCTTATTCATGAGAAGTAAAGCATGTGTATTGACACAATGCTGTATTCAATTAATACTTTTTATATGTCTGATACATTCTAGTAACATGTTTTTTATGAAAAAGTATCTCAAACATTCTGGACCCTTTTCCATCACATTTCAGACAATTTTCTTGGGTTTTAAGGGAAATGCATAAATTCCAGTTTGAATAATTAATTCATGAGATACACACAAATTACTCGATTGTCAAAGATTGATATTTAACCCAAATTAATATACAGACAAATTACTAATGAACTAAACATCATTTCAACATCCTTGAAAATGGTCAACAAAAAATGTACTCAAAGGAATTTGAAGAAGTGAAACCCCCTTTTACAAACTAAAATACAATAGATACTGCATTAACACACTATATACTTTTTTATGTCCATTTATCATTAGCACAAATCATCCATAACCATTTATATAAACATTATTTATAAGTTCACCTCATACAATCTGATATGATCAACTATAAGCACATTCACTTTCACTCTAAATGAACTATCTCCTAACAATGATAGTTTTATGACAAATACTTATTCACCTGTTCTTCTATTTTATAACTAAATGTTCACTTATTCAGATTCTATATTTTATTATGATACTAGTTTTAAACATCCTTTTGAATACACAAATTGAAGACTTTTTTTTAGATTTTAATCCAGATGATTCCACAGGTGTACCCATCTCCCCCCCCCCCCCAACAGAGATACACTGGCTTTTTGAATTAGTTCTCCACTACATTTTCCTATACATTTCAGTTCCCCTTCAATTATAATCACTAATTCTCAGCTGAAACATCTGTTGTAAACTGTAGGGAAGCATGTGATCATGAGCTTTATACATTATAATGAAAGTATTGCATGTTTTATTACATAAACTGTGCACAAAATTTCAGCTAAACAGGACCGCTGTGACCAACAGGAACATAATGTAGAAGTAACTTTTAGAGATGTGCCGAGATGTATATTTTAATCCACTATCCATGTGCGTGAATGATTTTCAGAACCGAAACCACCCGCCAATTTTTTTTTTTTTTTTTTTTTTTTTTTTTTTTTTTTTTTGGGTCTAATGAAGATATAGTAGCCTATATCTTGACAGTAAACTGGAGCCTTGGTTGAAAGAAAATCTCTAACTTACAGCGATTCCAATATTATCTCCACCCACCGCACAACGTGAACACGCACGAGTAAAACCTTATCTTTTAAAAGGTGTTTAATTTCATGGATGCTGGCATAATACATCTGGCCCGGAGACAACGGTTGAAAACTAGCTTTTTTTATGCTAATACTGACACATTTACAGAAATGGTCATTGTGTTGTTCCTGTTAAATAAATGTTTTTAACCTGCCACTCTTATCTGTTTTACTTGCACATCTATTTTTATTATTGTTTTTATCTGCTGCGTGTTGTGTTCCTTGCTTTTAATTGCACTGCAGTTTTTTGTTATTGTTTTTTATTGATTCTTGTATTTTATTGTTCAGGCAGCATGGTTGTTCACTTTCCCTTGTCAGTCGCTTTAGATAAAAGCATCTGCCAAGTGCTTAAATATATCACGACAGCACAGGTCCACATGTGCGTCAGTTAATTTAGATTTTTACCTCTGTCTTGGGGTCATGATGGAAGAATCTTGTTAAGAAGCTGCTTTCGGTTTAATCCTGCTGTGATGAACCATGTTAAATGTGTCCGTCTTATGACTTTTAAATACGTAAAAGGCTTCTCACGTTTTGCAGATAACCCATCCTATACTTTTGTTGTCTAAATTTACCACCTCCAGAAACCGTTCCCAGACTGTACTTTCTCTCCTTCTTTCACCTTAATTTTAAATTCTCCTGCTTTTAATTTCTCAAGCACTGACTTCACTGCCGCTGTCATCTGTGTTCTGTCTAAACTAAGCACCAGTGAATGAACACATCAACAGGATACTGCCTGAATAAAATGTATTTTAGTGTAATTTTCATTCGTTTGTGTACCTTTGGAATAATATGCAAAATGTAATTAATTTTTTTATTTGCGTGCCCTGTATTTAATTAAAATATTTTTGTCCATATTCATCCACCCGATCCGCACTGCCCGCGGGTGCACGGTTCATCCGTGCATCTGTACACCAGTCTTCTTAGATGACGTTGGCAAAAGGATTTAGTTTTAGCTACAAATATAATCTACAAATATAAAACTATATAGTTTATGTAGTGTACTATTGGTTACGATTGGTATGTGATGCCAACATATTTTGATTCAGGACTCTACAATTTAATTTACTGGGTGTAAATGAAATTGCTTGTTAGCATGTTAGCTCACTGAAAAGTGAGCTAACATGCTAACAAGCTAAAGTCATGACAGCCATAGAGTTTATGATGACAACAAAACAATTGTGTTAAACGTTAACACTGCCTTAAATTTAACGCACTGCACCAGCCTTAATAACTGTATATTACTGTTAGTCATGGTATCTGGCTGGTGTTGGCAACTAAAATGACTGTTTAGAGTTACAATTTCATTAGCGATTTTGCTAACATTAGCATCCTAAGTGCTGCTACTACCATTGAGATGTGTTGTGCTATGAATATGAACAAAGTCTGAACTAATATGAAAGACTGCACTTGGAGCTATATAAACTGTTCTGCTGTCATTTATACTTTATTATTTATGTATAGTATCCTACAAAAGTACTATACCCTAATATGTACTGTATACCGCCAGTGGCTCAAATTATACTGGGATATAAATTTTTGAACGTACCGCCCATTCCTACTCTTATGCCCAGTGTCACTGATTTCCAAACATTGTTATTAAATTGCAGATTTCTGAGATGATGTTATTGCACAGATTTTTTTATGCGTAGTTTCTAGTGAAAGTGTACAATTTTGTTTTCTGACAGAGATCATCAAAAAGCAGGGTGATGAAGGAGTCCCAGATTTGGTTCATGTAATGCGGACGTTAGCATCTGAGAGCATCCCTAACCTCCCTCCTGGAGGCGAGCTGGCAAGCAAGTGAGTGTTACGTCCAGAAGAACTAGACTGCTATGAAGCAAAGTGTTGCTGACTTTCCTTTTTTTGTTCTTTCTCTCTCTTTTTTTTGTGTGTGAAAAACCGGGTGACTATAAATATGCTGATGTCATATCTGTGTGTTTATGTTTAGACGAAGTGTTATTGAAGCGGTATACAACAAACTCAACCCTTACCGAAGTGATGACACAGTAAGTATTCCTGCTTGTGTTTTTAAAATGTTTGTAACTCCCATGTCAACATGCCTTGTTTGGTGCATGTATGCTTTTTGGTGTAGCCAAATGTTTCCTGCATGTCATTATTATATGCCAAAAAAAGAATATTCATTTTAAAAGGTGTAATGAAATGTCCAGTTAGAGCACTGTTTTTAAATTCCTGTGCTATTTTTTTTTTTTTAACACGGATGGAAAGTGAGTAGTTATTCTTTTAAAATCGGACCAGTCATAACTTCACTTCACTTCTTTCTGAAAAGGGATAGTATTATAAGCATAGGTTTTGTGCCAGAAAACTTCTGTCTCATACCGCGTGGGTTAATTTCACTAATAGATAGGTTTCAGTCACGTGACTATGATGTCGTGACTTCGGCTGGAGGGCAGGAAGTAACCATGGAGACTGTCACTATGGAGGAAACCATTGAAGAGAGTGTTTATTGTAGGGATTTAGATCCAGTGTCCAAACACAGATATATCCAGTTAATTAAAAATCTATTAGATGTGACCCGTATCTGATGAAAATTAATCAGAATCAGAATCAGAATCGTTTTTTATTCGCCAGATACATTTGCACATACATGGAATTCTATTCCGGTAGGTGGTGTCACTCTCAGAATAGTAATAGTAATATAAAATATAAAAATAGTATGTACAAGAGAAAAAAAAATAAAGGTAATAAATAATATTTTACAAAATGAGTTTTGGACAGAAGCCAAAGATTTTCCAACAATCTGTGGATATTACTAACTACCTGGTCCTACTACACCACCCTAACATCCTACTAAACCACCCTAACCCTAACATCCTACTACACCACCCTAACACTAACATCCTACTACACCACCCTAACATCCTACTACACCACCCAAACACCAACATCCTACTACACCACCCTAACACCAACATCCTACTACACCACCCTAACACCAACATCCTACTACACCACCCTAACACCAACATCCTACTACACCACCCAAACACCAACATCCTACTACACCACCCTAACACTAACATCCTACTACACCACCCTAACACTAACATCCTACTACACCACCCTAACACTAACATCCTACTACACCACCCTAACACCAACATCCTACTACACCACCCAAACACCAACATCCTACTACACCACCCAAACACTAACATCCTACTACACCACCCTAACACCAACATCCTACTACACCACCCTAACACCAACATCCTACTACACCACCCTAACACTAACATCCTACTACACCACCCTAACACCAACATCCTACTACACAACCCTAACACCAACATCCTACTACACCACCCTAACACTAACATCCTACTACACAACCCTAACACCAACATCCTACTACACCACCCTAACACTAACATCCTACTACACCACCCTAACATCCTACTACACCACCCTAACACTAACATCCTACTACACCACCCTAACACTAACATCCTACTACACCACCCTAACACTAACATCCTACTACACCACCCTAACACTAACATCCTACTACACCAGCAGCAGATGAAAGACTAGAAATTTTGGAGACATATAATTTTTTGTCAGTGGGTGGGTCCACAAACTCGGTACCAAAAGGCTCAGCCATAATTTTGGTTTGGTCTTCGCCGGGGTCTTATTTTTATTTGTAAAGATGCAACATGAACATGTATTGCATGTTTGTTGACATTAGTGGCTGCTAGCTGCTAACAGAAGCAACTAATGTCAACATCTTGATGTGTCTAGTTAAACCATATTACAACAGTGTAAATGAACATTTAACCACAACCTAATGATATATACCACATCGTCTAAAAAAAGTTAGCTTTGGAACATACCTCTGACCAAGTGGTCACTGCAAACACAGGCATTAGCATTAGCATTAGCAGACTCTTCTCCTCCTGACCACAAACGCAGATTTAAAATTAACTTTTTGCACCATTTTTCTGTAAACTTTTTCCATTTTTCACTTTTGTGAAATACAATCTTTGGTACTCTAAAAAAATAAATGTTCCTACTCTGGGTTAGAATGATTGTCGCAGCCGTAAACTAGACAAAACATAGATATTTTCCCAACAGAAGACTCACTGGGCTTGACTTCCTGCCCCCCATCTGAAAATCGCGTACTGACTATATACCAATGTGACGTCACATGAAACCAACCTATTAGAGCTCTTTGAATGGGGGGATGAGTTAGTTCGTGGATTTCTCTGTTTGTGTGTATAGAATTAAATTGTGTATTCCCTTACACACCATTTTAAAAAGGAAGACAACTTAGCATTTGTTTGCATGCACACGGGCTGCAGAGCTCTCGCCCTCATGCGCTCAGATACTGTGCTTTTTAAGTTTTCGTCAGATGAGCTCAGTGTGGGTCAGCAGAGTTTTATTTGTGTATATCATCTTGTCCTTGGCACTAATTCATTTGTGCCAAACTGGATCTTTTTTTTCCAATTATCGGCACCACATCGAATTATCTTAGAAACTGAGGTTCGCTTAATGTAGCCGTCAAGACCCATGACTTTTCCTGTGTTATGTGGCATTGTGTGAATGCAAAATGATCTAAATTCTTTTTTTTTTTTTTTGTTTGCCACTAGTCTACACAAAGCTGAAATTAGGCATTTTTGAAACGTTGGTCATGTTTTTCAGGATAATATGTAGTAATATTAGTTTTTCCAAAGAGAGGCTGAAAACAATTTTCAGTTCTTAGAATTCAAGTTTTCAGGGCATCCGTTGACTTAAACTTTGAAAGTCCTATAATGATGTGCATAACAACTATTTCAGTTAAATTCCAATATCCCAACAAGGTTGTCTTAGAGGGCTTTACAGAATTAGTTGAATTGATAAACACGATGGAAATAAACAGTCAAATTATTACTTAAAGTTGGGGATAAATAAATACACAATGTGCCACAATATTTGACGGTTAAAAATGGCATTGAAAAAAATGTAGTATTAAAACTACTTATAAATATACAACTTAACTCATTGACTGCCAGTTATGTTCAGAATACACAGCTCCATACTGCCAGAGCTTTTGGACATTTTCACTGAACTTACAAGACCCAAAAAATAGGTGTCCCAACACCTTTTATTGCCTCATTCATGGGTGTTCACGCCTGATGTTCACAACTTTTAGTATGTACCAAACCATCACACATGCACACACACACACCAACAGTAATATGCTGTTATAACGCATTTACCTGCACTCCCAGAGTGAGGGTCTACGCTGAATGAATGTCCCACCTAACCCTTATCAATCGCAGTGGCGACGCTCTTACTTGCAGATCCACTGCCAGGCAAACTGTGCCAGTGTGAGATGCTTGTATTTTTTTATCTCATAATTTTATCTTCACTTAATGTGCCTTATAGTCCAGTGTGCCTCATATATGAATAACCTAAAAAATAAACTATTAATTGCCAGAGATAAAACTCTGTGCCAGTGTAAGCTGCTTGAATTTTTTTGATCTACTAGATTTCATCTTCCTCCTTATCATTTTCTCTCTCAACTCACCAACCTAATCTACAGTTGGCTTTTATTGGAAAATACAGATTTTGCGCCAACGAGGAGAGAAATACATTGGCCACAGTCTGAAATTCACACATATGATGAACAAGACTTTGAGCCACTGCCCCCATGAAAAAACACTATATATATATATATATATATATATATATATATATATATATATATATATATATATATATATATATATATATATATATATATATGTGTGTGTGTTTGTGTGTCTTTGACAGTCAATGAGTTAAGAAATAATTGATTTCTTGTTATTGAGGCATATACTTGGTGAATATTCTATACATGTTTTATTGTATTTTGCCTTTTTAAATGCAATTATGCATTTTAAAACATTTCCCTGTGGTCTACATGAACAGTTTTTGCATTAGTTAAACTCTACAGGTCCATCCTCAGCCCAGGTTTGAGTAATAACGCCAAAAATGTTGTTTTGAGCACCGACCCTTTAAATGCAAATGAGCCACTTCACACTCCACCCCCCTCCGTGCTGCTCTGTGTCCATTCAGACAGTTGTTTGTTAATACAACTAGCAATTGAAGTCAAAGTTCAATTGCTGCTACTGATAAACAATTATGTTGTACTCTGAGAAATGTTCATTTGAAGTATAGACCTTATTATTTGTGCACATGTCATGACATAACTAGTTCTAAAACATAAGTTGAGCAGGAATTAAAACGGGTTGTAGAAATGCATTTGTTTTTTCCTTAAATTAATCTAAAGATAGGTTTGCAGCACCTGGAGGGTTGAAATTCAAACATTTTGAACTATTAGTGTCTAAATACTCCCATTATTGAACCAAATACTAATAAAAAGTGGATTTGGCAAAATATATATTATATTATATTATATTATATTATATTATATTATATTATATTATATTATATTATATTATATTATATTATATTATATTATATTATTTCCAAAGCTGTATTTAGAAGGTCATTGTCAACCTATTGGTTTTACACTGAGTTAGGGTTGTCACGATACTAAAATTTCCAACTCGATACCGATACTAAGGATAATACTCGATACTCAATACTAATTTCAATACTGGAGATGTGAGGGATTCCTTTTAAAATGTCTTCCATGGACTGCTAAAAAAAGGTAGTGAGTGCGGGTGCAGAATAAATGCATGTCTATCTCTTGGCAAGTTAAGGTAGGCCTATCTTTTTGCTCAAGCCCTTTTGCAGTGCTAACTGCAAGCCTCTTTATGGTCGAGCGATTATGTGCACGGGCGGCAGCGTATTGCATCATGTGACCACCGCGGACCCCTTGCGGGACTAGCAGCACCTTTAAAAGCAAAGTTGCATCGGATGGTCGCAATCACAGACCTATAGAAATAGTGTATAGGTCTGTGGTCGCACTGGCGTCATCCCGTGTGCTGTCAGAGGCAGCTGGAGAAAAAAAGAGACTTTAACTTACATGCCGGCATTACGGCTGTGCCAGAGCTGACCGCGTTGATGCCTGTTTACAATTCTTAACGTTACCTGCTACAAAAAAGCGGCGACGCGCCATAAAAACAAAAATCGATTTTCCAGCAACTTAGTATCTAATTAGATACCAAGGGTCAATATCGATTTAGTATCTAAAATCTATTTTTTTGACAACCCTACACTGAGTACAATTATTTTTTATATACTGTATTTTCCAGACTATAAGGAGCACTTAAGACTTTAATTTTTTCCAAAAAAAACACAGTGTGCCTTATATATGGATTCATTCTGGTTGTGCTTAGTGACTTTGAATTTTAACATTTTATCTCATGATTTTAACTTCATTTAATGCTCCTTATAGTCCAGTGTGACTTATATATTAAAAACCTACTAAAAAAAGAAACCATCCATTGACAGTGCACCTTTATAGTGCAGAAAATACGGTATATTTCACCTCAGGATGAAATATACCCAGATTCTGTAAAATACCCATGCATTGTTTACTTTGCTGTTAAGAGCAAATAAATGTGTTTGTGTATATATATATATATATATATATATATATATATATATATATATTAGAATGTTGTATAGTGGTTGCAGAGTTGAATGGTTTTTAATCAAACCACAAACTCTTTGTGCTCTGGTGCCTTGACTGTTCACACAGTCCTTTTTTGCAAACGATGCACACAATAAGCTGTTATTCTTCCTTTTTAATAGATTTTTAGGGTATTCTTGTTTTTCCCCTACTGCTTTGTGAGTGGTCTATGCCTGTATGGGTTGACAGGTTGCCTAGTTTTCTAAGACCTTCAACAATTTCTGTCTAATTGTAAAGGACTTTCAGTGGGGAATGTAAAGCTTTATGTAGACACAATCTCAAATCTGTAACAAGACATCCCAATAATCGAGTATGAATCAGGCCTTTAGGCCACAAAATACAGAAAAAGTCAGCAGTTAAATGGGAACAAATAGATTATTATTGTGTTTAAGCACACACTATAGCAAAAAAAAGGGTGAAAAGATATCAGATGTAGTGAGGAACTGAATGACTGCATTCAGGTTGAGGTGGCGACAGGTCAGCTTAGTGGAATATTTTTCTGTTGCTTGTTTGTGGCTTAACCTTGAAGTCTCTGTGGTAGGCATTTTACATTACTTCTGCCGGAGTGATGATTTTCACCACAAATAGTCACACTCTACACAAGTGGCAGTACAATTTCCTTCAGAAGGCTTTTGTTTTTTGAGTATTGGTCCAGAAAATAAGAGGTTGCAGTCATGGAGTAGGAGCTCATGGTCAGGCCAAGTGAGCAATTTCATAGAATACATTCAGTACATTATCATTTTTGATATTATTCTATAGTTTAAACAAAAAAAAAAATCTTATGAACGTAGTAACAGTAGTGTTTATTCAGTATACAGTTGTACCTCAACTTACGAAAGACCCAGATAACGAATAATCCAAGTAAGAAAAAATCTTTACCTCAATTTATCGTCTCTGAGTACGAAAAAAAAATTCAATTTACAAAACGAAAACCCCGTGACATAACTATGTACATTACTGTACGTAAATGCATCATGTACATACTGTACGTAGCATCCCATTGGCTATGAGAGAACTACCCATGATGCTTTTGGTGATCTTTGACCCGCATTCATTACAGAGTTGCTGTTGTTTGAGTTTTAATATATGCATCATTTGTTGATTCGTTTTTCAAAATAAAACCAAAAATAAGATGACAAAGAAATAACTAATTTCTTCATTATTTGTTTCCAACACCAAAATGAAAAAAACAGATGCATTTCTTTCAGTTTTCCTTTTTGTGTTTAAATGAATTTTAAAAAATGATAACGGCTGTTTCCTGTTTTATCTAATTTTGACCCGAAGCAAATTGAGTAAAGCATAAATTAATGTTAACAACCCAAAGAAACATGTCCACTGGAATGAAAATCATTATGGTTAGTATTGCCTAAAAATAGACTGATCGGTGATCGAAAAAGTATGCCGATTAAAAAGCCGATTACGTAACGTAAATTACTTGCGACTGTTTTCTCAAACTTGCAAACACGCTACAGAACAGGTGCATCTGGTCTGACTGTTTCTGTACTTTTTAAAATATAGTTAGTTAATTAATAGTAGAAGTTTGGGAACATTTACATCTGCGTAAAGCAGACACACAGCTAACTAGCATTAGCATTAGGCTAGCACTGCATTGTTTGCTACAACACCTGAACGCATCCACACTTCAATGGCACTTTGTCAAAGCGGACTCAGAGCTTGTTTTGCTAACTGATAAGTACTAGCATCTGTTAGCATGTAGCCTTAGTGTTGTAATTATTTTTTAGCAAATGTACCAAGGTAGTGTAATTATTAGGCTACAACTGCTTCACATAAGGGAGGCACAGTATGCTGATGACATGGCAATATTCTGCAACAACACCGACTCTCTTCAGTGCCTCCTGCACTCTTATAATACACTTGCAAAGAAAATGGGCCTAAGCATCAATACTAAGAAGTCAGAAACCATGAGCACACAAGAGCAAGCTATTTTCTACATGGACGGAGAGAAGTTGACAAAAGTGGATCACTTCAAATATCTAGGTAGCTACATCACTAACGCCTGCAATCTAGACAATAACTGCATTCATCCAAGCTGGCTCATGCTCAAAGGGAAGGCTCAAGGATAGTGTTCAATTGTAAGGAACTTACAACAGAAACCAAGCTAAAAGTCTATAAATCAGTGTGTCATCCCAGTGATGGTGTATGGAAGTGAGACCTGGACATTATACAGATATCAAGTCAACAAGTTGAGGACTATCCAACGGCAGCATTTAAAATCTATTTTGAAGATCAAATGGGATGACTTCATAAAAATGACGAACTCTTAGACCACGCTATGACCGAAGACATCGGGAACATCTTAATAAGAAGTAGGTTGCACTGATTTGGACACGTGATATGTCTGCCCGATGTTAGACCAAACAAAGCACTTCTCTATGGAGCGTTATCAGAAAGATTGGACGACCCCTCCTGCGTTCTAAACATACAACATCATAACAACATAAACATACAGGACATCCTGAAAACGCACTTCAAATATGGAAAAACAGCTGTCCATGAGAGACTGGGATGGAGGAAGTGCATATACGATATAAGCAAAAGGATCGATACAGAAAGAAAATAAGAAAACAAAAGAAAGAGGGAGAAGTGACACGAAAGAAGAAACACGAAAGAAAAAAAAAGAATATGAAGTCGAGAACAAATTAGTTATTTATTCAATATCTCACACACTACTGTATTTATTATTGTATCCTTACCCATCTCGGGTTTAAGGCATATATATATATATATATATATATATATATATATATATATATATATATATATATATATATATATATATATATATATATATATATATATATATATATATATATATATATATATATATATATATATATATATATATATATATATATATGTGTATATATATATATATATATATATATATATATATATATATGTATATGTGTATATATATATATATATATATATATATATATATATATATATATATATATATGTATATATATATATATATATATATATATATATATATATATATATGTATATATATATATATATATATATGTGTATGTATATATATATATATATATGTATATATATATATATATATATATATATGTATATATATGTATATGTGTATATATATGTAAAACTGCTTCACACATCCAGGCACGTGCACAAACACACAACTCAAAACACTTCAGTGTTCTCCCATCCCCGTTTATTGACTGCTGTGACTATCAATACCTAGATGAAAGGTATGGACATTTAAAATCCTTCCATGATCGACAGTGATCAGGGTTTTTTTTGGTGATCGGTATCGGTGATTGGGCCAAAAAATGCTGATTAGTGCATCACTAATTATGGTATGATATGACAACAGTGTTCTCTGTGGTCATATCTTTGGGTCTTAGGGTGACCCTTTGACTTTACACAAATAGGATGTAGGTTTACATCTGTGTCACTGCGAGTCAAAGGTCATTTCCAGTTTACTCAATATCCGGCCGTGATCCAATTTTTTTTCCAATTATTTACTTAAACACAAAAAGGAAAACTGAAAAACCACATTGTCCATTTTTTCATTTTGGTTTTGGAAACAAATAATGAAGAAACAACTTTTCGTTGTCGAATTAATGAATGATACACAGATTAGTTTTTCTGCATGTGTTGGTTGCATTTGTTGTTGTTGATCTTTATAACTATTCTTGATGCGGTTTTGGTTCCAACAAAAAAAATCAGGAATTTCCAGAATATTCTCTGTTAATTGAACCTTTGAATAGTGTACTGCTACTAGGCTAATACACTGATATTAATAATAGAATGAGCTTTTACAAATACTTTAATGTCCAATGAAATACAATTAACAAACTATGCTTTCGAATTATTACGTAATGAACCATGTTATTACAATTCCTACAGAATTAAAAAGTTGAAATAGCATTTAGTAAGAAACTTCGCAAAATATATCTTATTACAAAATATGGCAAAATTTCTTAAAAAATCTTCAGTTTTAATACCACACCACCAAAGCGCTTGCTGCTGCAAAATATAATAACTTATTACATAATGAGGAAACATTTATTTTAAAATGCATTGGAGCAGTTTATTACAAAATGAAATGAAAAACTTATTACATTTTGGACATTGATTACAAAATGCGGCTCAACAAGGATGCCTTAAAAGCAGCGAGCCCTTCCAAAGGCATCTGTGTCATATGGAAAAAGAGGTCAGAGGTCGTCATTGAACGACCATCACTGAACTCTTACTGCTTTGGATAAGGGAGAAAGAAACTGCAGGACACACAGTGACTGAGGCCTTTGTTTCAGAAAAAGCATCCATCATATTCACTGATCTGATGATGGAGGGTGGAGGTGAGGGTTTCTTTAACTTTTAAACACATATTTCATATAAAATTGGTACAATATTTATCATTTTAAAGGGTTTAGGGGGTAGTATTTGGGACCTTGGGACCAATCAGGTTTTTTACGTGTGAAATCCAACTCACGGTACGAAAACACTTCTGGAACGAATAAATTTTGTAAGTAGAGGTACCACTGTATTAACATTTTTGATGGTGTTCTATTGTGAAAACAAAAAAAATATCTTAAGAACATAGTATCAGTAGTATTTATTATTTGTTATATTAATGGGTGTTAAACCAGTCCGTTGTGGTGAAGAGGGAGCTAAGTCAGAAGGAGAAGCTTTCGATTTACCGGTCGATCTATGTTCCGACCCTCACCTGTGGTCATGACCGAAAGAATGAGATCATGGGTACAAGCCGCCGAAATGAGTTTCCTTCGCAGGGTGTAGGGTGAGATAGGGTGAGAAGCTTGGACGTCCGGGAGGGACTTGGAGTCGAGCCGCTGCTCCTCCATGTCGAGAGGAGCCAGTTGAGGTGGCTCGGGCACCTTGTGAGGATGCCTCCCTGGGGAGGTGTTCCAGGCATGTCTGTCCGGGAGGAGACCTCGGTGTCGACCCAGGACATGCTGGAGGGATTATATCTCTCAGCTGGCCTGGGAACGCCTTGGGATTCCCGTGGAGGAGCTGGCTGAGGTAGCTGGAGTGAGGGAAGTCTGGGTTAGTTTACTGAGGCTGCTGCCCCTGCGACCCGGATGAAGTGGGAGACAATGGGAAGTATGGAAAGTATATTAACGGTAGCGATATAAGATAATAAAAACAAGGATTTTCTAACAAAATACACTGGGGAAAAACTACGCATTTTCACATAAGAAATGTTAAAATGTCTTATCTTTGCAGCTTTATGTTAATTTAGTTTTAGGTATCTGCTTTTCTGTTCCAATTATTTATATATATATATATATATATATATATATATATATATATATATATATATATATATATATATATATATATATATATATAAATATGATGAACAGCCTATTTCAGTTAAATTGTTCTTTTCAATAAATTGCCTGCTCGAAACATTTAGTCTTGCTCTCATTTCTTCTTTTGCATTTTGAAACTACTTAGAACCTTCTTATGATACAACAGTGCAAAACGTAAATTCTTGCAATTTTTTAACTGGTCTTAAGATTTTGATCAGGAGTATATATATATATATATATATATATATAATTTTCTCTTTTTGTACATAGAATCTAAAATGGTAAAACTGAAGGTCATAGTTTTGTGAGAACTTAAAAGTTAACTGAAAGTAAGTGGAAAAGTAGAAATGCAGAGTGGGAATAATGTGAATACAGGTTTGCAGATTGATAGTTTAAGTGGAATATATGTGCTGTTTTGAGGACAAATGGGTAGAGTGCGGCTGAAAATACGGGGAAAAAAATGTGTTCTGTGAGCAGTACATCAGGGATTTCATAAGAAAGTTTTTCTAAATTGTTGGATCTTGCTGTAAAGTTGTTTGTATTGAGTGGTGATCAAAGATGCTTTAGATACTGAGTCACCAAGTGTTGTACTTTTAAGTCTACTGTAGATAGCAAACATTAAACTAATACACAAATGTAGGCGGAAGTATTTATCTGCAGGTAAACGTAGGAAATGTAAAGTGTGAATGTGTTTTTGTTTAGAAGCACAGTCATGGTTCTTCTAACACACAGGTGTCCAACATAAGGCCCGGGGGTCAAAAGCGGCCTGCCAAAGGCTCCGATGTGGCCCATGAATTAGTGAAATGTGAATTTTACACTGAGGATGTTAACAGTCAAAGTTCAAATCAGTTAAGGTCAATGCAACCTAAAGTGGATGAGATTAGAAAATATCATAATAACCTAGAAATAATGGAAACCAACCTTAAAACTAATTTATATTTTAATTTTAGCATTCAAAAGTACATGAAAGACCTTTTTTTTGCCCCCCAAAAAAAGCATAACCTGAAATATATGTAGAATTTATCAATATTCAGCCTGTTACTAAATGTGTATATTTGTGGAACTACTTTGATCTGTAAGTTATGAAGCACATGTATAAATGTCAATATTACACTTATTTTTCTTCATAATTTTCAGATGGTTTATATTTGTTCAGGCCCTCTTTAGATCATATTAGGCTGAATGTGGCCCCTGAACGAACACTGATCTAACAGTTGAGTTCAATGGGGACGTTGGCTGTGAAGGTCACTGCAAGTAAATGGTTTTTCCTTTTGCTGCAACACATACAGAATAAGCACTATTTGATATAAAAGTGGTGTTTCTTTCAAGTATTTTACAGCCACTAGTTGAACCACATATTTATTTATTTAACCAGGAAGTCCCTTAAGATGAAAAAAAATGTTGTCTTGTATATTTTAGAAAGGAATATTTAAAATGTTTTTGATGTTTCCTGTCTGGTATTCACTCTTACTTATTAATGCCATGCACCATCCAGGTAACATGTGTTCTGTAGATCAGGGGTTCTCAAACTTTTTTGGCCCAGGTCCCCCTTGGAGGGGTGAAATTTTTCCATGTCCCCCCTCATCCTCGCGATACTGAAAATGATAAAAAAAAACCACTTCAACAATGATTATTATGAAACAATGATAACCTTTTTTAATAGTGCTTTTGTGCAATAAAAAAATATAAAAATGTATAATATAAATGAGCACTTCAGAAACAAAAATTATAAATAATTTTAAAATAATAAACGGAACAAAAGACACACGAAACCGTGAGTGTGTGACAGACAGACAGAGACTTAATGAGAGGGATGAGCTTGTCAAACTCAATATAACTATCAATGTACTTTCTCTTTTTAGGGTTAGGGCGTTTGTTTTTGTCATTGTCATTTTCATTTCCTTTACCACTTCTTGAGGAACTTGGAACTTGGCGGACACAAAAATCGATCCATGTTCGCTGCAGGGTGGCTAAAAATAGCCTGTGACTCGCTTCGTCTCAATTTAGTCAAGCTAGCGTCAAACTGCGCTGTTACTTCCGCTCGCTACAAAATAAAACTTCCGCATTTCAAAATAAAACAGCAAAAAAATAAATAAAATAAAACAAAAATAAAACAAAACCCTGAATAATTTCACGTACCCCCTGGACATGCACCACGTCCCCCTAGGGGTCCGCGGACCCCAGTTTGAGAACCGTGGCTGTAGATGATAATCAGTAACCATAATGGTGGCGTTTTCACGGAAGGATCTGCTTCCCATCAGTCCAACCAACCATCGTTAGTTATATTTGTAGTTCACGGAAATTAATCTCCACAAAAACTCTTAGGTTTTTTTGTAGCATTTTGGGGATGATGGATTATTTAAGATCTCGGAAAGTGTTTCAGTGGAGCTTAAAAACAATACATATTTTGTCAGAGGAATAATAGGTTGGTTTCACATGATGTCACATTACTATATAGTCAGTGTGCGATTTTCAGATGGAGGGCAGGAAGTGAGTTTTCAGTTGGGAAAATGTCTTTTTTGTGTAGTTTATGGCTACGACAATCGTTCGTTCTAAACCACAGAAGGAAAATCGATTTTTTTTTTTAGAGTACCAATGATTGTCATTCACAAAGGCCGTAAAAAGTGGATTTTAAATCTGTGTTAGCGGTCCAGAGGAGCAGAGTCTGCTAATGCTAATGCTAATGCTGGTGTAGTAGGATTTTAGGGTGGTGTAGTAGGATGTCTGCAGGAGCAGGTAGTTAGTAATATACACAGATTTTTGGTAAATCTTTGTCTTCTGTCCAAACTCATTAATTTTCATCAGATTCAGGTCATTTTTAACTCACTGTATGTATCTGTGTTTGGACACTGGATGTAAATCTGTAAAATAAGCACACTCTCTTCAATGCTTTCCTCCATAGTGACAGTCTCCATGGTTACTTCCTGCCCTCCAGCTGAAGTCATGACATCATCATAGTCACGTGACTGAAACCTACCTATTAGTAAAACCGTCTTAAAGATACCTCAGTCTTAAGTAGTTTCATTTAATTGGAAAAGAGCGACTCACACGCCACAAACATTATGGACACCAATTATCAGGAAAAGTAGTTTCAGAGGTCGACCATATGTTTTGTTTTTTTTACACCTGCCATCTAAGTAATAACATACAGTTTTGGATTTAAGTATTAGACCACCAAATGATCGCTGTAGTACTCTGATATAAAATGGTCTTGAATAGTTTTTTTCCGATTGATTAGCTGTTCTTAATTTATGTTAAAGTTGTAAAGTGTGTATTTAATTTGTAACAGAAATGTTTTTCTTTTGCCAGTTTTTTACCTCATGTCTCACTTTTCATTCCTGTGTCACATTGGTCTACATGTGTATGTCTTAAACATTACACAGGTATCTTCAACACTGAAAAAAAGTAAAACATTGAATCTTCTGCAATTTGGACTTTTTATGGTCACATAAAAAAATGTAGATGATTGAACCAATTTAAATTGCATAGGGTTATTTTAATGTAATTTGATTCATTTAACTTGATGTTTTATGTGTGACCTATTGAAGGAGAATTTTTCAGTTGATTCACTGTTTAACTTTTTACAGTAGCATCAAAAAAAGGTCCCAATTTTCCTGTCTGCTCCTGAAGACATGATTACATCTTATCAGTTGTGTCGTCATTTTTCTTTTTTTCTTTTTTTTTTTTTTTCTACACACCTGTCCATCTATTAATAGAAATCTGGTGAATATGAGAGCCAGAGTCTGAAGGGTTTTTCCTTCCTCTTCTTTCTTATCAAGGACTCTGCGTCCACAGACGACATGTGGTAACACAACCTCCTACCACTAACACAGCATAGAGTTTACAAACCACCATCCTCTCAAGACCCACAGCAGCTCAGCTCAGCAGTCTGTCTCTCTCCGTCACTCTGAGCTATCGGTTTCTAAGAAGGGAATTTCATGGGAGGAGGAGGAAGAGGAGGAAGAGGAGTTGCATGCACACAAACCTGGAATAGTGCAGCACCGGTCCACTCTGGAGTTCAGGATCCCCACCGTCTTGTGTCCCATTTATGTTCAGCCACCTTAATACTCTCCTCTAAAGTAAATCCATAACAAGTGAGTCCTCAAGGTTTTCTTTCTTTTTTTTTTTGTTTAAATAATCAGCTTAAGTAGTAAGATTTTTATTTGTTCTTTGTTTTTTTTGCTGTAATTAATTTGATTCACATTTCCTTGTGTGTGTGTGTTTGTATATTTCTGTTTTTGTGAAGTGCAATTGTCCTGTACAAACAGCCTGTATTTAATGCAGCTTGATTTTAAGTTAAAAAATGAAAGAAATGAAAAAGAGAACCTTTTATGCACTATCTGCCTTTTTTCCTGCTCTTCTGGAATATTCTAACAAATGTTTATTCAGTGAATATTAACGCTCGTCCTCCAGGCACAACGTCTCTGCGCTTTTGTTTTTCTTTAATTTTTGTTTTATTTTGAATTGTTTTTCAGTTAGTCTATGCTCCTTTAAGAAACGGGTAAATTGTATAGTTGACAGCACAGTAAGCTCTTCTATATCACAAACATTTAAATCCTAATTATTTTTCCCTGTGCTTTTATTTTTGTAAGTGGTTTTCTGTACATGCTCATAATAATGGTTTCTCAGTCATTTTTGGAAGTGGAAAAAAAGTTACCTTTTTAATTTCTTCAAGACATCTGAGATATATATATATATATATATATATATATATATATATATATATATATATATATATATATATATATACAGTGAAGAAAATAAGTATTGGAAGTACTTATAAATCATGGAGGAGTCTGAAATGTACATGGTAGGTTCATGTCCACTGTGAGAGATAAACTAAAAAGAAAAATGTAGAAATCACAATGCATGATTTTTTAACAATTTATTTGTGTGATGCAGCTCCAAATAAGTATTTGAACACCTGATAAAATGAATGTTAATATTTGGTACAGTAGCCTTTGTTTGTTATTACAGAAGTCAAAGGTTTCCTGTAGTTTTTCAGCAGGTTTGCACACACTGCAGGAGGGGTCTTGGCCCACTCCTCCACACAGACCTTCTCTAGATCAGTCATGAAACACAGAGTTTGAGCTCCCTCCAAAGATTTTGGATTGGGTTCAGGTCTGGAGACTGGCTGGGCCATGCTAGAACCTTGACATGCTTCTTCCTTGGTTTTCCTGGCTGTGTGCTTCAGGTCGTTGTGGTGTTGGAAGACCCAGCCACGACCCATCTTCAATGCTCTGACTGAGGGAAGGAGGTTGTTCCCCAAAATCTCACAATCCACGGCCCCAGTCATCCTCTCTTTAACGCAGTACACTCGTCCTGTCCCATGTGCAGAAAAACCCCCCCAAAGCATGATGCTACCACCCCCTTATGCTTCACAGTAGGGATGGTGTTCTTCAGAATGTACTCTTCATTCTTCTTCCTCCAAACACGCTCAGTGGAATTATGACCAAAATGTTCTATTTTGGTCTCATCTGACCACAAAATGTTCTCCCATGACTCCTCTGTATCATTCACATGGTCATTTGCAAACTTAAGACGGGCCTTGACATGTGCTGGTTTAAGCAGGGGAACCTTTGGTGCCATGAATGATTTCAAATCATGACATCTTAGTGTATTACCTACAGTAACCATGGAAACGCTGGTCCCAGCTCTTTTCAGGTCATTGACCAACTCCTGTCGTGTAGTTCTGGGCTGATTCCTCACCTTTCTTAGAATCATTGAGACCCCACAAGGTGATATCTTGCATGGGGCTCCACTCTGATTGAGATTGAGCGTCATGTTTAGCATCTTCCATTTTCTAATGATTGTTCCAACAGTGGACCTTTGTTCACCCAGCTGCTTGGCTGTTGCTCTGTAGGCCTTTCCATGCTTGTGGAGGTGGACAATATTGTCTCTGGTGTCTTTGGACAGCTCTTTGGTCTTCGCCATGTTACAAGTTAAAGTCTTATTGATTGTATGGGGTGGACAGGTGTCTTTATGCAGGTGCATCTGATTCAGGATGATACATGGAGTACAGGTGGACTTCTAATGGGTGGACTAACAGGTCTTTCAGGGTCAGAATTCTAGAGGATACACAGGTGTTCAAATACTTATTTGCAGCTGTATTACACAAATAAATCGTTAAAAAAATCATGCATTGTGATTTCTGGATTTTTCTTTTTAGTTTGTCTCTCTCACAGTGGACATGAACCTACCATGAACATTTCAGACCCCTCCATGACTTCTAAGATGGAGAAATAGCAAAATAGCAGTGTGTTCAAATACTTATTTTCTTCGCTGTATATATGTGTGTGTGTGTGTGTGTGTGTGTGTGTGTGTGTGTGTGTGTAAACAAAAAAATCTGAAAAAAAACCCCCGCCCCTCGTTTAACACGTTTGTCTGTGCAAATAGATATTTGCCAGCTTGCATGGGTGCTTGTGTGTATGTAAGTGCGCACGTGTGTTAGCATAAGGGTAGATCCATACATGCAGTGCAATTTCAACAATAAAACGTAACACTTAAAGTTTGCTAAAGGTGATCCAGACACCACACCACTCAAAGGTCAAGGGTTATCTATTCATAATAGGCTCTCACTAAGTTTTGATGGCAGGGTTTACATGCTGTTAAGCTATTTGAACAATTTAAAATCTATATATCAGAACTACTGTCCTATAAAGTAAAAAGACAGTAACTGCATTTGTTTTGGTGAAAATTACTTGGTTTTTTTTTCCAACATTCAAATCATTCTTTGTCATATAATAAAATATTTCATCTCAAATAGTTGAGTGTTTGTACAGTAACTATTAAAGTATTAGTAAAACAAAACACAAAGACGGTAAAGACCATTACTGTGTTCTTACCTATGTCCATTTAGGACCCTGCCCCAATAGTTGACAGTCAATCACTGTATTAGACTGAAACAGATGATGTATGTAGTGTATTTACTGGACTATAAGGTGAACTGGGCTTTTTTTATGAAGGTTTTTCATATTTTAGGTGCATTATGTGAAGTCAAACTCATGAGATAAGAAATCTAAATTATGAATAAAGTAAAAATTGAGATAAGTCAAAATAAAAAAAGTCAAAATCATGAGATAGTCTAAATTCTCAGTCACTAATCACTAGCAGAGTTAATCCATATATCAGTCCCACTGTGTTTTTTTGTAGAACTAGTTAATATACAGTAACAATAACTGCCTCATGTCCAATAATCTACAACTACTGGGGCTGAACAACAACTGTAAGGTTATTTTATCAGTTCTGTATCTGTGCAGTTACTGACTTTACTTTGAAGGACAGAATACTAATCCTCAGATGACACAAGTAGCTTAATTTTCCCATGGTGCACAGTGGTTTGCAGCTAATTCACCCATTTACGGTGTCATATTCTAAATATCATTATTTGAGTTAAGAGTGCCCACTGTGCGTGCCATATGATTGATGTGATCACATGTTTCAGCTTTATGACAGCCTATGCCAAGTTTTTCTTTCTTTCTTTCATGAGATTCAGTTTTTGTATGTGGTACAGATAGAGTTTTAGCTTTTACCTTTAACATGATCTGATAATCTGACTGATGTGAACAGTTTAAGCACTGACTATTTTAGACAAAAAAAAAAAAGAAATCACTCATTACCAGTCGGACGATCGGAGAAACTGCTGATCTTAAAACCTCCAAGATTATTACACATTTTTTTTATTTGGACATTTAGACCAAGAACAAAACCGCTATCTGCAATGACTTTTCATGGTTGTATACCGTAGCACCTTTTTGCCATTCCCATTGGTTTACCCTCTGTTTAAAACCTTCCCTCTCCCAAAAGCACCACAAGCTGAGCACAACAGTCTGCTGCTATAGTGTATGATCTGTGGGTTCATTTCTATTCTTTCTTTTTTTCAGTTAATTATCCCTTTGTAAAGATTAATAGTCACTGACTAAATCTGTATTTAACACACAGTAGATATATTTCTTGAAAAGAAATGATTTTATTTCAGATTTCTTTTTTTTGTCTAAAATTGCATTGTTGGAAATTTATGTATGTATATATTTTTGACTTAAACTTTCAAGGAATAAATCATGTCGCTTGAGATAGTTTTTTTTTTTTTTTTTGCCATGGACAAAACGTGATTGTGGTTTGTCTTGAGATGCAAACAAAGTTAATAACTCAAAGTCAGTGTGTTGTCTGTTCTCCACTGAGGGTGCGAACAGACGTTATTATATAACACGTGATGTACTAAATTATCAAAAATGACAATCCTAACTATTTCAATCGGTGTGTCATTCATTAATTTGTTTTTCAAAATAAAACCAAAAATAAGACAAAGAAACAACTTGTTTCTTTATTTCTTTCTAAAATGAAAATGAAAAAACATGTTTTTTTTTTTGTTTTTCTTGGTGTTTAAGTGAATAATGGGAAAAAGGTTTTATCCAATTATCCAGTTTTATCCAATTTTGACCTGAAGTAAATATAGTAAAGTGTAAATGAATGTTAACGACCATAGAAACATGTCTACTGGACTGAAGATCACTATGGTCTGATACTGTGGTCATATGCTCACGTCTTAGGGTGACCCTCTTAGTTTACACTAACAGGACATAGGTTTGCATCTGTGTCACTGAGGGTCAAAGGTCATTTCCAGTTTACTCAATTTGCTTCAGGTCAAAATTGGATGAAACGGGAAATAGCTGTTATCTGTTTTTTTTTCTGTTATTCATTGAAACACAAAAAAGAAAATTGAAAAACCACATCACTGTCAGTTTTTTCATTTTGGTTTTGCAAATAAATAATGAAGAAACGAGTTGTTTCTTTTGTCTAATTTTTGTTTTTATTTTTAAAATTGAGTTAACGAATGATACATGGATTTATTTCACTGCATTGGGGTTTGTGGTATATACTGAATATTCACAAATGCGTAACTACAATATTAATAAGTTGCTGCTTTTTTAATGTGCTTTGTGGCAAAAAAAGGGCCAAAGACCACTTAGATATTGTAATTGCCTAAAAGCATAAATAATCTAATAATGAACATTTTATTAAGGAAGACTGGTTAACTCGACTGACAATGTTAAAAGTACGCACCCTTCAATGTTCACTTTTTTTGGGGGATTTGCAGCTGGTGCTGGTTAAAGAACCCTTTGGAGTTTTGACCAGTGGTGGAGCTGTAGAGACATGGTCAGAGTTGGTCAAAGTACTCACATTATGTACTTAAGTAGAATTACAGCTACTGGTGTAAAAAAAAAAAAAAAAAACTCTGGTAGAAGTACTGATTCAACTGCTTTACTGAAGTAAAAGTAAAAAAGTACAACTTTTCAACTCTAATAAAGTAAAAAGTAAAACTGCATTTTATTTTATTTTATTATTTTTTATTTTACCACGAACACAATAATACTTATTTAACCAGGAAAAATCTGAAAAGTATCTGAAATAAATCCTTTAAAAGTGAGTTAGTTTCTAGAAAATGCGTTTGATAGGGTCATTGTACTCCGCTTTGTGGTTATGGGCAGGACATTTAGGAAAAATGTGTGTGTGTGTGTGTGTGTGTGTGTGTGTGTGTGTGTGGGGGGGGGGGGGGGGGGGGGGGGGGGGGGCACAGTTGAGATAAAAAGTCATGAGATTAAGAAAAGAGATTTTAAACATGCATAATTTTAAGAGAAAAAAATTAAATTGTGAGATAATAGTTATATAATTATAATATATAAAGTCAGTTTCTCACTTATTATTCCTACTGTCACATGTGTTTAGTTTATAATGAGAATGTAAAGAGTATAAAGTACAGATATTTATGCAAAAATGTAGGCAGTAAAAGTAAAACGTTTCCAGAAAAATAAATACTCCAGTTAAGTACAAATACCTAAAAAATCTACTTAAGTACACTAATGAAGTACTTTGACTGAGTGCACTAATGTGGACATGAACAGTTAGTGGGGTTGTTTGACATGAAAGGCCTGTGTTAAAGTAGGGTCAGCTCCATTGGGTTCCTTTAAAGCAACACACTGTTTAAAACACCAGCCATGAACAGTAAACTGCTGAAGTGGGATCATATTGACTGACTGTAAACACATCTTTGACAAACAGGCTGTCACTTGAACAGCACAAATTAAACCACCTGTTAATTACACAGTAACGGAAAACACATTTAAAGGGATTATCTGGAGTAAAAATAAGTTTAGCTCATTTTTTAGATGATTGGGAGAACATACATATAGTTGACATCAAAGACACACTATTTGGTAGCCTAGCCAAGCTAGCTCCTCCTAGCGTCGGTAAATCTAATGTTCTATCGTAGTAGCCTAGCCACACTAGCTCCTCCTAGCGTCGGTAAATCTAATGTTCTATCGTAGTAGCCTAGCCGCACTAGCTCCTCCTAGCATCAGTAAATCTAATGTTCTATCGTAGTAGCCTAGCCACACTAGCTCCTCCTAGCATCAGTAAATCTAATGTTCTATCGTAGTAGCCTAGCCACGCTAGCTCCTCCTAGCGTCAGTAAATCTAATGTTCTATCATAGTAGTCTAGTTTCACTCAATGTAACTTTTGTCTAGGTTTCCCTGAAACTGGTCGACCATTCACAGTGAAGTATAGAGTCCGGGGGCGGGCCTAACAAAATGACAGTGCGACAATTTGTAGAGAAACAAGTGTAAACAACCATAGAAGAAGAACAACAACAGGTGTAGATTTCCTTTTATCACAGATGAGTGAAGAATGTGAGAAAACGTCAACAATCTTTAAATTCTTTTTACAGAAGCGACAGTCGTTCAGCTCCATAATCCACCATTTTGTTTAGTCATTCCTAACTTTCTCCAGACTCCTCCGTCAACTTTCAGGCGCTCTAACTACGTCATCCTAAAGATTACACTGATTGGTTGTAGTACCGTCCTATTGCATACAGAGGATTTGAAAGACAACCTTTTAGCCCCGCCTCCCCTGACTATGAAGGACCACTAGACCCATACATGGAATGAATAGAGATAGCACTGCTAGGCTAAGCTAGGCTAGGCTAGCAAACTGTGTTAACATGGAAGTGATTAGAACATGTGTTTTTAACCAAACTCTATTTTCAGACGAACTCTTGTAAAGTTTAAACATCATCACACTTCAGTGGTAGTAAGTAGAGGGTCCCTAAAGACAAACCCAAGTGTCCTGAGGTCTTCATGTCCTCAGATAGTGTGTCCACAGTTACTGATCTACACACATGGACCTCTGGGTTCAGAAGACAACTGAGGACGAAGACCATAATAGTCCACTGTCCAGTGCACAGTTAGACGCTCTGTAAATACACTACTGCATTACATTCTTTTTTAAAAAACAAACCTGTTAGAAGTCTAAGCTTTGCTGTTTCATAAAACTACATTTACATTTATCATCAAATACTGGACTATGTTTTTAAAAAATGTAACAAAATAGTGTATTTCCAGTGTGTGTTGACAATGGACTATTATGGTCTTCGTCCTCAGACGTCTTCTGAACCCAGAGGTCCATGTGTGTAGATCAGTAACTGTGGACACACTATCTGAGGACATGAAGACCTCAGGACACTTGGGTTTGTCTTTAGGGACCCTCTACTTACTACCACTGAAGTGTGATGATGTTTAAACTTTACAAGAGTTCGTCTGAAAATAGAGTTTGGTTAAAAACACATGTTCTAATCACTTCCATGTTAACACAGTTTGGATCAAAACGACTAAATGTAAATATGTCAGTGTTCATCTAAATGGTCTGATTTTTAATTTTAATATATATATATAATCTCAGTGATGTGCAAGTCGATGTATAAACGACCCACAACTAACGTTTTTTTAACTAACCCGCAACTCAGACAACAACTATATTTGAAAAGAACGAACCAGACCCGCTTCTGGACCCACATTTTTTAAAAGTAGTCAATGGTCTTTATGAACATCACATTACCTTTGACCTTACTCACATACCTGAACATCACATTACCTTTGACCTTACTCACATACCTGAACATCACTTGACCTTTGACCTTACTCACCTTGTTTATTTCTGTGTTACTGTCGTGTCTGTAACACCCAAAGACACATTTGAACCTGTCTCCGGAGCGTCCACTGTCCCAACTTAACCTTCAGGGAAATAAAGTTTATTTCCCTGTTTTTTTTTTGTGATCAAATATTTTTGTTTTGTTTCGTCAACATAGAAATATACATTATAAGATATTAAAGAAAACAATTTTAAAACACACCCATACATACAACCCCCCCCCCCCTCCCCATGGCGACCCCCACCCATCCCATCCCAGATGTCAAAATTAAAATATCAATGTTAGACACAAATATACACTTTAAAATATGTTTTAACAAAACAAATCATCTTATTGACATTTACATTATGGATAGATGTGCTGTATCGTCTTTTCGACCAGAGACCACCCCTCACCCCATCCACCAATAGTTTTTTTGAACAGATCGTCCATCATAAGACTGTCCAGAAAACACTTGACCCATTACTTCCATGACCAGGTATGAGGTGTCTGCATTTACAGGTTATTTAAATGTTAACCTCAAACAACCCACCACACAGTAACAAGTAACAAGTAACTTTCAGTAACTTGTAACCGCAGGTGACTGCGGGCGCCCGCTCACACCAGGTCAGTCCACCCATCACTGGTACATACTCGCAATCATCTAAAAATATAACTAAACTGACTTTTACTCTGGATAATCCTTTAACTGAAAACTCTAGGAAACTAGTTTGACCATGTTGTGTTAAATAAAGTGCTAGTGTGTTTTTTTTCTAAATGCTTTTATTTGGCTGAACAGTTTGTTTTTGTGTAATATTTAATTTTGTTCCGTTGCTTGAACTTGACTAAATGTCTTCTAGTCACAGCTGCTTGTTTTAATCCTGTAAACGCTGATGTTAATGCAGTATTTATGCTATTTTTCCTTCAAGTTAAATAAAGAACAAACATACTGTGTTTGTTTTATAACTCGGGGCCCATTGTTTAATCGTAGATACCCCTCACACCCTCGGACTGCCCTGAACTTGCCCCTGTGAATTCTGCAGTTCCCAGTGTGGCCCTTAAACAATGCTGGTTAATCAAGCTTTTCTGTTCCTTCATCCCCTGAAAACAACTAATGTAGACTTTTAATATTTACCATTTGCTGTAGGTGGAATGTTAGCAGATATTGAAAGTGGCTTAGCTGTGATTTGTCACATCTGGGTGTCTCTACTTTTATGTAAACTGTCCATCCTCATGGAAAATGAACAAAAAAAAATGAATATATGTATATATATATATATATATATATATATATATATATATATATATACATTTATCTTTGAACTTTTCATGAAACTGAAATACCTCATGACATTTATCAGAAGTGTTTTTACTTCATTTTTCTTTTTCTTATATTTTTTTTAAACCCACACTGTTCTGAAGCAGTTTGTTTAATGGAGGCTGACTTTAAAAAAAGAACAGTTTTTCTTGTGGTTGTCCCTTAAAACTTCTGATTTCTTTCAGGACATGTCTATAATCCATGTATCATTTGTTCATTAGTTTTTCAAAATAAAACCAAAAAAAAGACAATGAAAAAAACAACTTGTTTTTTCATTATTTGTTTCCAAAACCAAAATAAAAAAACGGATAATGATGCGGTTTTTTTTTGTTTTTTTTTTCTCAGTTTTCCTTTTTGTGTTTAAATGAATAATAGAAAAAAACTAACAATGACCGTTTCCCGTTTTATCCAATTTTGACCTAAAGTAAAATCAGGTCAAAAAAACATTTCCATCCAGTATCACTGTTTTAAACAAAAAAACAAGAAACCTGGAATATGTTCTGTGGTCTTCAGGTCTTAGGGTGACCCTCTTAGTTTCCTGAAATAGGACGTAGCTTTACATCTTTGTCACTGAGGGTCAAAGGTCATTTCTGCTTTACTCAATTTGCTTTAGGTCAAGATTGGATAAAATGAAAAACGACCATTGTCCATTTTTTCTATTCATTTAAACACAAAAAGGAAAAAAAAAAAATACATTATCTGTTTCTTCAATTTGGTTTGGAAAGAAGTTGTTTATTTTTATTTTGAAAAACTAATGATACACAGATCATCTACGCTCATGTAAAAAGTATTTGACTGAACTATTCTAACATTAACAAAATAAAAAGTCTAACAGTGACTACAGATTATTTTAGTAATATTAAATAGAAACACTATTGGCCTTTTTATAGAAGCAACCCCCCCCCCCTACACACACACACACACACACACACACACACACGCACACACACACACACAGTACTCGTATATTATTATCAACTTCTCCACTTGTATGATGCTCGAAAAAATCTTGAGTTGTGTTAAAAAAAGGAAAGGTTCTAGAAGTGTGAGCTGTGTGATGTCATAGGTGTCAGTAAATGACAGTCAAATGCACTGATCTGTATAATCATTTTTTTTTTTTCTCAGAAAAATTATTGTAGAAAACAGATTATAAAAGCTATTTACGGAGTTAACCTTTGGTTGCCCGTAATGCTTCCTGTATATTATTGTACAGAAAATGACCTGGCAGATGTGGAAGACATGTTTTTGTTGCGCCCTCCTGTGGTGGCGTCTCCTTTACTGTGTGACCCTTATAGCAGTGGTGGTTTATTTGTCCCCTCATCGGGTGACCTGAGCATCACTTAGCTGACCTTTCTCAGCTCATAAATAAGCTCACCGATTTGCCTTACCCAGTCTCATGATGCCCCCCCTAATAGCTAGGGAGCCAGGGGGGTTTTACGGACACGGGCTGTTGTAAAAGGTTGTGGGTGTTTGGTTTTTACTACCCTCATATAAGAATATCTGACTGAACAACCTTATGGGGACACTACTGGAGTGATGCTACAGACACATATTCAAAATGGCCACCACTGGACATGAAGGAATATCAACTTTTGAACAGATCGACCGACAGGGTTGTGTAATATATCATTGAAGGCTATTTTGGGGTCGAGATTTTGATATTTGATGAATAGACAAAGTTTTAATTGTAAAATCCAAAGTCTAAATTATGAAATAAAAACTGATATAAGTTTGGATTTTTTAAAAATCAGACACTGATGTTACATCACTGTACCTATTTTGTTTGTTACAAAAATGTTTAGTCCATGTCAGGGGGTACGGGACTAAAAATGTTTTTAAGGGTCAAAGGTCGATAATTATCCAGATCCAGTAGATCGTTTGTAAGGTTGTTCACCTGGATGATGTTCCTGAAAGTCTGACCTTTACAAAAATACCACACAACCTTTTACACCACATTACAGACTTTGGCCAAAAATGGCCTTTGGCTCCCTAGCTATAAAGTACTTGTTTAATACAAACACTATGAGGTGTAGCGCTGCCGCCGCTGCTAACACTCTTGTAGGCTGAAAAAATGTCTCCATGTTAGGGTACAGTACAGTGACTTTGTCCTGGTTATCACAAGGTACAACATTTAGAACATTAATAGTGTGTATGCTCTCTGTTTTATTTTCTTTTTTTCCCATATGAACCCTTTTGAGTCTTGATCTTGAAAGCATATTCAATTTTTTTCACTGCAGATGATGTCATACTTTTAACAAATGCAAGTGTTTTTAACATGGTAACCTCGTACGCATTGGAAATGTGCAAACATACATTCATGTGGGCTATATTTATGATTACATTCAGAAATAGCTTTAGAGTGCTGTAGATAAGTATTGTCATTGTTGATTCAAATGCTTCTCAGAGGCCTCTGTGAGTGATTTTACAAAGTTCAATAACTGTATATTTTGTATTATGTTTTAGCTCCAAAGGAATGGCAGAAGAAAAAAAAAATGTTTAAAAAAGCTTTGTTCCCTGAACTAAATTGTACTATTTGTGTTGTCGATTGAACAAATTGCATTCCTTGCTTGTGAATTGATGCATTTCTCTCCCTGCTCCTTAAATTTTCTCCCCCCCCCATCCCCCACCTCCTCCTTTCTTTCATTTTTTAGCCTTTGAAGTTTGAATAAAATTTCTAGTTTGCAGAATGTATTACTAAATAAATGGGTTGTCATCTTGTACCTCTCATTTCATCACTTTTTATCCGTTTTGCACAAGGGAAACTTTATGTGATTGCAAAGAGGAGAAAAACTATAATATAGAACGGGTGAAAAAACAGTGTTAAGGGAAAAGCTGAACTATGTAAGTCAATGGTCCAATCCTTTAGTGTCCGTGCTGTAAAAGAAAGAATGGAACATGTTTGGTAACAACACAAAGTCAAAGTTCAGTAGCAGTATCATATACTGACACTAGAATCTGCAGGACTGTACAGAAGGACTATTGTGTTAAAGGATGTTGTGGTCATCATTCACCTTCACTTTTAATAAAAATGTTTTAATGCTTGTCTTGAAAAAGAAGCATTAACTCAGAATCTGTCCCTATAATCATTATAATGTCCCTAATATGACCTTTAGCATCATATCAGCATATGTACGGACTGTGCACGTGTTCTAACCAACAATAGGTTTGTTGTTTTAGTCGACTTCTAAATGCGTGTACCATTCATTCATTCCTTTTTCAAAATAAAACCAAAAATAAGACGATGAAACAAGTCGTTTCTTCATTATTTGTTTCCAAAAACAAAATGAAAAAAAAAACAGATAATGATGCAGTTTTTCAGTTTTGCTTTTTGGGTTTAAATTAATAATAGAATTTTTTATTTTTTTTTTTTTTTAATTTTATCCAATTTTAACCTGAATCAAATTGAATAAACCAGAAGTGACCTTTGACCTGCAGTGACGAAGATGGAAACCTATATTTTTTTTAAACTGCAGAATTTTGTTTCCAACATATATTAAAAAATATGATTAACATAAAACATATCAATGACTAAACACACTAAACATATTCCACATTTTCCAATGTAACACTTTAAAGGGAAGTACAGAACTTTAATAGAATTTTACTGTTATACATGTAATAATTATAATCATTTTAATGATACATTCCAACATATTGTTACTGTTGTTTATCTTAATAATATAAGTCTATCAACAAAAGAAGAAGAACAAACAGAAAATAAACAGAATACAAAGGTCTATATGAGGTTGTAATTCACATATGTTATTTGTTTATTTTTTAGCTCGGGTTGTTTTGACTTTTTTAATGAATGTGCAAAGAAGGAGGATTCAAATTTTAAGGGTCTTCAATGATGTGGTGTTTTAACAACGATATTTATGTTTGAAACATTTAGTCATAACAATAAAGTTATTAACTATATAGACCCTCTATAGTTCACTATATAGACCCTCTATAGTTCACATTATAGACCCTCTATAGTTCACTATATAGACCCTCTATAGTTCACTATATAGACCCTCTATAGTTCACATTATAGACCCTCTATAGTTCACATTATAGACCCTCTATAGTTCACTATATAGACCCTCTATAGTTCACATTATAGACCCTCTATAGTTCACTATATAGACCCTCTATAGTTCACTATATAGACCCTCTATAGTCACTATATAGACCCTCTATAGTTCACATTATAGACCCTCTATAGTCACTATATAGACCCTCTATAGTTCACATTATAGACCCTCTATAGTTCACTATATAGACCCTCTATAGTTCACTATATAGACCCTCTATAGTCACTATATAGACCCTCTAGGTTCACATTATAGACCCTCTATAGTCACTATATAGACCCTCTATAGTTCACTATATAGACCCTCTATAGTCACTATATAGACCCTCTATAGTTCACATTATAGACCCTCTATAGTCACTATATAGACCCTCTATAGTTCACATTATAGACCCTCTATAGTCACTATATAGACCCTCTATAGTTCACATTATAGACCCTCTATAGTCACTATATAGACCCTCTATAGTTCACATTATAGACCCTCTATAGTTACTATATAGACCCTCTATAGTTCACATTATAGACCCTCTATAGTTCACTATATAGACCCTCTATAGTTCACTATATAGACCCTCTATAGTCACTATATAGACCCTCTATAGTTCACATTATAGATCCTCTATAGTTCACTATATAGACCTTCTATAGTTCACTATATAGACCCTCTATAGTTCACTATATAGACCCTCTATAGTTCACTATATAGACCCTCTATAGTTCACTATATAGACCCTCTATAGTTCACTATGTAGACCCTCTATAGTCACTATATAGACCCTCTATAGTTCACTATGTAGACCCTCTATAGTTCACTATATAGAACCTCTATAGTTCACTATATAGACCCTCTATAGTTCACTATATAGACCCTCTATAGTTCACTATATAGACCCTCTATAGTTCACTATATAGACCTTCTATAGTTCACTATATAGACCCTCTATAGTTCACTATGTAGACCCTCTATAGTCCACTATATAGACCTTCTATAGTTCACTATATAGACCCTCTATAGTCACTATATAGACCCTCTATAGTTCACTATGTAGACCCTCTATAGTTCACTATATAGAACCTCTATAGTTCACTATATAGACCCTCTATAGTTCACTATATAGACCCTCTATAGTTCACTATATAGACCCTCTATAGTTCACTATATAGACCTTCTATAGTTCACTATATAGACCCTCTATAGTTCACTATGTAGACCCTCTATAGTTCACTATATAGACCCTCTATAGTTCACTATATAGACCCTCTATAGTCACTATATAGACCCTCTATAGTTCACTATATAGACCCTCTATAGTTCACTATATAGACCTTCTATAGTTCACTATATAGACCCTCTATAGTTCACTATATAGACCCTCTATAGTTCACTATGTAGATCCTCTATAGTTCACTATGTAGACCCTCTATAGTCACTATATATGGACCAGGTCATTTTTAGGGGTGTCTGAATCTTTAGTGAACTATTTATAATCACTATAGTCATTCAATGTTTCCCACAATCCACCACGAAATGTAGTGGACATCAATGATCACTAACCAAAGCATTATATCCCATCATGCATTGCACGAATTTAAAAATGGCCGGAGAAAGAATATGAAAGAAACAGGGACAGATTGAGATGCAGTAAGGATAAACATTAAGCCTGTTGGATGACAGTTATTTAACAGTTAATAACAATCAATAACAATCAATAACAGTTAATAACAGTTAATAAACCTTAATAACAGTAAAACAGTTGTGAGCCAATTACATTTTTTATTTTATTGCACAGACAGTACTTTTTTTTTTTTAAAGTCTTTTAATTTTGTGAGAGACGACAGTGTTATGCTGTGTTTAAAGAGCGCTGTTGGAAAAGTTTACAAAGGAGTTCACTACAAACAACACTGTATTTATTTACATGTGTAGAGGGTGGTTTATGACACATATGAGCACATAGAAAATTGGTGTCATATCATAATGATCTGTTTTTTTCTCTCAACTTTATTTAAATTCCAAAGATTACAACAGTTTTCAGTAGAAATATACAGACATTTAATTTCATTGAAATTTTTTTTTGCTTTGTTGAAACAAATCTAACAAGCATAAAGAGATTACTAGGAAACTATAACCACAACTACAAGCTCTAAAATGAGAGGGAAAAAACAATGATCCCTTCCTGGGGTCGGATTAAAAGACAGAAACACACTGTCAACACCTTCAGCTTTATTAGAACTAATGTTCCTTCAACAGAACCTGTACATGAGGTGTGACAAACATGACATTACATTTATTTATTTAGTATTTTACAAGTGTAATGTTCTTTAATAGAAATTCTGTTTTTTTTTATCCTCCACAGATTGAATATTTTCATAACTTAGGGGTGACGAAGACTAATTATTTTCAAAGAGCCATTGATAGTTTTCCAGAATATATCAGTGATGTCACCTGAGAAGAAAATGTTATTTTTACAGAATGTTCATTCATTAACATCAACATTAAATCTAAGGCGCAGTAGTTCTTTACATGGATAAATATCATTCACTGTCTTTAAGTTCAGTTCTTTAGGTTTTGGTGGAACAGAAAATGTCAAATAATTACATGTTTCTATGGTTGTTAACATTAATTTACATGTTTCTATGGTCGTTAACATTCATTTCCATGTTTCTATGGTTGTTAACATTCATTTACATGTTTCTATGGTTGTTAACATTCATTTACGTGTTTCTATGGTTGGTAACATTCATTTATGTGTTTCTATGGTTGTTAACATTCATTTACATGTTTCTATGGTTGTTAACATTCATTTACGTGTTTCTATGGTTGTTAACATTCCTTTACGTGTTTCTATGGTTGTTAACATTCATTTACATGTTTCTATGTTTGTTAACATTCATTTACGTGTTTCTATGGTTGTTAACATTCATTTACACCTTTCTATGGTTGTTAACATTCATTTACACCTTTCTATGGTTGTTAACATTCATTTACATGTTTCTATGGTTGGTAACATTCCTTTACGTGTTTCTATCGTTGGTAACATTCATTTACGTGTTTCTATGGTTGTTAACATTCATTTACGTGTTTCTATGGTTGTTAACATTCATTTACACCTTTCTATGGTTGTTAACATTCATTTACACCTTTCTCTGGTTGTTAACATTCATTTACACCTTTCTATTGTTGTTAACATTCCTTTACGTGTTTCTATGGTTGTTAACATTCATTTACATGTTTCTATGGTTGTTAACATTCATTTACACCTTTCTATGGTTGTTAACATTCATTTACACCTTTCTATGGTTGTTAACATTCATTCACGTGTTTCTGTGGTTGTTAACATTCATTTACGTGTTTCTATGGTTGTTAACATTCATTTACACCTTTCTATGGTTGTTAACATTCATTTACACCTTTCTATGGTTGTTAACATTCATTTACACCTTTCTATGGTTGTTAACATTCATTTACACCTTTCTATTGTTGTTAACATTCCTTTACATGTTTCTATGGTTGTTAACATTCATTTACACCTTTCTATGGTTGTTAACATTCATTCACGTGTTTCTGTGGTTGTTAACATTCATTTACGTGTTTCTATGGTTGTTAACATTCATTCACGTGTTTCTGTGGTTGTTAACATTCATTTACGTGTTTCTATGGTTGTTAACATTCATTTACGTGTTTCTATGGTTGTTAACATTCATTTACATGTTTCTATGGTTGTTAACATTCATTTACATGTTTCTATGGTTGTTAACATTCATTTACAAGTGTTACATGTTTTTTCATTTTGGTTTTGGAAACAAATAATGAGGAAATGAGTTGTTTTTTTTCTCATTGTCTTATTTTTGGTTTTATTTTGAAAAACAATACATGGATTGTTCTAATCACCACACAAATGCATTTGTCTGTATTTCCTGTTGGATCCATAGATATGAACACAGTTAAAACAGCATCTGTGACCAGTGTCACCTCCTTTAACCATTTTATTCACACATTAAAGCTTTAATCATATTCATGTTTTTGATATTTTAGAACAGTTTTCATGCAGCACGTGTCACAGGTTTGTCTTTGTGCTGCCTCTTGTCATGGGGTCAGAGGTCATGCTAATAAATAGTGACTTTATAATCCATTTAATTCACTGTGTTTAAGGCTGTGCACAGACGGCCTGTGTTTATTTTCTGTATCTGAAGAAAGAACTCATACTGCAATTTAAAAGAAAATATAAAGAATGTTTTCACAAGGATACAGGGAGAAAATGGAGAAGAACTCTGTCCTAAAAACTATAAATACACTAACACACTAATTATTGTGTTTTTTTCCAACATTTAAATCATTCTTTATCATATAATAAAATATTTCATCTCAAATGTCTGTTGTTTTGGATAAAATAGTTGAGTGTTTGTACAGTAAAGACAGTAAAGACCATTACTGTGTTCTTACCAATGTCCATTTAAGACCCTGCTGGACTATAAGGTGGACTGGACTATAAGGTGGACTGGACTATAAGGTGGACTGGACTATAAAGTGGACTGAACTATAAGGTGGACTGGACTATAAGGTGGACTGGACTATAAGGTGAACTGAACTGTAAGGTGGACTGGACTATAAGGTGAACTGGACTATAAGGTGGACTGGACTATAAGGTGAACTGGACTATAAGGTGGACTGGACTATAAGGTGAGCTGGACTATAAAGTGAACTCGACTATAAGGTGGACCTGTCCTGTCCTGTAAAAAAATAAATAAAAAAAAAATATATATATATATATATATATATATATATATATATATATATAAATATAAATATATATATGTGTGTGTATAATGAAGCCATCTCCACATGTCATGTTCTGATCCGTGTGTGATCCCTAAAGCCCAGCGTTGTGGACTCATGTGGACTCATGTGGACTCATGTGGACATCAGAGTGGTGTTGGTGTCGTCTTCTGTCCCAGTGTGTGGTGAGTGCATGGACGGGGCTGGAGCAGCTCAGAGGACGGGTCAGGCCAGTCCACAGCCACTGGGATTAAGAACCGTGGGAGGGATTACTTTAAATGTCAACATAATGTCATGAGCTGTGTTAGAAGGTCAAACGTTCAAACGCTGCTCAGTGGCGAGCAGTTAATAGATCAGGTACAATTTAGATTGTTGTGCTTCCTGTGATGAACGGACTGGTGTGTTCAAACAGACAGTGTGTTTTTATGTTAACCAAAAAAATACTTGTGATAATAAAGCATAGGACTAATGATGTTGACATTAGTGGGGACATCATTTGACAAGTTCCTCATGAGAGACAGCAACAATAAATAAATAAATAAATAAATAAGAACACGGCAAAAAGATTTAAAATAACGTCTCATTTTATTCTTGTCAAAAAAAACTAAGAGACATTTTAGGAATGTTTTTACTGTCCATCTATAACTGCATTATATATATATTTATAGTTATCGTCACTAAACCCACATCTACGTCTAGTTTGGTCTCATTTTGTCACATGATATAAGTTCGTTAATGACAATATTTAGTCACTATAAGACACACTGTCAATAAATGGATTATTTTATAGATTCTTCATATATAAGGTGAACTGGATTATAACGAGCATTAAGTGAAGTCAAAATTATTACATAAAAAGTGAAAATTATTAGATTAAAAATCCCAGTCACTAAACACAACCAGAATTAATCCATATATAAGGTGCACTGTGGTTTTTGTCGTAAATTAAAGTGTTTTCGGTGTCAGAAAATATAGTAACCTTTAGTTTTCCAAATGTCATGTCATTTTTTATCCAAATATTGGTATGGACACTTTAAAAACATGTAAATATTAGTCTGGACACGTCCATAGCGTCCATATAATAAAGTACATTTGAAAGAGTTGAAACGTTCACATACATGAACTGTTGACTGTCTGATTATGTCACAGCCTCTTTTGCACTAATCCATCTTTACTGTGGCTTGTGATTTAAAAACATCCTCATCAGGCTCAGCAGCCGCCAGAGGGGGGCGGTGTTAGTAGGTTCTGGAAAGTTAACCCATGAACACCCACCAGTGGGTGTTTAGTCAGTTCCCAAATGAATTTTTCTTTCTATTGAAACTTTTATTACATCATTTAACATCATTTATTGTCATGCATTTATTTGCATGACAATAAATGATGAAAATAAATGCATCTGCATTTATTTATTTCAGTGAAAATCAGGTGTTTTCTTTTATCCGGCTTACATTAGTGTCAATGTGTAATAATAATGTTTTTATGGGTAATAGTGATCATTTTATGGGTAATAATGATCTTTTTATGGGTAATAATGACCTTTTTATGGGTAATAGTGATCTTTTTATGGGTAATAATGACCTTTTTATGGGTAATAGTGATGTTTTTATGGGTAATAGTGATCTTTTTATGGGTAATAATGACCTTTTTATGGGTAATAGTGATCTTTTTATGGGTAATAGTGATGTTTTTATGGGTAATAATGACCTTTTTATGGGTAATAATGACCTTTTTATGGGTAATAGTGATGTTTTTATGGGTAATAGTGATCATTTTATGGGTAATAGTGATCTTTTTATGGGTAATAATGACCTTTTTATGGGTAATAGTGATCTTTTTATGGGTAATAGTGATCTTTTTATGGGTAATAATGACCTTTTTATGGGTAATAATGACCTTTTTATGGGTAATAATGACCTTTTTATGGGTAATAGTGATGTTTTTATGGGTAATAGTGATCATTTTATGGGTAATAGTGATCTTTTTATGGGTAATAATGACCTTTTTATGGGTAATAGTGATCTTTTTATGGGTAATAGTGATCTTTTTATGGGTAATAATGACCTTTTTATGGGTAATAATGACCTTTTTATGGGTAATAATGACCTTTTTATGGGTAATAGTGATCTTTTTATGGGTAATAGTGATCTTTTTATGGGTAATAGTGATCTTTTTATGGGTAATAGTGATCTTTTTATGGGTAATAGTGATCTTTTTATGGGTAATAGTGATCTTTTTATGGAGCGGCAGTGGTTCAGTTGGTAGAGTGGGTCGCCCAATGACCGAGAGGTTGGCGGTTCGCGTCCCAACTCTGGCTGTCCACATGTCGAAGTGTCCTTGGGCAAGACACTGAACCCTGACTTAGGCCCCCAGTAGGACTGACCTTAGACCTTAGAAACCTACTGGTGTATGAGTGTGTGTGTGAATGGGTGAATGTGAGGCTAATGTAAAGCACTTTGAGCACCATGAAGGTGGAAAAGCGCTATAGAAGTGAAGAACATTTACCATAATAGTGATCTTTTTTATGGGTAATAGTTTTCTTTGGGTACATTCTGGGGGAATTGTGTAAATTTGTGTTATTATTGGATCTAGAAAGTTGACAAAGTTCCAGACAGTAAAATGTGTCCAGCTTCATAGAAGCACCCACATGTGTTTAAATAAAACAGTTTAAATACCTGAATAAACGTTATGTTAACTGTTGTGTTAATCACTGTATTTATTTGAAATGTGTTTTGTATTTACATGTTTTTTTTCCAACTCAAACAGGAAAAATCAGGCGTGTTTGTTTTCACGTGGCCTCATCTTTTCGTTGATTGGGTCAGAAGCTGCACCAAATGTGACTCAGTAACATCCCGGGCCACCTGTGCACTCCTAATGAATCGCTCTGGCCTGATATCCCTCCACATCAAACAGCGCCAGCGTCGGCAGCGGCCATCATCAAATGGAGCTGGCTCGTCATCTGCCTGCCATTGTTTAGCGCATGTCATGCTCTGCTTCTCATGGCGGAAAAAAACCCATCTGAGCTTGAGTAATGCAGCCATGCAGACATAGCAATAAGAGGTGGGGGTGGGGGTGGGGACACTCTGTGGTTGGTTCCTACACTGAGGTCACTGAGCTCCACATTTGCTAATTTGCTCTGGAGTGCACGAAGGGAGCCTTATCCTTCAGAAAAGGACGGACATTTTTCCATGAAGCACCACAGAAGGATGGGAAGGCATGTTTCCAGTCATCCACCATGGTATATATATATATATATATATATATATATATATATATATATATATATATATATATATATATATATATATATAATTTTATTTTTTTTGGTTTGCTTTTTTTTGTTCTTTTTTGTTTTGTTTTGTTTGCCAGGCTAATTGAAATCATGGATGATCTGGATCAAACCAAATCATCATCATTATCATCATCATCATCATCATCATCACCACCTCCTTCTACCTCCCACCACCTTTACACTGAAAAAAGTAAAACTGTTGAATCAACTTAAAAGTCCACATAGGTCACACATAAAAACATCTGGTTGATTGAACCAAATTAAACTGCATCGGGTTAGGGTTACTTTAATTTAAATTAATTGAATTTAATTCACTCAACTAGATGTTTTATGTGTGACCTATTGAAGATGAACTTTTAAGTTGATTCAACAGTTTTACTTTTTTCAGTGTACGCTCTCCTTCTCCATCTCCTCTTTCTGTGACTCTTCTTGTTGCCCGAGGTCACTTTGTCACAGAGAACACAAGCTTTTCTCACTTGGTTGCAGCGATTCAATGATTGGTGTGTACAAACAAGCATTCCAAGCAAGGATGACATGTACCCACCTCCCCACCCTGACCCCCCCTTACCCTGCCCCCCCCTCTCTCTCTCTTTCTCTCCTTCTCTCTCTCTCTCTTCCTCTCCCCCTCTCTCTCTCTCCCTCTCTCTTTCTCTCTCTCTCCCTCTCTCTCCCTGTCTTCCTTTCTCTCCCTGTCTCACCCCCTCTCTCTTTCCCTCTCTCTCTCTCTCTCCCTCTCCCTCTCCCTCTCCCTCTCCCTGTCTTCCTCTCTCTCTCTCTCTCTCTCTCTCTCTCTCTCTCTCTCTCTCTCTCTCTCCTACAGACATAAACATTTCATCCAACATGTCTTTCTTCCTCTGCTCTCGTTCTGTCTCTCACTTCCTCTCGGTGGGAGTGAGTGTCCCCTGCATGAGGTGGGTTACACAAGCTGCTGCCCTGGGAATCCCGGCCCAGCTCATTATGCCGCACCCATGACACACAGCTCACTGTAAATTAGGACATGAAATGATGCAGGCTCATTAATGTGCCACAGATACACTCATTAGCATCAGCACCTTTCCTTGTTAGAGCCTGTATCCGCATTCGCTCCCACCACCATCACCACACTTTTGGGTTCTGTCATCCCTCTGCACTGACTGGAAGGCTTAGGATTAATGTCAGCTCTAGCCAGCGGGTCAGAACTGTTGTGGTTCAGATACAGGACTGATTAATCAGTGGTGGCGGGAAGCTGTGGAATTTGTTGACAGCTGCCCACTATCCCCACCACCGTTATCCATATTTCATTGTGTGGAAAGAAGAGGAGGAGGAGGAGGAGGAGGAGGAGGAGGGGGGTGTGGCTGGGAGGGGGTACTCTCAGAATAACTCCTGTCTGGCAAGTGGCTGACTAGTTCTGTGTTACGGCTACAGGGGGTGGAACAAATAACTGAAACCTCTTTCGAAGAGACAGAAAATACCCATTTTACTAATTGTTGTCATGTTCTGTTCATCCTGGTGTTTATTTGGAGTCTATAAATATAGAATAGGATTAGGACTACTAGGGAAAAATGTAATAAAATGAAGGTCCATTATATTTTTGTTATTATTATTATTATCAAAAAAAGATTCTGAATTCTGACTTTTTCTCATACTAATAATAATAATAACTAATAGACTAACTAATAGAGTTCAGACCTCAGTGAAGCAGCACCAGTCTGTGCTAACGCTAACGCTAACACATTAAACTAGATCAGTGGTAGAGTTCAGACCTCAGTGAAACAGCACCAGTCTGTGCTAATGCTAACGCTAACACATTAAATCTGTCAAGGTTTGGATCTGGATTCAGAACTTATTTATAAACTAGTGTTCTGTGTTCACTAACCATTTATTTTATGGCTCATTAACAATCCCTTAGAGGGTTTAAAAACATTCCCAGAAATCCTGGGTCCTGTTTTTCAGATATGTCCATTTCAATATTCGACCACGTATGACGTCACTCTGACGTTATGTGACGTCGCACAACGACCAAATGTCACATGTTAGATCTAATGTTAAATATGAAGCACAAGATATTGTGTGATTTAACTAAATATGTCAATAACCTGCTTTAAGGTAAAGGTCATACATTTACCAAATATACCATTGGTGCGACGTCATATGACGTCTTTACGTGACGTCATATGACGTGTTTACGTGACGTCATATGACGTCTTTACGTGACGTCATGGAGCCTATGGGTGTTATCTCATCTGAGGTCAGAAGGTCAGACAAAGTGAAGGAAAAAAACACCTGATACTATCTGGTCTGATCTGAGATATCACCACTGATGTGTTTGAACTGTTGACCTTCACTGGCACCTTGACCTTTGACCTTTATAGCACAAAATGTTATGTTTTTTCTCCCTTGACACATTATCAGTCATCTCTGAAAGTTTCATCAAAATCTGTCCATTACTTTTTTGGGTTTGGGCACTTATCCATAACATGGACAAAAAAAAAATCTACCTCCTGGTTGTGAAACAACCCCCCCCTATATTTGCACTACTACTTACTCTGTTTTTTGCACTATTCATTCTGTTTTTTGCACTATTCATTCTGTTTTTTGCACTATTCATTCTGTTTACGGCACTACTCATCCTGTTTACTCTGTTCCTCAGATGCTTTTTTTACTTATTTATTTAGTAGGTGTACTCCGGAAGCCAAGCAACGTCGTCTCGTTGCCAAAAATCCCACTGTTGTGTGTATTCTTGTGCAATGACAATAAAGGAAGTCTAAGTCTAAGTCTAAGTCTAAGTCTTATTTTACTGACAAGCAAATGTGAGGTAAAACATAACCTGACGTAACAGTATAAAAAAATATTAGACTTTAAGTTTTTCCAATGACCATAATCCTCTTTCATATATTAATGAGCCTAAGACCTGCTAATATATATATATATATATATATATATATATATATATATATATATATATATATATATATATATATATATATATATATATATATGAAGTAGGAATGGTCGGTGCAGTGATTGCAGACTTTTGCCATATCGTTCTACTGTAGGATTTGCTTAGAAATATACCCTGTAAACATCAACAAAACAACCAAATGATGGCACACACTTCATAAAAGTCCATGTGAACGTCATACATTGGATCTTTGAATTAGTTCATACAAATATTAGAAATCACCACAGAACAAATGACTATGAAATGTGTTTGACTTGAATCCACAATAAACAGGCTGCACAAATATAGACCATACATGGATATGAATAGAATAGTGTACTTTGTTGATCCCATAAAATGCAGTATCCAGTATGAATAGTGAAATGAAGCAACACTTTAAACAACAATTTTTCTAAAGCCTTGGAACATTCTCCACTAGTCTAAAGCTAATTCATTTTCCTGTTAACTATTACCTTTTTCTTTGTGTATTTTGTTCTGTACAGATACTTGTTTTGAATCTTTTGCCAATCCATAGTGGTATTTTTCATCATTGCTCTGTTAATCTAAAACCGTTTATTATCCTTTACTGTGAAAAAGTATTGATGTGACTCACAGCAAATTATTTTTTCCTTTGTACCTGCACAGGCTTTTGTTGTTTTAAGCATGTTTTTTTTTTTTTTCATGTCTGTGCAAATGTTCATGATTGTCTTGCTGTCGCTCTGTTCTCAGTGCCCCACTCAGATATTTTTTTTTTTTTAAATAATGCCATCAAAAGGTTTTGGTTGATTCAGTTTTTTTTTCTTATTATCTTCTCTGCATGATGTCTTTGGCATGCAGCCCATGGGTGATTGAGTCATTCATCCTGCATGTCTTCACTCTATTTCATCTGTATCTATACACTGAAAAAAGTAAAAACATTGACTCAACTTAAAAATGCTTCTTCAATAGGTCACACATAAAAACATCTAGATGAGTGAATCAAATCAAATTAAATTAATATTAAATAACCCTAACCCTATGCAATTCAAATTGGTTCACTTAACTAGATGTTAGTATGTGTGACCATAAAAAGTCCAAATTATGGGATGAAACCAAAATTGAAAAATTTTAAAGTTGATTCAGTGTTTTTCTTTTTCAGTGTAGATTTCACTTCATCTCCACCATCTTCTTCTTCTCCCCAGGACACAGACATCCTCTTCTTCCGCGGTTTCAGCTAAAACATCAACTAGACTATGGATGTCAAGCAGCCACTTTTCCCCTAATATTGTCCATTTATCTACTGACGTGAATTTTATTTTTAGTTTTATCTCTGCACATTTCATACAGTCACCTACTAGTCAAAAAGATTAACCACATGATCATATCTGTGTGGGACACTGTCATTTCAAACCATGGTTCAAAGGGATTATCTGGAGTAAAAATCTGTTTAGTTTTTAGATGGTTGGGAGTACATATATATATATATATATATATATATATATATATATATATATATATATATATATATATATATATATATATATATATATATATAATTAACATTAAAATGACACCATTTGGATGAACACTGAGAAATTTATATTTTGCCCAAACCCAAGTGTCCTGAGGTCTTCATGTCCTCAGATAGTGTGTCCACAGTTACTGATCTACACACATGGACCTCTGGGTTCAGAAGACATCTGAGGACGAAGACCATAATAGTCCATTGTCCAGTGCACAGTGAGACGCTCTGTAAATACATGACTTTATTCTACGTTCCTCTAGAACATTGCGACAGTTCCTGTTCACTTCAAATGGACGTTCCCAGCCTTCTGCGGGCAGATTTTTTTTCGATAACTGCCCTTTGCACCGTTAGCACCCGCTGCCAATGGCAACGAGTTTTGCCACTTCAGATTCATGGTACCATATCACTTCGCAGGTAGTTTGGCCACTTTTAAAGTGCTACAGTAGTAGCAGTAATAAGCTGTAGAATAAGCGCCATAATGTTTAGCCCACACGTGACTATCTTACTAGTTAGGGAATCAGGTGGCTCGCTGACTGGGGGCTATACCCTCTGTCAACTTGCCTAAAATACCCCGCTTTTTAATGCACTGCACAAAGTAAGTCATGCAAAAAAAGATAATTTTTTTTAATTGTATTGACGTAAAGGAAACTTAAAAAGAAAAAAAGGTGTTCAATTTGAATTATGCAAACCTGAACCATCAAATATGGAACAATTATAGAGAACCACAAAACATATGCTCATTGTGATGATTTTCAGAGTGGGAAGTTTGTGTAACTTAATGCACACACTCTTGGTAATTATTTAAAATATAGAGAGATGAGAGCAATGGATCAATGAGATCAAGGAACATTTGTGACTGGAACCATGTTTATTTATTTTTCCGTTTATATATTTTTTTGTTTAAGAATGAATGTATGGGTTGTGACTATGGAATGGGGGGGTTTGGCAAAAATAAGCAACTCTGCTTCAGCCTACTCCTTTTGAGCTAGCATTATATAAACACTATAACTTGTGCTGTTACAAGACATGTAAACTGCTCAAAATAAACTCAAACAGTCAGAAAAATATTTCCCGATGGGGCCGAACAACACACCGACGTGTGGGCGACATCATCTTATGCTAATTTCATTCTTTTTAAAAAGTATTTGATTATACAGTGAATGTAATTGCAGCTGTATGAAACAGCAGAGCTTAGACTACTAACAGGATGGTGTTTTAAAAAAGAATGTAGTGTATTTACAGAGCGTCTCACTGTGCACTGGACAATGGACTATTATGGTCTTCGTCCTCAGTTGTCTTCTGAACCCAGAGGTCCATGTGTGTAGATCAGTAACTGTGGACACACTATCTGAGGACATGAAGACCTCAGGACACTTGGGTTTGTCTTTAGGGACCCTCTACTTACTACCACTGAAGTGTGATGATGTTTAAACTTTACAAGAGTTAGTTTGAAAATAGAGTTTGGTTAAAAACACATGTTCTAATCACTTCCATGTTAACACAGTTTCAATCAAAACAACAAATTAACTTCCTCAGTGTTCGTCTAAATAATGTGATTTTAATGTTAACTATATGTCTGTACGTACTAACAACCATCTAAACAATGAACTAAACTGATTTTTACTCCAGATAATCCCTTTGTCCTCCTAGGACCTGGTGTCCATATATGTGGACATTTTCTGTTGTCTGGACTCTAGACCATAATACCATGTTGTTGTACAAGGGCCTGGTGTCCACTGACCAGGACATTCTACTGACACCACATGATACTAGAATACTAGATAGATGATATTATATTGCAGGTACCAGTTCCAACCTTAACAGAATGTTCAGTGGGTGAAGCAGTTGTTTATGCACTTTCATTTATTCAATGTTCACACCAGTTACTCTTGCTCTGCATCTTATTCATATCACTCCAACAGAGCATAAACATTTCACTAATAAAGTATCATTACATGATGTGAAGCAAAGCCAAGTGAAGCAGTACATGACAGACAGCCCTTCCCTGTGCTCATCCCACACCAACACTGAACCAGATCACAGGTATCAGGTAAGACTACCAACTGTGTACTGCACATGCCCAGTGCCACACCCATGTCCAACCCTAACCCAAAATAAAACACTGACCAAATAAACCAATACCCATATATTTGAAGGATATTAATGAAAAGCACAAAAAATACTGGAAATATTTATGACTCCTACAATATACATTATAGCTACTATATATATATATATATATATATATATATATATATATATATATATATATATATATATATATATATATATATATATATATATATATATATATATATATATATATATATATATATATATATATATATACACATATACATATGGTCACTCGTGCTAATTGTTGTTTTTAAAGTCAGCAGGTCCCAAACATAAACATACGATAAATTAAAAATTCATGACATGTAATAGTTCAGGTCTTAGGAGGTTAAATATTCCTTTGAATTTATACTTATGTCTTTGTGCAGGAATAGGAATCAGATTAATCTGTTGAGAGGTGGATTCATCTATCTAACCATGAACGATTACAAGCTTTGTATTTGACTGCAGAGAAAATTACACGTTAACCTTCACAGATTTAGATTTTTTTTTTTGTTACACCTAAAACACATTGATAGGTGTTATTTACATTCTCCTTCCTCTAAAATGATTCCCTGTAGAGTGTGAATATCTTAAAGCAATTTTTCTAATTTTTTTTAATCTGAAATTATCTACAAATTAATGATTGGCTATCAGTATTGCTTTGACACATTACACATCTGTAATGCAGATATGACTGTGTTTTAAATGTGTTGAATGTAATGCAGAGATAAGAGAGGATAAGAGAGGACACTAAAGTGGCCTAAGGCACACACAGAAAACTCAAGTCTGAGCTCAGCAGCACAAACCTGTGAAATTTATCACATCTAAATGGAAATCACAAAAGACAGCTTCATCATCACGGCTGTTTAAAGTAAAGGAAACTGCAGTGAAGGTTTTTTTCCCCACATAAAAGGACTGGTGCACATTCACTTCCATCCTCTCAGACACCTGCATTATGTGATTGTCTTTCTTTGGAAGGAGAAGAAAAAAAAAACTTGTAAGTAAAGAAGTGAATTTGTTGGATGAAAAGTCCGGAATAATTATTTTAGTCTGTGTAGATGTGTTGAGCCATACTTTTTTAATAAACGTCCAAAATGTAATCACTTTTTCATTTCATTTTGTAATAAACTGCTCCAACACATTTAAATGTTAAATAAATGTTTTACTCATTATATAAGTTATTATATTTAAGAAGATTATTACAAAATGCACTTGCAACTTTTTTATTCTGTAGAAAATGTAATAACATGGTTCATTATGCAATAATAATTATAAAGCATAGTTTATTTTATTTATTAATTGTGTTTTATTTGACTTTAAAATATTTGTAAAATGTAGTCATATTATTAATAATGGATTGGATTTATATAGCACTACACATTAGTGGCCCATTATTCATTCACTCTCACATGCTCCCTCTGGTGGTGGTAAACTACATATGTATCCAGACTGACAGCCACTGGTGTGTGAGTGACAAGGAGAGTAACAGACCGACTAGGACAGAGCAGGATTTGAACCCCCAACCCTTCAGTTACTGGACAACCTGCTCTACCAACTGAGCCATGCCTGGCCCAGTAGTATCAGTGTATTATCCTAGTATCAGTACTTAACTATTACTATCATTACACTATTCAAAGGTTGAATTAACAGAATATTCTGGAAATTCCAGATTTTTTTATTGGAACCAAAACCACATCAACAACAATAAATGAACCAACACATGTAGGTTTGTGGACAATTGAAAATAATAATGAACCAATGAAAATAAGTTCTACCTTAAACAACATGAGTGTCTGTTTGTTTACAGATCATTTATCATCATTTATCCACTAACATTCATTTAAAATAATATAAAACTAATATGAAATGTTAAACAACAACATTCATATTTACTAAATATATCTGTAATTTCAAATTGTCCTAATGTCTAATATGCAGGGTCGGTTCTGGTCAATGTGGTCCCCTAGGCCAACACTAGGCCAACCCTAGGCCAACACTAGGCCAACACTAGGCCAACCCGAGACCATCACTAGGCCAACCCTAGGCCAACACTAGGCCAACCCTAGGCCAACACTAGGCCAACCCTAGGCCAACACTAGGCCAACCCTAGGCCAACACTAGGCCAACCCTAGGCCAACACTAGGCCAACCCGAGACCATCACTAGGCCAACCCTAGGCCAACACTAGGCCAACACTAGGCCAACCCGAGACCATCACTAGGCCAACAGTAGGCCAACCCGAGACCAACACTAGGTGAACACTAGGCCAACACTAGGCCAACCCTAGGCCAACACTAGGCCAACATATAGACAAACAATCAATCTCACATTCACACCTATGGACAATTTAGATTAACCTATCAGAATAAAAGCCAAAATTGTGAGATAAAAAGTACAAATTATAAAATAAAAAGTAAAAATTATAAAATAAAAACTCCCAGTCAATAAACACAACCATATATTACTTTCACTGTCAGTAAATTAAAGTATTTTCAGTTCACCTTATAGTCTTATGTCTTAATATTCTAATTCTGTGGGACTTGGTGCCACCAAGACATCTGGTGTCGTAGGCGACCGCCTAGTCTGGCTATGACTAAGGCCGGCCCTGCTACTATGTCTAATTTCCAGCCAAGATATAAACCAGTTGGACAGTTTCCTAAACAGCTCCTCCACTGCTGCTGTAAAATATAATAACATATTACATAATGAGGAAACATTTATTACAAAATGCATTGGGGCAAGTTATTAAAAAATAAAATGAAAAAGTTATTGCATTTTGGACGTTTATTACAAAATGCAGCTGAACAACATTTATTTCTTTCACTAATGTTCATGTCTTGGACTATCTTTAAATCAAATGGACAGTTGTAATGATTTTAGCTTCTTCAAATTTGTTGTTATGTTGTTGTTGCACGTCTTTACATGCTCCTACATTCAATGGGATTGAAAAAAACCTACAGTGTGATGTTGTTCTTCTATAGGCTGTGGCGTCCAAGGCCACCACAAATGAAATATGTGCCTCGTTACTAACAGACATCAAATACTCTTGTCCTTTTTTATCTCAGCTTTGTGTCTGTTATGGTTGCAATATGTTTATTTTTCAAAAGGATGTGTGAAGAACTTTTAAAAATAGTATTGTATAAAAGATCTGAACATTAAGTAAGGCCTTGGGTTTGGTATTGTCCTGGACGCCTCTTTTCAGATCATTTCAAGAGGCTTGGGTTCCCCTGGTTTTCCCCCCTGTTTGAGTATACGGCTCTGTTGTTGTTGTTGTTGTTGTTGTTGTCATTTACTGACCTCACCACATGACTAATAAATGAATAGTCTGAGCTAAATAATGCTGCTGGTTCTAAAAGGCTGGATTTTCTAAATAAACAAACAGGTAACAGGTATTTATTCTTCCTACGTGACCACTAGTGTATTTTCCTTTTTTTTCTTCCAAAAATGTTTGGCCCATGTCAGGGGGTACTGGACTAAAAATATGTTTCTAAGGGGGAACAGTTTGAGAACCACTGGTGTGGGACATATTTGTGTGAGAAGACATCAGTAACATCGTTGTGCCTGAAACTGTGTCCATAAATAAAACCTTGAATACAGCTCTGAGTCCATTGTATGTTGTGTCATTTCAAAGTATGTGCTCTTGTGTTTTAGGTCAGTTGCAAACTAAGACGAGGTGACAACTCAATGTTTGAAACCACATCTTGGAGGTTAAGTGGCTTCACTCTCTTTGTCATCATGTGTCAATGTGCCTCCGTCTATAACTCACATACTATGGACATGTTGAGTCTTATAACAGGAGGGTTTGTCTATACACACACACAACGATCCAAGGATGGAAAAGGTCAGGAATTAAGTAAACCTGCTTTCCTTCACTCAATGTGTTCCCTTTCCTTGTTTCTATTCTGTAGTAAAGACAGTAACTGCACAGACACCAAACTGATATAATAATCTTACAGTTGTTGTTGTTCAGTCCCAGTAGTTGTAGGTATTATTGAACATGAGGCAGTTATTGTTACTGTATATTAACTAGTTCTACAAAAAACACAGTGGGACTGATATATGGGTTAACTCTGATAGTGATTAGTGACTGGGAATTTTGACTTTATCTCATGATTTTTACTTTTTATCTCATTATTTTGACTTTTTATCTCATAATTTTGACTTTTTATCTCATAATTTTGGCTTTTTAGCTCATAATTTTGGGTTTTTATCTCATAATTTTGACATTTTATCTCATAATTTTGGCTTTTTATCTCATAATTTTGACTTTTTATCTCATAATTTTGGCTTTTTAGCTCATTATTTTGGCTTTTTAGCTCATAATTTTGGGTTTTTATCTCATAATTTTGACATTTTATCTCATAAATTTGGCTTTTTATCTCATAATTTGGACTTTTTATCTCATAATTTTGACTTTTTATCTCATAATTTTGACTTTTTATCTCATAATTTTGACTTTTTATCTCATAATTTTGGCTTTTTATCTCATAATTTGGACTTTTTATCTCATAATTTTGGCTTTTTATCTCATAATTTTGACTTTTTATCTCATAATTTTGACTTTTTATCTCATAATTTTGACTTTTTATCTCATAATTTTGGCTTTTTAGCTCATTATTTTGGCTTTTTAGCTCATTATTTTGGCTTTTTAGCTCATTATTTTGGCTTTTTAGCTCATAATTTGGGGTTTTTATCTCATAATTTTGACATTTTATCTCATAATTTTGGCTTTTTATCTCATAATTTGGACTTTTTATCTCATAATTTTGACTTTTTATCTCATAATTTGGACTTTTTATCTCATAATTTTGGCTTTTTATCTCATAATTTTGGCTTTTTAGCTCATGATTTTGACTTTTTATCTCATGATTTTGACTTTTTATTTGATAATTTCACTTTTTATCTCATGATTTTTACTTTTTCTGTCACAATTTTGATGTCACATGATCCCATGATTCCGTAGTTGTGCCGCCATATTGGACGGCAAGAAATCATCACCTGGCGTTGAAACATTACAACACGCTGCCGTTTTATCACAATTATATGAAAATCCAGACATTGCTGGTCCCACTGTGGGTAAATCATGCTGTGTCGTCAGTTGTATGAATCTCCAGGAGACAACAGACAGAGTTTCCTTCTACAGAATCCATAGAGACGGTGGACATGTCTGGACACTATACGCCACAACACATGGAAACCCAATGACGGAACATGACTTTCCAGTGTTCATTTTATATCTGGGAGGTTGAATTTAGATAATTCCACACACGTCCATACTGCTTGTGGATTTATTTATGCCAGTAGACATTGGTAGATGCTTCCTGAATTTGTGGTTTTTGTGTCACTATGAAGACGTGACAAATACGCTTTAATTTGAAACTGACCTGGAGGCCCGTTTGTTTGATTAGAAATAGTTCCCTTTCATTTATTTTATATGACATAGCTCCGCCTGCTCTACTACACAGTACAATACACCACTGGATAGACCTACATGGAAGTGTTGTTGTTTACATTATTTTTTTTTTTTTTTTTTTATTTGTCTGCATTTTATTCTCATTGTTTAACTCCACAGAGAGGGTGTCAACATTGTTTGAGATCAATGCATATTTTATTCTTGCAGCCAAATATTTAAATATTTAGTGCATGTGTGTGACCATCAGCGGTCCTCCCTGAAAGCTGAGCAGACATCCTTTATTAGAACTCTCTATTATAAGCCAGGGAGGGCAGTGCTACACCTCAGTGATGTGTGGGGGAAACAAAGACTGGACAGGACGGACAGGGAGAGGAATGAACAGGCGGTGTTTTTGCAGTTAAAGATTGTAAGGTGGTGTGTTATTCCCAACTACTAACTGTCCATCAACATAAATAAATAAATCGAAAAAAGAGAAGAAAACCAAACCAGCACAAAAGAAAAAGAGATTCAATAAATAAATAAATAATTAAACAAACGGTAGTGAGCACCATCATTGTGGATGACTTGATAGTATAAAATAGAATGCAATAGAATAGAATAGAAGAGAATAGAATGCAATAGAATAGAATAGAATAGAATAGAATAGAATGCAATAGAATAGAATAGAATAGAATAGAATAGAATAGAATAGAATGCAATAGAATAGAATAGAAGAGAATAGAATGCAATAGAATAGAATAGAATAGAATAGAATAGAATAGAATAGAAGAGAATAGAATGCAATAGAATAGAATAGAATAGAATAGAATAGAATGCAATAGAATAGAATAGAAGAGAATAGAATGCAATAGAATAGAATAGAATAGAATAGAAGAGAATAGAATGCAATAGAATAGAATAGAATAGAATAGAATAGAATAGAATAGAATGCAATAGAATAGAATAGAATTTTACATTAATGATGATGAACAGAGAACTTGACCATGATGACATTTTAACGTGTAATTCTTTGATCTAACCTTCCACCAAGTATCTATATCCATCTAGACTTTTATAATTCTTCATTTCCTCTGTACGCAGATGTTCAAATACTTATAAATGTCCAGATAGCATAAACCAGGAAGTGTCGTCACAGATAATCACTAGTCGTATACAGGTCCAAACATCCAGTCTGCTCAACCTTCCATCGATAGTGATCCTTATGAGTATCACACAACTTCCAACCATATTCACAAAGACCATCATTTTCAGCCATAAACCAATGATAGAACGCTGGCTTTTCCTGCAGTCCAATATGGCGGCAAAACTATAGATGTGTGTAATCATGGGATGGTGGGACGTCATGTGCATTACCTCTATACACAAAATAAAGAATGATACAAGAATGGAAAAGGTCAGGATTTAAGTAGAGTGGCTTTCTTTAAATGAATGTGTTTCCTTTCCTTGTTTCTATACATTGAATGATGCTTAACACGAACTGTCAGCCATAAAACATTCCTGCTGTAAATCATTGAACTGAACAATTAAAATTAATTAAGGTCTTCATATGCACTTCATGCTGTGTCTGAATATTTTTGCGTGAGCCGTGAGAAGTGCATAGAAATATACCTGTTTTATTTATTAGACTTCTACAAATGAGCATCGTTGTTACACATGAACCATGTGGCATCAAACACCCATTTGGTCAAGTATCATTTCACATATTAAATCATTTAGTTTAGGTTTTGTTTGAGCTGTGACTGAAAGAAAATGATCTGTGGTTCTTTGTATAATAACATAAAACGAACGAAGTCCTTCAGAATGAGAGGAAACATATGAAAGCACATTTAATTTCATTGTTTTAAATGGAAGAAAATGCAAAAAATGCTGGATAGAAACTGGAATACCAGCTGTATATAGATTTAATTTTTATTTTTGTGTTGAGTTTTACTGAAAATTAAGGACACAGAATAATTTACTTTTTAGCCATGCAATAATAAGACGAATAATTGGAATTTGTGGCAGTGTCATTGGGAGTTTACGGAGACATCTGTGTAGAACCAATAACTGTTTTATAACATTATTCTATTTTAAGTGCTCTTTCATGACACACAAAGAATGTGAAAACTCTTTTTAAACAGATTATACAAAGGAACTGAGTGACACAAAATATGTTCAAGTCAAAGGTTTTCTGAATTTCTCATTTAAGTTGGTTTTGGATGCATCTTATTTGAACATATTCTAACACACTGTACGTTGTGTGATCTGAATGTATGAAGCACATTCATTTTCTTTTGTCATCACTCTGCAACCTCATTTTCAAACTTCATATTTGTTTTTTTGGTTTGGTTTGGGGGTTTGTTTTACTACAAAAATGATTGAGTAGAAAGAATAGTAATTGTCTGAAAGAATATAACACATTATTATGTGGTCAAAAACACACTTTAAAAATAACACATCAGATGGTGGATGAATATAATACACACAAATGTAATGTCACTGTCATGTTCACTGTCTTTGAGTCTTTTGTTCTGTTTTTCTCTCTCCCTGCTCTGCTATCTCTCTTCCTGGTTTCTTTTCACCTTTCACCCTGTGTCGCCTGCCAAGGCTGATTGGGGATGCGACTCACCTGATGAGCTCAGCTGGGCTCATCAGGTGAGGTCTCGTGTATAGGGAGCCTAAGTCGGTCGGTCCACTGGGCCTAAGTTCGAAAATGTAACATGAGTGGATGAGGAGAAAATTATTATTTTCTGCTCCACTTTACTTTATGCCCTGAATCACACATTTGCTGTACTTCAATTAAAATCATAACCAATGATGTGCGTTTGGAGTTTCTTTGATACGTGTTTTGTGATTTATTAGCGTGTAAAAATATGTCATTATTTGGACTCTGTTTGGACTACATATCAGACGTCGCATAGCTGACGTCACAGCAGAATCTTTCCTGCAAACTTTTCTAAACCGTATACCGCCTTATACGTTTGATGCTCTCGCCTTCGTCCTGAAAGAAGGAGGTGAAGCTCGCCAAAGTCACAGCCATTTTCAAAGAGTTTGATGGTGAAGCTTGGTGATGACGTCATATTTGTGAGACGAACGTTGTAGTCCATTACTTACTCTCACATAAAACCTAACGTAACTTTGGATGCCTGTCCAAAGTGAGTTCTTTCTCAATGTGAAAATGTATCTTTAAAATTCACAGACATCATATGTGAAAACCGTAGCACATTTCAAACGGGACCAGAAAATTACTTTTATCCCTCCATTGACTCGCCTTCATTTTTTTATGGCACTTAGGTCCCATTGCCTGGAAATCGACCGGAAATAGAATTGCGTCACTTAGGCTCCTTATATAAGACCTCATTCTGTCCTGTGTTCTTTGCCAGATTATCACCTTACTAACCTCTGATATTCCTACGCACTATTCCTGTTCCGTGTTTCCGTGTACCAGACCTGTTTTTGCCTGACCCTGTTGGTACTGAACCTGGACCGGATTCCGCTACACGTCTCGCCGCCCGCCCAGACCTTGGATTGGGCTCCGACTTCAAACCCTGCCACCAGCCCCGACCTTTGTCCAGATCCGATACTGATCCATCTTTCCTCTCGGATGGGGGAAGGTCAGCTGACTTGAGTCTGAACTCATCACACAGTTCTGTGAAAGTCTTTAAAGGGGACTTCCCTTACATCAACGTAATTATCTATTTTACTGGACTGTTATTAAACTGTTTGAACTCTAATTCGTGTCTGTGGTTCTGCGCTTGGGTTCCCCCCGACCCGTTACAGTCACATACATATACGACCACAGGTAGAAGTAACTCAGTAAAAGTACTTCATTACTGTACTTAGATTTTTTTAGGTATCCGTACTTTACTGGAGTATTTATTTTTCTAGTTACTTTTTGCTTTTACTCCCTACATTTTTACATAAATATCTGTACTTTATACTCTTTACATTTCTATAAATATATGTACTTTATACTCTTTACATTTCTATAAATATATGTACTTTATACTCTTTACATTTCTAGAAATATCTGTACTTTATACTCTTTACATTTCTATAAATATATGTACTTTATACTCTTTACATTTCTATAAATATATGTACTTTATACTCTTTACATTTATATAAATATTTGTACTTTATACTCGTTACTTTTTCAAACTAAACAGATGTGACAGTAGAAAAATAACTCACTTCAGTAATTATTATTATTATTATTATTACACATTAGTGACCCATTATTCATTCACTCTCACATGCTCCCTCTGGTGGTGGTAAACTACATATGTATCCACAGTTGTACTGGGGCGAACTGACAGAAGACTGGCAGACGTTTTGTGCTTATGGCCCCTCCCACCACCAAACATTTCATACACCAGTGTGAGTGACACTGGAGGGTGAAGTGTCTTTGGTGAAGGACACAACGGACTGACGAGGACAGAGTGGGATTTGAACCCTTCAGTTACTGGATGACCCGCTCTACCAACTGTGCCATGGCCACCCACTATACAAGTATTATCTCACAATTTGGACTTTTTCTTCAAAAATTATGCATTTTTATCTCATATTTATCACTTTTTTTTTATCTCATGATGACTTTTTTTAAATCTCAATTGTGCCCCCCCCTCATTTTTTTCTCCAAAATGTTCTCTCCATATCCACAAAACTAAGTATGTGTGACCTGACCAAACACATTATCTACACAGTAACTTACTTTTAAAGGCTTTATTTTAGATACTTTTGAAACCTTACTCCTTTTTCCAGGTTAAATAATAAGTATTAATGCATTTTAATTTTGTACTTTATTACAATTGAGAAGTTGTAGTTTTTTACTTTTACTTAAGGCAAGGAATTGTATCAGTACTTTTACTAGAGTATTTTTTCACACCAGTAGCCGTACTTCTACTGCAGTACAGAATGTGAGTACTTTTAACACCTCTGTATAAAACTGTATAAAAGTGATTTAAAAAATAAGAGGAGGAAGAAAGGTGGAAAATCACTATTTGAATAAAGTGCATGTGTATTCCTTTATCAAAAACTTTATTTAATCCAACACATTGGGTTCTTTACCTCATAAGTTTTTTTTTTTATTCTTCTGAGTGAATGATGTAGAAAGTTTTGAACATGAATAGAAATCTCACAAAAACACAAACAAACTGCTAGAGTTTAAAAGGTTTTGTAAAAAGAATTGCAAATGAATTGACAAATTGGTGCCTCACACACATTTATAGAGTGAATTACAGAAACATTTATATATATGTGTGATACACAGTGTACTGTGCAGGTATGTGTTGCACATCGCTTTGAATCAGATAATATGACATTTATTGTATTATTTTTATGACATTTTATATCAGATTTCATTCAACACATGTCAGACATTTCTAATCATCTCGTCATGGGAACAGGGGGTCACAATAAATAGTGACTTTAGCCTTTTATTTAGATGGTTACATGCATATTACCTCTACATCCTTGACATAGTTGAGAAAAAGAGAATGAGAAATAAATATGTATGATTCATTTCAATCCTCCTGAAGGTGACATAAAAAGTTTACGCTGTACTGTATGTGATGAATATATATATATATATATAAGCAGCACAGAATACCTTCAGATTTGTTGTATTGTGTTTATTTTCTTCTGTATATGTCTTTGTGTATAAAAACATATTTCCACTGATGCTGAAACGAACAGATAAATAACTGTGATGGACACAGCCGCGTCCACACCATAAGTCTGTAACCCTCTGCACCTACACTTTATATTTTTAGCATGTATTCAGTTACAGTAGCTTTAAAGTACACAAATAAGTTCACACACATTTTTTAAAATACATTTTTATTTTTGATAGGTTATTTTACAGTACACATTAGTTCTATTTGGATTGTACCCATTTAGTTAACTTTTGGTACAATTAGTTGTTTTGAGTTACCAGCTGGTGAAGATGGTGTTGGCTCCTGGATTCTGCTGGTGTCTGGCTGAAGAAAGAAGCCACGCCCCCACACACAGCCTTTATATGGGAGGAGCAGCTAATTGGGGCAGCCCAACTGCTGCCACTTCAGGGGGGTGATTTGAAAGGATCTACTTTAGTTTGGATTAAGTATTTCAGTTTGAATGATTAATTTACTTCGCTTTTGAGTTTTAGTAGATTATTTTTATTTTGACTAATTAAGTATTTTTGGTGTTTGTAATATTAGTTGTTGTTTTTGTCATTGTGTCACTGTTTGTATTCCCCTCATGTGTTCAGTTGGTCTGATCAGCCAGTATATATTCCTTTGTGTGTTTGGTGATGGTGGCTCAGTTGTGTTATTTGTTCTTTTGATTTAAGTCTGGTTGTTTTCTGTTCACAGTTATTTTTGGGCCCAGCCTATGTTTGTTTAAATTGATGTCATTTTTTTGGGAAAATAAACCCAGTCTTCATTTTAATTTGTCTGTGTCTCCTTGTCCTTGGTTTGGTCCCTCACAATAACAAACCTCCAGAGTGCAGTCAAAAAATTAATCCTTAATTTATATCCATGAATGAAATTAAATCTGTCACCTTCTACACTGTTTCATATGTATTTACAAAATAAAACATTTAAATTGTGTCAAAGACCTTCGACATCCCTCACGACCGCCTTCTCATGTGACAGTGAGATGACGTCATACCGTGGAGGGGATGCGATATTTGGCCAGACGCACAGATTATTGTATAAATACGTAGGGGGCGCTATAGAGTGACTTATTTAAAATGTTGTGCATTGAATGACTGTAGAACTGAGACTGACACCAGTGCTGGGAATAACAGTGTTACTAACAGAGTCATATCCACAACTGTGTCGCTGTTACCATTACTCTGGAAATAATGTGACACGTTACAATTTGATGAATTGGGGCATAAGTGTTGCCCCGGAAACAAACAATAACTGGGAGTTTCGGCAGCACTGTCGGTGCCACATTCAGCTGAGTGTAGAACATGCATGACAACAGAATCAATCGTGATTTTCTAAGATGTTGGATAGGCGGAGTCTCAACTGAGCGGTGTGGTAACCCTGTGTGGAAGACCCTCTGTGAGGGGTAGCCTGAGTGGTCTGGGTCGGTAGCAGTTAGGGTTACCAAGGACTCTGGCAGGGACCAATAAGACACAGACAAAGACAGGACAAAACGAGAAAACAGGGGACAAAAGGACCGGGCTGACATGGGAGCACAAGGGAAGAGGTCCGGGGCAATACCGACCCAAACACAGCAAGCAGGTCCCGGGCGATACTGGGTTGAACACTGGAAAAAAGGTCCGGGATGAGACCCGGCCAGACACGACAAAAAGCCCGGGGCAAGGAAGAGAGGGGATGTCTGGACCCCATAACCAGTACCCATCCCCTGAGCCAGTGTCCCCCAAATGACCAGTGCCACCTTAGGCAGCTGGTAATAAGGGCAACTGGTCCTGGGTGGACTGGCCACAGGGTGGACTGGCCACAAGGTGTACTGGCCACAGGGTGTACTGGCCACAGGGTGGACTGGCCACAGGGCCCAGACCAGAAAAGGAAAATCAGAGGCAGAGAAAAGCAACAGAGGGAAGCAAGCAAGACTGAAACAGACAAAGAACCAGAAGGGAAAACCAAGAGAAACTGGGAGAAAAACGCAAGGGTCAGACACAGACCAGACAGAAACAGACTCGAGGGAAAAGACTGAAACCCACGAGACAGAAAAGACTGGGAACTACTAGACTGAAAACAACTAGACTGAAAACAACTAGACAACAAAGACAGAACCAGAGACAGCAAAGACAGAACAAGAGACAGCAAAGACAGAACAAGAGACAGCAAAGACAGAACAAGAGACAACAAAGACAGAACCAGAGACAGCAAAGACAGAACCAGAGACAGCAAAGACAGAACAAGAGACAGCAAAGACAGAACAAGAGACAACAAAGACAGAACCAGAGACAGCAAAGACAGAACAAGAGACAGCAAAGACAGAACAAGAGACAGCAAAGACAGAACAAGAGACAGCAAAGACAGAACAAGAGACAACAAAGACAGAACCAGAGACAGCAAAGACAGAACCAGAGACAGCAATGACAGAACCAGAGACAGCAAAGACAGAACAAGAGACAGCAAAGACAGAACAAGAGACAGCAAAGACAGAACAAGAGACAGCAAAGACAGAACAAGAGACAACAAAGACAGAACCAGAGACAGCAAAGACAGAACCAGAGACAGCAATGACAGAACCAGAGACAGCAAAGACAGAACAAGAGACAGCAAAGACAGAACCAGAGACAACAAAGACAGAACCAGAGACAACAAAGACAGAAAAACCAACTAGACAAAAATCTAGCCGAGAACACGGAACGCTAGCCGGGAACATGGAACGCTAGCCGGGAACATGGAACGCTAGCCGGGAACACGGAACACTAGCCGGGAACATGGAACGCTAGCCGGGAACACGGAATGCTAGCCGGGAACATGGAACGCTAGCCGGGAACATGGAACGCTAGCCGGGAACATGGAACGCTAGCCGGGAACACGGAACACTAGCCGGGAACATGGAACGCTAGCCGGGAACACGGAATGCTAGCCGGGAACATGGAACGCTAGCCGGGAACATGGAACGCTAGCCGGGAACATGGAACGCTAGCTGGGAACAAAACACTAGTAGGGAACAGAACACAAGACTGGACAGACTGTAGACAGAACAGACTGGGGGAAACTAAACAAAACAGGTCCCTTCAACACCGGCAGAGTCCTGATCATTGGCGGGACCATTCTGTCCTGAGGCGGTGAGGTGAAGGACGACTCAGATGCTCAGTGTTGAAGGAAGAACAGATTTAAGAACAAAAACCAAACATCAAGAAAAGACAGACGAAAACACAAAACCTGGGAATAGATGGACCAGAGTCCGTGGTGATGATGAATGTTATGGTGAATGAGGAGATGGAAAAGTGTCCTGGTTATGGAGGCGTCATTACTGAACGGTCCCGGCAACTGCAGCTTCACTGCTTAA